>OX596285.1:23188346-23772899 GCA_951394225.1 Harpalus rufipes
CAATAAGATCATCGATCCAGCTGCCACGCAAACTGCCGACTTTCTTCTTCTGGTGGATAGGCTGTTTGACAGTGTCAATGGAAGTTCCATCACAGTACGAAACGGGAAGAACTTCCGGTGTGCGATGACTAGGAATTCAAGGCATGTCCAACTTTGGGATGAGGCAATAAAAGTTTTAGAGACAATAAGATTTGTATGTCCAAAATCCAACAAACTAGTAGTAATTCCGTCTGTCAAAAATTTTATTCAAAATTTAAAATGTTTTAAATATTTGGCTGTTAAATTATTTTCATTTGGTTTTAAATTTATTAATATGCGCGCTTTCAATCAAGATCCTTTGGAAAACTTTTTTGGGCAAATGAGAAGCCATGCTGCAAGACATACAAATCCTACTGCCTCTTCTTTTAAAACCTCGTTCAAAGCTTTACTGCTCAACAATTTCGTGTCGTCGCATTCCGTTGGTTCTAACTGTGAAGCTGATGAAACAACTGGGGCCCTGTCAACACTCCAAAATTTTATTTTGGACAGCGAGCCAACGGAAGTCAATCCACCAGAAATTCAGCCAGTTGTGAGTTGCGACGAAGATGTTTCTTTGGAAGAAGTGGAAGATACGACAGAACCAACGAAATATGTTGCTGGCTATATTGCCAAGAATTTTTTAGCAAAAAACAAATGCGAGAAATGTAGAGAGATATTTAGAGGACAGCGTGATGAAAATTCTGTCATAGCTAATCGGGAGTATGCCATAAATAGTTTATGTCACCCAAGTGAGGATTTTGTTACTTTTGTAAAAAATGTTAAATATTTATTTTATAAATTTATTAAAGTCACTGCACATAAAGGTAATATTCTATTTATTATTATGAAAAACATAATAATAAATGTTGTAAATATATTTACATGCGAACAACATAATATGTTAGAGGATGTGTTGAAATTTACATGTAAATTTTTGTTACACACATATGTAAATCAAATAAATAGGTTATTAAGTGGGAAACTATGTAATATTAATACAAAAGATCCAGTAAAAAAAAAAGCTATATTGTATTATGAACGTAGACAAGCGTATATGTCGAAAATAAAGAAATAAATTTCATAACACTTGTTTTTCAATTATTTTATTCCATCTAAATTTAAATTGTAAGTAAGAACGGCGCGAATTTTTTTGGCTGTAGTAATTCAGCGCTCTCTCGCTTTAGCGCTACAATCGCATTACCAATCGCCTAGCTTTTGCACGCAGACTTCGCATTCTATAATACGTTAGTTTGTGTTTTCTATGCCTACAGAGGTACTGTTTCTTACTTGCGTGACTACCTATCTCACTTTAATTCTGTAGTTGTCTCGTGTTGCTGTCATTTTGCGCGTTTTGTTGTTTTATTTTTATTGTTATATTACGTCTTTTGTTGTTTCTTGTTATTTTTAATTTGTTTTTATTTTTATCGTTTCTTTTTAGTGATTAAATAATTCACAAATGTAAGTGTATCATAATTTGAGGTTATCAATTTACCTTATTATTTGGTTTATATTGTTAAAATTGTTTCAGATTATACCTAGTTCTCCTCATAATGGCTTTAGCTGGCATTTTTATAGCTTTAGCTGAGGAGGAGATATTAGAAGAAAGGTATGATACCCGAATAATACGTAGAAAGTTGAGGGATGGATAAAATCCTTTTGAAATGAGGAATACAGAATTTTTTTTTAGATTAAGCAAAGAAGCCTGTATGACATTAGGTGCGTTCAATGAAGCTAGCAAATCGAGCAAAGCGGAAGTAAAATGTACTGAACGGCTTGCTAACTTAGCATTTGCTTGTTTTGCTAAGTAAGCAAAGCAAGCGACTATTTTCTCGCTTGTTTTGCTGCATGTAAAAATATGGTGCACAAATTCAAATATCATTTGTAATATTTGAATATATTTACAATGAAAATTAATGAATTTCGTAAAAGTAACATAAAATATTTGTACTTGAGTTTACTTGCGTGGAATATCCTAATAAAATTAAATTATGCATGTAATTAATACCATTGAGAGTTTATTTTCTATTTATTATTTATCTGACACTGCATTCAATATATTAGTGTTCTATTCTATGGAAAAATTTAATATTTGAAAGTTTTCAATTTTCGTAACCTCACTGACTGACAGTCATCTGACAGTTCGATCGTAGCAAAACAAGCAGATCGTTCAATGCACGCTCTAGCAGATAGCAAATGCTAAGTAAGCATTTGCTCGATTTGCTAGCTTCATTGAACGCACCTATTGACCATATACGTATTAGAAAATATACCGCTAATGCTTGTATTCTGACAATGAGCGGTGGGCATGGTCAGCAAAGAGAGACGACAATATTGATGCTCTATCTCGCAGTGTACCTTTTTTAAATGTGCGCATGCTCGGACACCTCATTTCTATTGGCTATATACTCTAGTTGTATTTTTGGCGCCTGGCGGTAATTTGAAGAAAAATTCTTTGTCACTTGTCTTTCAACCTCCACGTGTTTGAGTTTTGTTTGATTTTGTTCTTGTGTGAAGACAAATGGCTATTCGAAAGTGTTATTTGTGTAGTGCAAAAAGTCCAGCAGTTACTCTGCATTCGTAAGTGTTATTAAACAATATTAGTATTGATATTTGTTTTTAACTGTGTTTTATTTATGTTATAGTTTTCCAAAGAACGTTGAAGAAAGTAAACTCTGGAAAAAAATATGCGGTTTTAGAGAAAGTGATGATGTAACGAAATGTTTAATTTGTAGTAATCATTTTGTTGATGAAGATTATACTGAACCGAATGCGAAAACTTTGAAAGTACGTTTGAGGTTAAAACCGGGTCGATTTCCTTCCAAAAAAGTTCCATTTAATATTCAGGGAACAAGTTGTGATCTTCGTGGTCCTGAATTATCAATGATCATTAAACCAACAAACCAAGAAGGTATGTAAACTGTATTGACCTAATAATTTGAAATCCAAAGATTAGTAATGATAAGTAAATATTTTGTTTAATCTAGTATATTCTATTAATGCGTAATATAGCGTTTGTTAAATATTATAGTATTATGAACTGCAGTATACTGTTTCGCTCGATTATTGCGTTAAAGTTTATATTACTAGAAATAACTAAAATCTGATATGTAAATAGCTAAAATATTGCTCTCGATTAGGGTTTGCAATACCGGTTTACCGGAATGCTGGATGAAAAATTTACCGTATTACCTGTATTTATTTAATAACACCTGTATTTTCGGTATTTCTAATCACTATTCCAGAAATCTCATCAACATCTGTTTTCAGTATTACTATCTGCGCGATCCTTTTCTAATCACAAATAATTCCCTGAAACCACTTAACGTGTTTTCCTCAGTCTTTAAAATATTTTCATAGCTCAAAAAGTGTACAAAAATATTAGTATGATAAACTGTTATGTAATACGAATGTATTTATTTTGTAAATAAATATATCATCACGGCATATTACCCATTGCTGGGTGTGCCAGTCTGTTTTGTACACAGATATCGGTAATGATGAAATATTTGAACCGTGCGGGCGCTTACCACGCGTCACCTCACGGGCACTCAATGCTGGCGTGGAGAGTGCACCACAAGGTTATATTTAGTGTCGTTAAATTTGATTTTTTTGGTTTATATTTTCCCGGTATCATGAAAATTAAAGATCAAATATTGGTTTTAAAATTTGCCCCGGTATTGCAAACCCTACTCTTGATGAACTTTTCCATAGTAATAATTTATTTTCTTCTCTTTCCTGGAATACAGAACCTTCAACTTCGAGAATTTTTGTACCGCCTATTCAACCAGGTACAAGTACAGGCATTGTTCATAGTCCTTCTACGTCGACCGTTTTTCCACGAAATGAACCAGGATTAGAAGGAACGAATACCTGCAGTGTCTCACAATCACCTGGACCTTCTTCAAAAGTTTCTGTATCACAAAGCCAATCAGGTATGTTCGCTGCTCGTAATTTTAAGTTCCTAAATATTGTCAATTGGTTTAATAATTTTTTTCTCATTGATCATTTAAAAAAGTAATTATTGTCATTGTATATGTTCAGATTTCGAAAGTCAAAATTACAAACTTTATTATTTTAAGATGTTTGAATGTTTACATTTTTGTTTTCAGATGCAACGGTATTTCATACTCCGAAAAAAAGGAAATTCTTTGAGCCTCGTTATGTTGGTGAAATAACATCCCCAGATTTAGAAACTCCAAGAAAGGCGAAGAGAGCGTTGCGCTTAGTAAAAGAAAAATTCAAAAAAGAAAAATTGAAAAATCATGCTTTGGCTGAAAAAAATAGAAGATTAATTAAAAAAATTACTACAATGCAAGGCATTATTGATCACCTTAGGAAAAACAATTCTCTTTCGGAAGATGCTGGAGACACAATATTGGTAAGCATTAGCAATCATACCGATATATGTTCTTACATTAATAATGATAATTATATTTCATTATGTCCAATTTAATTCCACTGGCCGACCTAATCTACCAATTTTGTCAATTAAGGAAACGTAACTTCCTACCCCGACTGTTTCCGGCAGCAATTATTTTAGTTCGTAATCAAAAATTACATTCATACATATATATTTATCATACATTTTGCCGTGCGAGCCCCTTCACACATCAGTTGGCACACCCGGTTTAATTTCTTTTCATTTAGTTAATATTATTGTATAAATAATAACGTAGCATAAATTATCGCCAATTTTTATTAATATATTACAGACATTTTGTCGTTTTAATGACACATAAGACGGTATGTTTTTTTAAAAATATTTTGTTTTAATATAAAATTAAATAATATTTAGTTTTACCAACAACTCACGAAAATTTGACGAATTTGTCGTAAAATTGTGAGCGTTTATTAAATAAAATGTCCGAAAGATTTACAATAGTAATTTAGAATAAAAATCGATGTTACTCAATATTTAGAAATAATATGAAATTAATATATCGATTTGTGTTACTGTTATACCGTTAAATTTTTAAACTTTAGTTAAAAATTTAATTGAAATTATTTATAATGTTGAAAATCTTTATTTTAAATAAAAAGTAAAGATGAGTTTATTTATTATTACAAATTCTATTAGTTAGACATGAAAAAAAAAAAATTTAACAAGTAGGCAAACTGATCCATATTGGGGTCGTATTAGGACGTAGTTTCTTCTTATTAATAATAATGCATTTGTATATTTTTATTGAATAAACATTATTGGATTTTAAATATTGTTATTTGTTGTTCATCAAGTTATAATAATTATGTTATTATAGAGTATTGTACCGACTGGGGTGCAAGATATTATAAAGCGAAGACTGAATAATAAGAAGAAAGAAAAATATTCTCCAAAAATACGGACATTCGCCCTTTCTTTGCATTTCTTCTCATCAAAGGCTTATGAATATGTTCGGAAGACGTGGGACAATTTATTGCCGCATCCCACAACTATCCGCGCATGGTATAGCAAAGTTGGAGGATCGCCCGGGTTTTCATCCGAAGCTCTCCATGCGATTTCGGAGCAGGAAACAAAACAACATGTTCTCCTAAATATTGTAATAGATGAAATGAGCATACGAGAACAAATAATTTTCGAAAACGGGCGATTTTATGGGGGTGTAGATTTGGGGACGGAGGGAGAAAATTCCTCTGATAATCTACCGACTGCGCGTCTTGCACTTGTTTTTATGGCAGTTGCAATAAATAGCAACTGGAAAATTCCTATTGGATATGTGTTCATTAAATCTTTAACTGGCTCTGAACGAGCTAATTTGTTAGTTCAAGCGTTGGATTTAGTGTATGAAACTGGTGCAGAAGTAACTTCTGTCACTTTTGATGGCGCGGCTACCAACATCAGTATGTGCAATAATTTAGGGGCTAATTTTAAATATGGAGATGATAACTTCAAACCATACTTTGCGCATCCAATTACAAAAGAAAAAGTTTTTATTTTTTTCGATGCTTGCCATATGATAAAGTTAATAAGAAATTGCTTAGGAGACAAAGGCATAATAATAGACGGGGAAAAGAAAAAAGTGTTATGGAACCATATATCGAAAATAAATAGCATTCAAGAGGAGGAACGGTTACATTTAGGGTGTAAATTAACAAGGAAACATGTATTATATGACAACAACCGTATGAACGTGAAAATTGCAGCCCAAACATTATCACAGAGTGTGAGTAGCGCTTTGATTTATTTAAAAGAATCGAAATATTGCCCCGAAATTTTCGACGACTGCGACAGTACATCTTTTTTTTGTAAAATTTTTAATGACATTTTTGATTTACTTAATACAAAATCGAAATATTCGAAATTTGTGTTAAATAAAGAATCTATAGAAGAGATCACGAGTAACATACAAAAATATATTGAATATATATATAACCTTACTGAACCGTCGGGAATAAAAATGATAGAAGGATGTCGAAAGACTGGATTTTTAGGTCTGATAATTGACTTAAAAAATATGATAAATTTATTTACCCAAATGAAAGAAAAATTGGAATATTTTTTGACCTTCAAGGTTAGCCAAGATCCATTGGAGACCTTTTTCAGTGCAATACGCAGTCGTGGGGGATGGAACAACAATCCTAACTGCAAACAATTTGAAACTGCTTTTAAAAGGTTGTTGGTAAAGAACGAAATTAAAATATTTAGCAATACAAATTGCATTGCAGACGGCGTTGACATTTTGAATGTCAGTTCAAAAAAAGAAAATTTAAAAAATCCAATTGCCGGTGAAGACACTGCTTCAATTGATTTGTTTGACCATGATTACATGAACACAATATGGCAAATAAATAGTTATGTTGAAGATGTCGTTCAATATATAGCAGGGTATATTGTAAAAAAAATTGAAAGAATGAAAATTTGCTCATTTTGTTTTACACAACTATTGTCAAAAGAAGAAAATTGCAGACTTATTAAAATTAAGAACAGGGCAAACTTTTTATATCCTTCGGAGGATGTAATATTGATATGCAAGGCAGGGGAAAGGGTTTTAAGGGAAAATATGGAAAATTTGTACAAAAAAAACAGTATAAAACTTTTATCAACGAAAACATTTAATGCAGTTGCATATAATGTTTTTAATTCGAAATTTTTTATAGATCACCTTAAAGAACAAGATTATATCGACAACCACAAATCCCAATTAATAAAACACATAATTGAAATATTTTTTAAAATTAGAATTTTTCATGAAACTAAAATGGTTTCTCAGAAGCACGACTTTATCAGAAATAAATATAACAGACTCATTATATTTAAAAATCAATGAAAATCTAGCGTATTTCTTAAATTGTAATCGATGATAAATAAAATATTAAACAATATTAATGTATTCTAGCCCATCTTCCTTTAATGTTCCTCGCATGTTTACTTTTTCGTTATTTTTATTGTTTGTAATTCTATATTTTCAAGGTTTTTTTTTGTATTTCAATATTATGCATAATCCTTTAATTAGAACTTTTATTTCTTTTGTACTAATTGTTAATAAATATTTAAAAAAAAAATCTTTGTTGATGAAATGTATATGAATATATAAGTTAAATACAAATGATAAAACCGTCATAATTTATTTCAATTTATTTTGTAAATTATAATTTAAATTTTGTATAAAATATTCCATTTTAATAAACGAAATAAAATTATAAAATAAATATCTCGTCGTTTTTTGAACATAATTTAGAATATATTATTTGTTGAGAACAAAATTACATTCAAACATTCGCGGTTTATCATTAGAGTTCAACATTTTGTTTTAACCAATAGAATATTCAGACTTCGAACATGCGCAAATTGAAAAAAGGGACAGATTGAGATAGAAACATATATCTCTGCACTCTGATGTTGACCACGCTGAGAAGGTAGCTTCAGCGCTATATTTTCTAATACGTATATGAGATATAGCGTCATAGATGTGTTTTGTTTTCGGCTGGACAGAAAGAGACAACTAAGGATAGATATATAAAGCTAACTCTAAAGTTTGTCGAGAGATGTCTCTACTTGTTTTATAACATCAAATTCTCTTCATGGACATGGAGTAATCGCTAGATGCTAGATGTCACTACTTGTTTTATAAACATGAACTGTACTATATTTGAAACATTGTAATTATTAGGTTTGTTCCTACAGAAAATCCCTGACTTGTTGCTGACAGTTTCGTACTAATTTGTTGTACGCATGCACGAGCAATGACTGGTTTGAAACTAGTCAGTGATTATTTACTGAAACACATGATCAACAGTCAGAAGAATAACGTGGTTTTCGGCGTTTGTATAAAATTCAGATTTAACCTATAATTATTTTGTGTCAACATAATTGTAAAATAATATGGAAGGTAGGTACAATTTTTTTAATTGTAAATTATAATTACTTATGAAAAAATCAAACTTTACTATTGCAAACTTTTTGATAACTGTCAACAACCTATTTTTAACACAATGCGCATGCGGGGATTTAGAATTTGTGGATAGTCAGCAAACTTTTCTGACTGTCAGTAAACTGGTTTGTGGACTGTTGGAACAGAAAACTTTTTAGTCAGGGATTTTTGACAACCGCTGCTGGAACACTTAAAATCAAACTGCGCAGACTCCGGACTGTCACGGACAGTTTTGTACTGCTGTAGGAACAAACCTATTATTAACGAAAGTTGACGAAAACCAGTTATAAAATGCATGAAAGAAACTGATAATATACTTCGTTTCACGTAAGAAAATAGTGTTGGTTTAGACAGGAAAATAAATTGAGGCCCCCCTCTAAGCGAGGCCCTAAGCGCGCGCTTAGTGCGCTTATGCTTAAATCCGCCTCTGACTTGAACAAATAGCAGGTGTTCAGAAATAACAAGTATGATTTCATTATTTAGTCCATTTAGGGCGGTTTCCCTACATAATTTATATATTAAAATAAAAAATATTATTAATATAGTTATAATTGTTTTATTTTCATAATATTACATGAATATATTATTAATATAATTGTTATTTACTTACATATATCAAACAAACATATAATTTATTCATATTTTTTTTTAAATTCTAAATCAACCACCTGTCCTACGAATCCATGAGACAATAGACAAAGACAATCTTCTTCAGCATCCTTATTCATTTGAAGTAATTGTTCTTCGGTTATTTGGTTATACCTTTCACCCAAATATATACGAAATTCTTCCAACTCAACTTCAATAGGGGATTTCGACAGTAAAATTATAAGCGCCTCTCGTGACTTTGCGAACTATGCAGACAGTATTTAAACAGCTGTGTATTTAGATAGGTACGTGAAAGTCGAAAGAAAAATATTAAAAACAATGGGTATAAGGTGTGCATATGGACTTTGTCGAAGTGATTCACGATATAAACATAAAGACTATATGATAGGTGTAAATTTTATTCCTTTTCCAAAGCCACATGAAAATTTACAAAAATGTAAAATATGGTTACATGCGTGTGGACGCAAAAATTTTACTTTAAAAAATATTAAACGCAGTACTTACATATGTACAAAACATTTCATTGGCGGCAATGGCCCTACACGTGAACATCCACATCCTATAATTGAATCAAAGAAGGTAAATATATCAAATAAAAATAACCTGACTTAATTCTTCTCATATAAGTAATTTTTAGGATAGACAAATATATTATAGAAAGACAACTCATGTGAAAAGAAGAGAATTAATGATTGGATGTTCTTCCGAAAGTAATGTAGAATTATCTCCAGATATTTATATGGTGGCAAGTTTGACAGATAATACTGAAAATGATAATAGGAGTGAAAATGATGGTACGATAAAATGTGATATGTTAACTGCAGAAAATAGAAAATTGATAGACAAAGAATCCCAAACTGACTGTCCATTAACTGATGAAAGAAGCTGCCAAACGTTGTCTACGAATTATGCTAGAAATTTGTTTGATACAGTTATAAAATCACGTAATGAAACTACAGTGTTTACTAAAATGTCTTTCAATATTTTAGTACAAGATGAAGAGCGATTTAAATTTTTCACGGGCCTCAGTACGAACAATTTTGGCGCTTTGTATGAGCTTTTACAACCTGACAGTATTCCTCCACTTAAATTGAATTATAACAAAACTACTCCCGAGAAGGATCTGGGAAGTCGTGTAACAAATAAAGACAAATTAGTTATGTTATTGGTAAGATTACGACGTGGTTTTGCATTTGAAGAACTCGGTTATTTTTTCGGTATCTCTACATCACAGGCTTCGGAAATTGTATACGCATGGATTCAGTTTGTATATCTTGAATTATTAGAATTGAAATCATGCATGTTTATTCGAAGCAAAAATAAAACTGCGGGACCATTTAAATATTTTAAGAATTTACGAGCAATTCTCGATTGTACTGAAATTTTTATTGAAATGTCTGAAAATTTCTCCCAGCAAGGAAATACGTTCTCTAATTACAAACAGCACACTACAGTAAAAATTTTGGTTGGCATTTGCACAGACGGAGCAATTGTTTATGTAAGTGAAGGATTTGAAGGGGCAGTATCTGACCGAGAAATATTTATGAAGTGTGATATAACAAAGTTTTTAGAATCAGGAGATAATTTAATGGTAGATAGGGGATTTAATGTTGATGACATTTTGGATCCTCTAGGAGTTAAGGTTGTGAGGCCTCCCTTTCTTAATGGACGGTCGCGACTTTCTTCGCAAGAAGAAATTATCACAAAGCAGATTGCAAGATCAAGAATATATGTTGAACATGTTATGCGTAAAATTAAAGAATATAAAATATTTTCTCGTACCATTCCTAATAATCTATTACCTGTGTTATCTCAGATGTTTTATATAACATGTTGTTTGGTTAATTTTTCCAAACCCTATATTTCTAATAATGATGTTTAAATATTTATTTTACATTTATTTTTGTAAAAAATATTAAAATAAATTAGTAGATAAGATTATAATCAATGTTTTTTATTGCACCTTTAAAATGTTACAGACTAGACATTTTATTACAGAAAAATGTAACTTAAAACTGAGAGATAATGTAACTAAATAAAAAAATTAAAATATATAAAACAAAAATATAAATATAACAGCCATTTGTAATACTGAAAAACATTCTTTATATACAACTTATAATTATTCAGTCTTTAAGTCTATTGGCTTTAGATCCCAGGGTATTTTCATGCAAAAATATTCTGGAACAATAAATTCTGCGTGTTTGGCTATTAATTTAGGAACTATATCGGCGAAAAAAGATTCATTAAAAGGAATATTTAAAATTAATAGTGATTTAGATGACCACATAATAAAGTCACAAAATTTAACATTTAATATTCCCATGGAAATTTGAATTTGGTAATAATATGCATGGTATTGTTTTAGTTCCAAATTTCCATTTCCATCTTTTTTCAAACAGAAATTTGCTCTTTGTTGAGTAGATAATTTTTCCAAATTCCACACATATTCATTTTCAAACACATACGGACATTTGATTTCGATTATGCCCTTTTCTCCATGTTTGGTAATAAAACCATCAGGACTACATCCTAACTGTGGAATTTTTTTAGAAATCCACAGACCTGTTTCTTCCAATTTACTATTTGGATCTCTAAACTTAAGGCATTTCGCGTACTCATTTCGAGCAATTTTCTCATTACTTTTCCCATAATTTATAGCTTCAGAGGTAAATGTTTTATTGTAAATGTGATTTTTTAAAATAATTGTTTTTGCATTACTTGTTTTCAAAGCGAGTATACGCTTAGCGATAGATGAAGTTAGTAAATACGATCTCCACCGTTTCCATTCTGTAGAATTTTGTTCATTTGTTATTAAAATAGCTTCTCCAAATTTTGTATTTGCTATTTCTTTTAAATTATTTGTAAATATTTGTACCTGTACGCGAACAATATCAAGCTCCTCCTCATCATATTGAAACTCTTCATAATAAAAACTTAACACTTTATTCCATAAACTTTCGGGTTCTATTTTAGATAAAAAATTATTTATTTTAACTTTTATATCTTTATTAGTTCTTTTTAAACTGCGTGGATCAAAATTAATTCTTTTCTGCCTATTTCTACAGTCGCTATAATTTGCCTCTGTAATAGCCTTTGGAGCTTTTTTGCGGATACCTTGTCGTGGGGACAAGGTATCCGTCAGTGGGTGACATGGTTTACTCGTGCAAGTTTGAGCTTGGTATCCATTATTTTCTATATACTTCCATAAAAAAAGTAAAACAGCGGCGACATGACTACATCTTCCGAGGGCAGATTGCTTGCATATGCATGTAGCCTTAATAATACTGCCAGATAAAACATCATATGTATTTTTTTTCATGGAAGCGTTTACTTTTGCTTTTATAAGATATGATCTTTCATCTTTGCAGTCCATGATATTGTTTATGCTGTTACTTTTTACATATTGTTCAGCTCTTCTTAAGGGTTTTTCTGTTGAGGGCGTACCCGGCATGCTTTCAATCAGGTAAAAATAAATAAGGCCATAATTAAACAAATTTGGCATATTTACTGAAGGGAAATAATCCCATTTTGTGCGTGTTTTAACATTAACTGCTAGCGTGTTCTTTTTTATCTCACTGTCTTGGCCAATCCATTTTCCTCCATCTATACTAAGAATAATTTCATTACTACGCCCAGATTCAATGCAGTTTTTACATCTGTAAGTAAACAATTCTAAATAAATATTTGTTATCTATCATAATAATAATAACTGAGTACTTATTTGTATATTTCACAAGATACACTAACCTTAATATAAGATCACTTTTTTTCCCAGTTTTCTTTAACCCTCTACACTCAAGCCATCTTCTCAGTTCTATTATAGAATGATCTTCTATATTCTCCTTCGTAAATTTAGCACCTGGTACAAGTTCCGGGTTTAAAAAATTCATTTTTAACAAAAAAAAAATTGCATTTATAATACATTTACAATATGAATCATATGGTTTGGTCTGCATAGTTCAGGAATTTAACACAGATGACACTGGTGTAGCAAATTGTGACGTCACTGTCGAAATCCCCTATTCTTTCTCCAATGTTGGTTTTGGATCTTTTTACTTTTACTACTTTATACGGTTTATTAGTTTCCAAACCTCATAACCCTCGAATTTGAGGAGGTACTTTAGCTAACTTGTTAATTGTTCAATACAACGACATTGTAGTAATAGTAGTATTAAAAACCAATATAATTAATTCATGAAAGATCTCAAAAATACATAATGGTAAACAGATCCAAACAAATATAATAATCCCTAATCCCTGGATGGTCCAGACTCTCTTGCGAACGCCAATAGTCTGTAACAGATAAAAAATGGACGAGTATTTGTCTCAGTGAGTGCTTAGGATCCACGTAAATACGCAAGATTTTCCATCAGTAATTTGTAATATTTTTATTAACGGCCACTTAATATCATAAAATTTATTATTATTTATTAATACTATGTTACCATTAGGTTTGCGATATACAGCTGATAAATTTTTAAAACTATCATTTAATTCTTTCACCCAATCGTGTATATAATATGGCTTAGTGTAACCATTTTCTAAAATATTTTTTACCCATACCCAATTATTATAAAATATTAATAAATTATTATTAACAATTAAAAAAATTGTTAAATTACTCGTATTTATATTACATAATTCTGGTTCTTGTTCTGCAGGTATTTGTTTTTGTTTCTCCAGTTGAAAATGGTTGTGGTGGTAGTGGTGTTGGAGGTAAATACGTTGTTGATGGAGTTATACTATTAATTTTTTCCTCATATAAACTTTGTATTTCCTCAATATCCATGGGATGTAACGGAAAATCTAAAATATTTTGAAATTGCACATGATCAAAGCCTAACGCATGTCTAATTTCATGAACTAAACCTTCAAAAAAAATTACACCTTCTTCATCTTTGTTATGCGATAATTTATAACTCCAAATTTCAAATACATCCATATGAATATCAACAGAATCTAAATCTGGTTGTGGTAAGGCTGCATGTCCTAAAACTTTTCCGGGCCCATCAAAATGACAAGGACAATTTTCAAATGTAGAATATGTATAATGCTTTGTTCCACCCATTGAAATTATAATATTTGGTTTAGCATTATTATTACTATTATAATCATATGGAGTATATTCAAATTTAACATCTATATATTTTTCCCATATTTTAAATGCTTTTGCTATTTGAATTTGATAATCATAACTATAAATAAAATCCCATGTAATAACTGTTTTATTCCAAATATATTTTTTATCTCTGTTACTATTATTATCAGGCACTCCACAATTTAAATTATAATAGGTTTGATATTTTTTTAGCGCAATATATATATATATATATATATATATATATATATATATATATATATATATATATATATATATATATATATATATATATATATACATAGTGAGTCACCGAAATCGCCGTCTTCGATATCTCCCTTGTCGTTAGAAATACAGCATAAGTTTGTTAACAGAATTTATTCGACTACTCAAGGAGCATAACGTAAAATTATTTTCACATATACAGGATGTTGCATTACGGCTCGGCGAGAAATGTTTGTCTTTTTTTAAATGGAACACCCTATATATTTTTATATATTTTGAATTGTATTTTATTCACCTATACGAACATATGAATTTTGTTTTAGTTTTCCACGGCGTTGCCAAGTTATTCCGTTTTTTCTCTAAAAAAGACCGAATACACGCATTGCTTTATAAAGGCTTACTGAAGTTATTTTAATAGTAAGAATTAAGAATTTTCTTTTCAGTATAACTGTAATTATACTCTATGCTCTGACATATTTTTTTTTAAATGTAATTATACAGGCTGTTCAATAAAGCGAATCAAATGTGCTCAATTTCAAATGACCATAACTCGTCATTTTCAAATGGAACACCCTATATTTTATTATTCAGTTGTGTGTATTTTTGTATTATCTTCATATGTTATTAAGGGTATCCTATACCTAAAACCAATAATTTCGGAGATTTTCACTATTTTTCTCTAAATTTATACATATATTCACTTAAAAATTAAATCTAGTATGCCATTGATATTGTTTTTTGAATAAGAAACAATTGTAGTAATGATAGTATTTTCATTAGCCAAGTTATTATTAATAACAGAGGGATTAAGTAAATTAATTTATTAATATGAGTCTCTCGCAAGAAGAACTTACCGTAATGCAACACCCTGTATATGTGAAAATAATTTTACGTTATGCTCCTTGAGTAGTCGAATAAATTCTGTTAACAAACTTATGCTGTATTTCTAACGACAAGGGAGATATTGAAGACGGCGATTTCGGTGACTCACCCTGTATATATATATATATATATATATATATATATATATTATCAGATATTGTTGTTAGTTCATTTTTTTTAGTTTTTAAATATCCATAATTTTCTAATAATTCTATTGATTCAAAAAATTCATTACTGTTTGAACTTGTATTTCCACAAAAACAAAAATAACATAAACACACTTTTATTAAAAATATATGTAATAATTTCATTTTATATATTTTGTACATAAGGTAACTGTGGCCAATATGCGCACCTTAAGGATATTCTTTTTTTTGTCCGAACTAATAAAATATTAAAAATACCAAGAGATGCATAATTGAGTTTAAACATTTCTACTCTTAATAAGAAAGGAATTAAAGAAATATGTTTGTTTTTAATAATAAATTTTTGTCATTTTGTAAAACCATGTAAGTGGCCATATTGCCAACTCGGTGTTGACAATATGACCAATACCTGAAAATTATTATTACTTATTATTATTTTATTACTTATTACCCAGAAATTGTTATAGGGGATAGAGATATAAAAAAATATGCACTCAAAACAAATTTTAATTTCTGAATAACATACAAAAAACCTAGGAAATACAGAAAAAATTACATAAATTAAATATTTTTACTGGCATAGTGGACATATGAACATGTCCTTGTCTCTTTTCGTTAGGCCAACACAGACGTCGTGTATATACTGCGCACAAACCGTACAAAGACGCATATCACCTACTTCATCTTCTTTGCAAATTGGACAAAACCAACTTTCTTCATTTTCTTTCTGTTTCTCGCTTGCTTTTCTTTCTTCTTTTTCATCTTTCCACTTTTCTGTGCGACATTGGTTTCATCTGCAGATGTATCATTGTTTGCATTAAAAACAAGTTTTTTCACTACTAGAGCTCTGCTGTTTATTACTTTTCTTCTGTTTAGAGGTGATTTTGAATTTTTCTCAGGAGTTTCCAACATTTGTGTTATTGATGTAGGGTAAACGGTACAATTATTGGCACCTTAAGCGAAAGTGTAGATTTGTTGTACTTCATTCTTATTACTCATAAATTATATTGCAAGTTTGATGAAATGTATAGGTAATTTGAAGTACCTATCAAGATTATGTTAAATATTAATATATTAAATCTTCATGAAAATCAAAACAGTGGGAAACTTTTTTTTTCGAAATTGCTCAAAATTATAGTAATTGGCATTTTTGATAATAATTGGCATATCACATATTACAGTTATTGGCATGTGTTGCAATAGACTTAAGACAATGAATTTACATACTAGTAAGGCAGCTAGGTACTCAATACATGGATTATTGTTTCTTTATACTTTTATTTTACTTAAAGTACAAAAATAGTTTAAATTATTTATGCTAATACAACGTAAATATAGTATTTATTACATAGGTATGATATAAAAATTTAATAATCACCTAAAAAATTTAATGTTTACCGCATATAAATTTAATATCTTCGGCATAATTATTGCAACAAGCAATATGAAATACGCGAAAATATTTATTGCACTTTATTCCACATTTCGATGATTTTATAGGATAAAAACAAGAGTAACATAATCCTTCAAATACAAGTGAATTTAAAGGTTTCGAGTCAGAGCCAAATAAATTTCTAGTTACATGTTGCAATGCAGGTGAAATTGTTTTTAAATCATAGTTTACTTTTTCGCAACTCAAAATATTAAGCTTTGTCTTTGGTTTCATTTTACTACCAGCTTTCTTGCCAGTATTTTCAGTGACTAGGATACTAGTACAATTGGTCTTATTTTCACCTTCCGTATTTGCAATGACAACATTTTCTATTAAATCGTTATCGTTAATGTTATTTACCTTTCTTGGAATTTCGCGAAATTTAGCACTATTTGTTGGAATAGCCGAATTACATTGATAATTGCTATTTTCCTTATTTACAGGTATTGAACAGGCAGATTTCAATGTTTTTCTATTCTACGATAACTGTGCTTGTGATATTTTTTTGCTACTTAATTTTTCTTTATTTTCTTGCAATTTTCTTCGTTTTTCTTTTTGTTCTTTTTGTTTGTTTTCTCTAATTTTTTTCCGTTTCTCTTTTTCTTCTTCTTGTTTCTTCTTAAGATCAGTTTTCTCTTTATAAATTTCTTCCCATTGTTTTGAAGTTAAAACAAACGGCATTCTGACAATATTTTTTAAACCTTTCCTTTGCGGTGTTACTGGCCATTGTAAAAATTTATTCAAGCTTATACAATCAGATCGTAAATTACCACCTGACCTATTTAGATCAACTCTTAAATTAGTATGACTATCAATATGCAAATTATCAACTATACCCGCATTTATTGTCTCATCAGTAACACTACTATCTAATATAATAGGGATTTGTCCTATCTCATAATTAACACCATCAATATAAATACTATTATTAGACTGATTTTTAATTATACTTTCTTCGTTTCTTCCATCATTTTCAAATCTAATATCAGTTTCATTTGTATTAATATTAATTCTTTTTTCTAAACCTCCATCATTTTCAAACCTTAAATTAATTTCATTTGTATTAATATTTTCTTCAATTTTTCTATCAATTTCAAATCTTATATCAGCTTCATTCGTATTAATATTAATAATGTCTTCGATTCTTCCGTCAATTTCAAACCTTATATCAGTTTCATTTGTATTAATATTAATACTGTCTTTGATTCTTCCATCATTTTCAAACATTATCTCCGTATCATTTATATTAATACTTTCTTCATCATACTCAATATTAGGTATGGCAGTTTCTTTAGTTTCCTCATTAGTGTTTTTATTAAGGAATGTCTCCCAAATTGCGTATAAATACTTAAATTCTTCTGTTTTGTCTTGAATGTATCTCTTTTCAAAAATTTTAATTGTTTCTTCGCCTACAATTCCGACAAATTCCTCATACGTCAAATGACTTTTAATACAATTCATATTATTGTAATTAGAAGATTTCCGTCCTAAGCATTTTGTAAAGTCTATGGCGTTTGGGTTCCATGGAAAAAGGCCACAAGCTCTAAATCCGTTTTGAATTGTTTGCTTATTTATACATCTTTCCAAAACTATTTTTAAAATAGGTGCAAATTTATCTTTTGTTATGGCGGTTGTTGGATTTTGTCGTCTCCATTTTAACAAACCTTTTTTCCATGCACTTTTTATGGGGCGGAATGCAGATACGTCCGCTGGTTGTAGAATTCGAGTTGAATTAGGATACAACGCGATTAGTATTATGTTTAATTCTTGACATAATTGTGTCAATTTAAATGTCATGTGTGTTTTATGACCATCTACGAACAATATCACCGGAAAGCTTATTTTATTCTGTATTAGGTATGGATGAAAAACGTTGCCTATATATTCAAAAAATAATTCAGCCTTCATCCACCCATTATCACTAATTCCCACACCCCATTCATGTGGTACTGAATTTAAAATTTCCCGTGGGGTATATAATCATTGATGGCAAGGTTTCTCCACTTGCGGAGAAGCTAAACATAACAGTTAATGTGCATTTAGCCGCACCAATGTCAACTTCGTAGATATTTCTCTCTCCTCTGGGGGCGATTACCTTGTCATTTTTGGGACATAATTGGAAATTTGTCTCATCCCCATTGTAAATTCTTGATAGATCTTGTAATACTGAACTGTGTCCAGATGATTCTAAGCAATCTTCTATCTGTTTAAACCATTTTTTTAAGTCTTCTTCAGAGACCACTGAACTAGCTGAAGTAACAGCTTCTGAAGTTCTAATTGATAATTCGGGATGCCGTTTTAAAAAAAGGTTATACCATCCGATACCCGGATAATTTTCTTTGAACGGATTCGGTCTCTTTGTTTCCTCAAGAAATTCTTTTACGCAAGCTTGGACGTCATCCTTTCTCCTAGGAAAGCCTTTACAGCACGATGTAATGATCCAGTTAACCAAAGTGTTTTCCTCAACCTCTGTTAAAATTGTCTGTGGCCCATGACGAATTTTAGTCTGTACATCTTCAGGAAACTTAAGACGGAATTGAAGAGTACTTCTAGGTACACCAAATGTTTCCGATGCCTTTTTTTGTGACATTTTTTAATTTTTGACCGCATTGAGAGCTTTCTTTAAATTCTCATCGGAATATTGCTTATTATATAGTTTACCTTTTGTAGTCTTTGGCATTCTGTTCAAAAGAAAAATGTTTTAATTAAAAAAGTATGATTTGAGAAGTACACAGAAAATTACAATTCAAATTAAAGTTATAATATAATTTTCAAATTAATTTTTACATCGTGCCAATAACTAATTTGTTCTCCGTAATACTTTTATATAATAATTGGCACTAGTGCCAATTATTGTCAGAACAGTGCATTTAGATTACAGTAATTGGTATAGATAAAATGAATATTAAATGTGTATTAAGGGATACATTTTACGTATAAAAATGACCTGTTATATCATATTGAGCTAGTTTACACCCATCGTTTAGGCCGCGTCCTATACCCTATATTCGACGTATACCTTATAGGACGTCATGCTGTAAACACTTAGTAGTCGACCTGACCTAGCTTAGGTCAGGTCTCTTTTTCATGTGACCTGACCCAGTTTAGGCCACGTTTTAAACTGCGTGTAAACGCCTTAGTGACCTAAAGTGTTTGATAAAAACTCTGTAGGTGGCGGTTGATCCGTATTGTGATTTTGTTGACATCATATTTTGTAGGTTGAGTAAGTTAAATTAATTGAATTATTACGGAAAAAACTCATGTTCCGAAGCTGAATCTCCTGATCCTTGTGAAGTTCACAATGATGTAAACGAAAAAAGTCAATAAAAGCACGTATTTCACTAGTGACAGCGTAAACATACCAATAAAAAGAAATTAAAGATTGAATGATATTTGGTGATGCTGACATAACCTAAAATACTTTTATCAATCTGGGATATGAAACTGCAGTTTAAAAAAATTAAGTGCGATTGTATTTCAACAGATGGCATTGACTCGAGGACTATATTACACCTATATTAGACCTAAACTTATCATTAGTCCCCATGGTGTAAACGATTTGTAGAAGACCTATTATAGGACAAGGTATAAGCCAGGTCGCATGAATAGGATTGGGTGTAAACTAGCTCATTAATACACTGGAATAAATACGAAATGAATGCGTACTTACCTGAATTGTAAATTAATAAAAATCTGGGGTGACTTCTCTAACAAATTTCTTAAGAAATCACATTGTAAACAAGAATCATGGAGGACATTGACACTTTCTAAAATATTTTGTGCACTACCAACCCTACGATAACAAAAATTACTAGTAATATAAAGTGAAGGTAGCAGCAATCAATAAAACTAAAAGAACTACAAACGTGAAACAAAAAGCTTAATACTGCGCTTCCGAAAAACGGGCTGCCAATTACTGTACCCCTGCCAACAATAGTACTATTTACCCTATTAAGGCTCCCACCTGTGTTCTCCTCATTAGCACTAACATCGGTGTCAGAATCAGAAACAATTTCTTCAACTATCAGTTGAATCACTTCGGGATATTTGTCGTTGTACACATTTGGATGTTGAAGGTTTTGTGGGTGTGTTATTTTTTGCTGTAGGCACTGATAAAGATAGTTCTTTTGCTTCAGTTACTGAACTAGGAGCAAATGCTAATTCAGAAATTGCGTCGGGGTTGAAGGGAAAAATACCAGTTGCGGGAAATCCTGCTTTAATATTTGCTGGTGTTAAACTTTTATCCCACACAATGGAAAAAAAAATTACCAAATCGTAATTTTGTGATTACTCGATCCTTATGTCTTGTCCAGTATTGCAGAACTTGATCATCCCAATGGTGTTCAAATGAGCGAAAAACCATCAGAGTGAACCTGGCGGCCGATTCGATTTAAAGCAAGTGTTGCATAGCCCAGACGGTAAATGTACTACGGACATCAAAAGTATAGTTATTTTATGAAAAACAAGAAATTAACAAAAAGAAAATATTGTTTCCGCCTTTTTTAATGTTGGGCGCTCCCTTTATCCAAAAATCTCCGCACGCCCATGCTCACGCAACTCAGCAGAAGATTCGTATGAATGAGGTGTTGCAAAAAAAATTAACATATCTTTTTTCTTCTGAAATTCAAATAAGTACCTTCTACAGTATTATTAAATATGATTTTCTGTTCATATTTCTCTATATATTAAGTGCAGTAGCAATTTAAAAGTATACTTTTTGAATTGGCGCCAAATTACTCTGCCTGTGAGGTTTAAAAGTTACTAACCAATGATAGAACTGATAAGATGATGAAAAAAAAACAAAAATATCAACGTCAATGATTGCTTTAATGACAACTGTGTGACATATGGTCTGACAAAGTGTTGCGTGATTTTTAGTTCTTTACCGAAGTTCTTAGTTATTTATTATTATATATTTCATAGTTTAAGGTAAGTTAACTTTAGTTTAGATAAATTAACATATTTATTAATGTTGTTTGTTTTATGCAGTACTCTGAAGATAAATATATTAAATAATGTCAAAATATCATGGATAAACCTTTCATTCAGGCTTCTTCCGATAAGCCCAGTCCTGTTTACAATAATCATGGATAAAATTATGAAGGATTGCGATATCCGATTCAGAAAATTACACTTAGGATAGTTAGGATACAGAAACTTACAAATAACAAAAATATTAATGTGCGCATTCGCAGACGACGTAGTAATTCTGGCAAGCACTGAAGAGAAAATGCAATTTAATATAAATGTCTGAAATGAAACCTATCAAAGTACGGTTTAAAAATTAACACAAGAAAGACTAAGGTCATGACAGCCCTTAGAGCTTGAAACAATAAATTTGACGATAAATTCACAAAAATTTAGCAAGTACACAAGTTCCAATATTTAGGAGTCCAAATTGAAAATAATGGATTACAAGAGGCTAACATAAACGTCAGAATTCAGAAGACAGCGACAATGAAAAGTAAAATTCAAGCACTTGAAATGAAATATTTAAGAAGAGTACTGGGAGTACCACTACGAGATAGAATCAGAAATGAAATGATTAGAGAACTACAATATAAATCTGTACTGGACTTCATCGAGGAGAGAAGGCTAAATTGGTAGGGACACATGATCAGAATGAACGAAGATAGAGCGATGAGATAAATATGGATGACGAACGTGGTACAAAAAAAAGAGACCGACGAAGACCTAAAGACAACTGAGATAAGGTAATACTGAAGATCTTGAAGACGAAAAATACGACTATTCAAGACGCTAGGAAGATAGCATCGAATAAGAAGCAATGAGCGAAATTTGTACATTAAACATATGTGTAATGCTACACTTTATGATAAATGGGTTTCTGACAATATACAGGGTGTCCCAGAAGTCGACGATCAAACTAAATGGGGTGATAGAGGAGATCATTTCCAATCAAAATAACTATATATATTGTAATGCAATTGTTGATAGTTCAAAAGTTATTGCAACTTTTGTAGTTTCTCCTAAAAACGGCAAGGCGTCCAATAGAATTATTATTATTTTTATTACGAGACGTTTGTTTCTCTTTTTCTTTTTTATTGTATGCACCTGAAGGGTTCTACTTTCTAATAAAATCATTTTCTTGAACATGAGTACCTTCTATTAATAATAAAAATATTGTTTTGTGAAAAAATTTTCTACCGAAAAAAGCTACTTGATTTTAAAGTGACGCTGACAGAAAAAAATGTCCTAAAAAAAAATTAACCAACTATCAGAAGAAGTTGTGTATTTAATGTAGATTTTAACGCGGTATAACACATGGGGATATTCAGAGCAGATTTTCTTAAATAATTTTTTTTTTCTACAAGAAAGTATTTCAGTTAAAAATACAATTGAAAAATTCGAGAATTATCTTAGATGCTGTGTCAAAAATAAAACAAAAGAAGGTATATGAAGTGACATATCGATAATAACTTTACTGTTTGTGTGTTTTTGATTTATCAGTTCTTCGTTTCTTAAACTTTGTTTTAATTCTTGTGATTTTGCGTATTTTTTTGTTTTTGATACTCCTTTCATTTGGACTTTGTTCTTCTTGGTCTCAAAAATATGTCTTATACCCCTCGAGAATATGCAGAAATGCATTACATGTACGGGTTTTGTGACGGGAACGCTCGAGCTGCTGCAAGAGAGTATCGGATACGATACCCTAATCGAGAACGCTATCCTGATTATAGGGTATTTCAAAATGTTTATCGGTCTTACTTAGAAGGCGAAATCCCTGGCAATCCGCGAAGAGAAGGATGACCTGCGCTTCAGTGCAATGACGACGATATAATTGAAATGGTGACAGAGAACCCGTCAACAAGTGTTCGTCGTATATCCAGACATTTGGAAATTCCAAAATCTAGGGTTCATCGTGTTTTGCAAAAGGGCCAGTTGTATCCATACCATGTGCAGCGCGTGCAAGCACTTTTACCTGCGGACTATGACAAAAGAGTGCAATTTTGTCGGGAAATGCTGCGTCGTCATAGAGAAGACTCCGAATTTTTTAACAAGATTTTGTGGAGCGACGAATCAAACTTTTGTAGAACCGGGATATTTAATATTCACAATTTACATTTTTGGGACTATGTGAACCCTAGAGTTGTTAGAAATGACATCTTTCAACACAAGTTTGGGGTCAACATATGGGCGGGAATAATTGAAGGAAACTTGATTGGTCCATTTGAGCTCCCAGGAAGGCTTAACAGCGAAAATTATCTGCATTTTTTGCAAAATGAGTTACCTTATCTACTTGAAGACGTGACATTGGAGACACGCCGAGATATGTGGCTGCAACAAGATGGAGCTCCTCCTCACTATTCTGTAGATGTGAGACGACACCTTGACACAGAATTTCGGAATCGGTGGATTGGTAGAGGAGGGTTTTTTATGTGGCCACCGCGATCCCCTGATCTTAACCCCTTAGATTTTTTTCTATGGGGTTATTTTAAAGAAATAGTCTACATGACAGAAAGTCAGAATGAACAAGAGTTGCAACAAAAAATAAGAGATGCTACCAACATTATTAAAAATAATCAACGGGCGTTCCGAACAATAAAAAGAAATTTTATTCGGCGATGCTTAATGTGCATTAGAAAACATGGTAGAAATTTTGAACACTTTTTGTAAAATTTGAAAACATCATGAAAAGCTTCATAAACCCTATTTTGTTTTAATGTTGTATAAAAACTATTACAACTATTATTTTGTTTTATTTTTGACACAGCATCTAAGATAATTCTCGAATTTTTCAATTGTATTTTTAACTGAAATATTTTCTTGTAGAAAAAAAAAAATATTATTTAAGAAAATCTGCTCTGAATATCCCCATGTGTTATACCGCGTTAAAATCTACATTAAATACACAACTTCTTCTGATAGTTGGTTAATTTTTTTTTTAGGACATTTTTTTCTGTCAGCGTCACTTTAAAATCAAGTAGCTTTTTTTCGGTAGAAAATTTTTTCACAAAACAATATTTTTATTATTAATAGAAGGTACTCATGTTCAAGAAAATGATTTTATTAGAAAGTAGAACCCTTCAGGTGCATACAATATAAAAAAGAAAAAGAGAAACAAACGTCTCGTAATAAAAATAATAATAATTCTATTGGACGCCTTGCCGTTTTTAGGAGAAACTACAAAAGTTGCAATAACTTTTGAACCATCAACAATTGCATTACAATATATATAGTTATTTTGATTGGAAATGATCTCCTCTATCACCCCATTTAGTTTGATCGTCGACTTCTGGGACATCCTGTATATAAAGAATAAAAGTTTTTCACTATTCGCTTTGTAAATATTTTTTAGTTAAGTAAGATTAAAAATAAAACAAAATATTTTTCAATATCTTCTTAGCGTTATTCCTCTGGTGCAGCATCCGCTGTTTTGATATATTCACGCCATTTCACACGGCGTCATCCACAAGCAAATGCAGAAGTCTGATGTCTGTGTGCTGATGGTGTCTTGCCAACGTTGCTTAGATCTTCCACGTGGACACTAGCCATCAACTTAAAAACTGAAGGCGATTTTAGGGACACTGGCGTTACACGCCAAATGTGACCGTACCAACGAAGTTGCCACACCCGTAACTTCGTCTCAATCAGTATAACATTCTGACCCAGATAATTAGTTGTTCAGCGACGCTATAATCAAGAAGCGAATACCAAATCAGCTGGTCAGGCACACGATCAAAAACCTTTTCTAGCTCCCCGGCATCATTTTCCAGCTAAAAATTTAAAAAAATATTCAATAGTTCTTATTTAATTATAAAAATATTTATACTTACATCAAAATGATTTTCATAACAAAGAATTTTGAAAATATTTTTATCTTTACTTGTGACAACCATTACATTCTACTTTCTTCGCTTTGAGGCACTACTAGAAATATATTTTCACTATTATCAGTTTTATTTGAGCACATTGGCACAAAACACTTTTTTACAACTATGTTTGATTATTTCCAAATACAAAAATCAGTTGGAATAGTTGACAGCTGTCACGACTGTCAATCGTTTAAATTCCGTTAGCGGCAAATGTAAGCCACACCCTCATTGGTTAGTGACTTATAGGGCTATTCTGTAAGATCGTTATGACATAACGAATCGGTAAAACGTTATATCGTCATGGTAATAACGAAAATCGTTTAATAGGCTTATTCTGTAAACGATCGTTATGGCATTTTTCATTGTTAAATCGTTATCATAACGATAATCGTTAAAGTGGTATTCTGTAAACAATAATTTAAGTCTACATAACGAAAAAAAGATACCGATATCGTTATTTCTTAACGATTGGAAAAATCATTCGTTATCTAAACGTTTTGTCAATAATTCAGTATTTTAATTCATGTCAAAATAAAATTGCTATTATGTTGAATAGTGATCGCAAAAACCAGTCATATTATAGTTTTCTGCAAGGTAATATTAAAATAATTTAATAAGTTTTTATTCATAGCGCCTAGCGCAAGCTTCTCAATTTGTCTACAGATGGTAGTAGTTGCTCTAGCATAACCTACAAAAAGAAAAAGAATGGTCCGACAGCTGACAGGTTGACAGCAGAATTAATCTAACCTAGAAGTTTTGTGAGTTATATTGAATTATTTTAGATATTTCAATTAAAATTATAATTTGATTTTAGGAAATAAAGTTCTTAACTTGATCCCAAGGTTATTATTTTTCAAAATGTGTTACATATGGATACAAAGATAACGATTATCGTTAAGTAGAGATAACGATTTTCATAATAACGATTTCGTTATGGTAACGATTCGATTTTACAGAATAGGCCTATTAGTTTCGTCATCAGCGGAAGGAGAGCGGGAAATTTAAACATTATATTTTCATTGACATTTTTCTCATGAATAGAGAGTAATATGAACAAAATAAAAAAATATGGGTAAAATATTTTTTCTTATTCTTTCGATTAAAGCAAAGAAAAAAAAAATTCGTGCAACACCTCATTGTCTGTACGTTAGTGCCAAAAAATACACAAAATTGTATAGTTTTTATAAACTAAAGACATTTGTTATTACTTGCTTGCAAGTCAGTATTCGCAAGTAGCTAGACCGAGTCGCTTGTCTCTGTCAATCGCTCGCAATCACGCAGCGCGTCGCTTTAAGTGTTAAAAGTGTCGCAGAAACCGCCATCCTGGAAGCGCTTCCAATTCGACTGCATCCAGGACTCGCTATATGTGTAACGAGAACAACGAATAGCCGATTACTTTGTGAGTATATCCTTTATTTTTCTTTCCTTTCTGGTCTAACTTTGGAAGGGTGGAAACGCACCGCTGAACTGCACCCTACAGTTCACAATAATTACCGAACATTTTATGGTCCTTCGAGCCGGATATTACTCAGTTTTACCGGATTTTACTCATATTTTTAACCGGAATTATTCATTTATTGTTGCACATTCAAAATTCTCTCTTATAGTGATAATCGCTTTTTTAATGTAAATCTCTTTTTCCGCTCGCAAATTCTTATTAAAGTAATAACTGTTAAATTACTACAGTTTTTCCGCAATTTAAACATTTTTATTCACTGGGTTGGTTTCATTGAACTGGAGGTATACTCAGTTATTAAGTATTGCAGATATTCAAAAATTTGCTGTGAGTTTTACTCTGTTATCGCTTATCTCTCAGACTTGCATCTCATATATTTTACATTTATACACATCATGGAGAATAAAATTAAATTGTTAGAGTGCGAAAAGGCAGCCATTTTCGCCAGAGTAAGTCGCTTATATGACGCGTCAAAATCAGTAGTAACTGAAGAAACACGCGCAACCGAAAAATTTCTGGCAGAAACAGAATCAATTGATCAGATACGCATGGAGTTTAAAGCGATTGTTCAAAAGATCAATGAACTAAGCTTAATATCCGATCCAGACTACATTCCTGATTTTGAGTGCTTATCGTCCTTTGATGATCTTCATTCTTACATAAAGAGAACTCGAGCAAAGTATGACAAGCTCAACCAGCCATTACCTACTGTCATAAACAACCCGCCTATTAAAAGTCCTATTAAATTACCACTAATAATTATTCCGCAATTCGACGGTAAAATTGAAAATTGGCCATTATTCTATGAGTCGTTTAAAGCTAATATTCATGATAATCCTCAATTAACAAACTCGCAACGCGTACAATACCTTATGGGTAATCTCACCCACAATGCATTAAAGCTTACAGCGGGAGTTATCCCTAACAGTGACAATTATGCTTCGTTATGGAGTAGCTTAGTGGACAGATATCAAGATAAACGCGCTCTTGGTACTTATTACCTTAATAGTATTTTTGACTTAAAAACGCCTAGTCATAATAGTAACAATCTGAACAAATTTATTGAAAATTTGTCATTCGCAGTTCAAGCTCTAGAACAATTAAACTTTAAAGATTTAAAAGATTTTATCCTCTTATTTTTGGCTTTAAGGAAGGTCGACGCACAAACCGCACAGCTGTTCGAAATGTCAAAACGTGAAAAGAACATCCCAGAATATTCTGAATTTATTGAATTTGTGAAAAGTCAAGTTAAAATATTAGAACGTACTTCGAATAGTCGTATTAGTTTCAATAATACTACAACTTCCAATCTTGTTCCAACTACCCCGACTAAGCCATATAACCGAAATACCCAGTCATTCGTCGTTAACGGTAATAATAATTGTGTTTTCTGCAAACAAACTAGTCATCAAAAATTGTACGAATGCTCCGCCTTTAAATCAGCATCCGTCAAACAGCGATTTGATTTTGTTAAAGCGAATAAAGGATGCGTAAATTGTTTAAGTCTACGTCATACTATCCGCGATTGTAAATCTACACATACATGTAGAAAATGTAACAAACACCATCATAGCATTCTGCATTTTAATCAAGAAGCCAAAAAAGATGCCAATGTTGGACCGTCAGAGTCTAGTGATGACGTCATCAATCGTGACGAAGCCGCTCCGGTTCAACTCAAGCCTGTTATCACCGAGCCAAATAACGCAGTGTCCTATTGCACGCAAATAAAAACCGCTTCGCCGCCTATGCGAACTACAGTATTATTGTCAACCGCTCAAGTTCTTGCTCAAGCCAAAGATGGCAACAATAAACTTATTAGATGTTTGATAGATAATGCGTCACAAGACAATATCACTACGCTAAATTGTTGTAAACATTTAAATTTAGATATAATACCGCTATCTAACTCATTCATAAAGGGTGTCGGCAATGCATCCCGGCCAGTTCATGGCTATGTTGTACTAAACATACCCTCCAAAACCTCCAGCGAGAAATTCACGATACAATCGCTTGTAGTAGATTCTATAACTGAAAAATTACCCGCTGTGTATGTCAATCCCGCTATAATTCAAAATTTTTCGCATCTGACGCTCGCGGATCCGACCTGGAATATTCCAGGGCAAGTTGATCTAATTTTAGGCGTTCGACTTTTCCCGCATATATTAACCGGGCGCTCTATAACCACCGCTTCCGGTCCCGCCGCAATTGAAACGGTTTTTGGTTATTTACTCATGGGAGAGGTTCCCATCGCAATCAATTCCGAGACCGCAACTAACGCATTTTGTTCTATTTCAAACGCTTCATTAGATAACAAGCTCAAACAATTTTGGGAATTAGAAGAGCTGCCAAAGAAAGTTTTTCTGAGCCCATCTGAAATGGAATGCGAGAAACTTTTTACAGAATCAGTAAGTCGCGATGATACTGGCAGGTACTCAGTTGCCTTACCTTTTTGCAAAGAGCCTAAATTGTTAGGTAACTCTTTTACAAACGCCTTGAAACGTTTGAAATCGCTAGAACGTAAACTAGAACTCTGTCCAGAACTACGCAGTAATTATAACGAAATCATTAGACAGTACTGTGATGATGGTTATTTATCAGAACTATCATCTGATGAAAATAGAAATGAGGGTTATTTTATCCCACATCACCCCATAATCCGACAAAATAAAGTTACCACCAAGGTACGAGTAGTATTAGATGGTAGCTGTAAAACTGGCACAATGGTTTCACTCAACGATCTTCTGTATCCCGGACGTAACTTACAAAATAATTTATTTACTATTTTACTAAACTTCCGACTCTTTAAAATCGCCATAACTGCCGATATTAAACAAATGTACTTACAAATTGCTGTTTCTGAACAACACCGCAAATATCAGAAAATTTTATACAGATTTAATACTTCTGAACCCATTCGCACCTTTATGTTTAATAGAGTAATTTTCGGTCTAACGTCTAGTCCATTCTTAGCCCTTCGCACTGTCCGTCAATTAATTGAAGACGAAAGGGAAAAATTTCCTACTGCCGCATCAACAATCGAAAATCATTTTTACATGGATGATTTAGCCACGTCGACTTTAAATGAAAACGACGCGGTAAATTTAATTTCTAATCTTATCGCTCTTTTCAATTCAGGACAATTTGAAATAGTTAAATGGGCGAGTAATTCAAAATTTGTATTGTCAAAATTACCAGAGTCAATCTGTTTAGTCAAGGAAGTAAATTTCAACAAGGATAATTCCTTAAAGGTTTTAGGCTTAAAATGGAATCACGTTGAGGACATTTTTACATTTGAAATAAGTAATACTACTGAGAATAATTGTACAAAGCGGATTATACTTTCTACCGTGGCACGCCTATGGGATGTATTAGGATTAGTAGCACCCGTTATATTATATGCCAAGTTACTAATTAAAGAACTTTGGTTGCAACAAATTGAATGGGATGATACACCCTCCGCAGAAATAGTATTAGTATATAACAAACTAAAGGCCGAACTACCACTTTTATCAGAATTGCGCATCCCTCGTCATCTCAAGGTAATTGAAGGCTGCACAGTTAATTTAGTCGCATTCGCAGATGCCAGTTTGAAAGCCTATGGCTGTGTAATCTATCTGCATGCCACAGACGCTGACAAAAATGTATCCGTTAATATTGTATGTGCCAAGTCAAAGGTAGCCCCCACAAAAATTATTTCGCTCGCACGGTTAGACTTATGTGCTGGTGTATTAATGGCTAAACTTTTAAAACTAGTATATGACACGTATCGTGTCCGCTACCCTATAGAAAACATTTACGCCTTTTTGGACTCCAGGATCGCTTTAGACTGGATTCATTCCTCTCCACATCGCTGGAACATTTTTGTAAGCAATCGCGTTGCACAGTGTCAAGAAAATCTTGATCCAAAACACTTTTATCACGTTGCTGGAATTGATAATCCCAGTGACTGTCTATCCCGAGGTTTACTACCCTCGCAATTAATGTCGCATCCTCAGTGGTGGCACGGGCCATTCTGGCTAAAGAGTTCAGTATCGTCTTGGCCTATAAAATCTTTTGAACCCTCCAACTATTCAGAGTTACCCGAATATAAAACAAAAACATTAACTACTACAACCGCAGAAGACTTAAATTCATCCGGGATCTGTTCACTAGCGCTACGCGTGTCATCATGGTCCAAGTTACTTAGGATAGTAACATATATTCTAAAATTTATTAAAAAATTACCTCGCTAGTAGTATAGCAATGAGAGAGCGGGCTCACTTTCAAGATGGCGGCTGCTTTAGAGAACAAGATGGCGGCAGCCACAAGATGGCGGATGATTAGGTCATTGCACTCACACACCTGGGGATGAGTCACCTGGGGTTAGGTCATTGCACTCACACACCTGGGGATGAGTCACCTGGGGTTAGGTCATTGCACTCACACACCTGGGGATGAGTCACCTGGGGTTAGGTCATTGCACTTACACACCTGGGGATATGGCACGTGTGCAGGTTAGTGCTCTGGTATTTCGCGACATATGCATTTCTTAGGACAATACACTTATGTTTGAACACCTGGATAATGAGTCACCTGGGGGGATATACCACGTGTGCAGGTTAGTGCTCTGGTATTTCGCGACATGTGCATTTTTTAGGGCAATACACTTATGTTTGAACACTTGCGGGTGATGATGAGTCACCTGGGAGATATACCACGCGTGCAGGTGTGTAGCGTAAGGGTGAACACGTGCAAGCCATATGAAAAAAATTTGTGACACGTGTAAGGGTGAACACGTGCTAATTTGAACACCTGACTTATTTCTTATATGACGTCATCGAACAAGTTTGAACCTGATCGTACACACATTTGTTTACACATTGAAAATACCTATAATACCACATTTTAAAGATGTCACCCCTTTGAAAATATTTTTTGCAAATTAATAATAATAATGTGAGTGATCATGTAGAAGTGACGTCATCAAACAAGTTCCAACACACAACTTTATCTTAAGTAGGTTCTGACCCCCTCCACCTTTCTTGATTAAGCTATCCTCTAGATTACTTAAATAAGTGTATTGTTACTGCAGTGCACACTAAACTCCAATATTGCGTGCTGTTAACATAACAACAGGAACCTCTGTTCACAATGTCTTTCAAGTTAAGTGAAGCAGAAAGAAAAAATCTGGAATTTACCATAAATAAAATACTTTTTTTCAAAAAATATAATGAACTTATGAAAAATAACAAAATTAAATATAATAAAATAAACAACGATACTACGATTCAGCCAAAAACTACGTCTTCATCTACTGATGTAGTCGAAGAGCCCAATGAACTTTAAAACTTTCAAATTTAGATTTAGCCTGCGTTAACCGGCATATGTGGTTGAAAATTCGTGACAAACTGTATTATGCACTTCAATACATTTACGCTCATTAAGGAGTTGCGATTTATTTATATAATTTGTGAGTTTTAATACAAACATTCCAAAAGATCTACAGCTTCACAAATGCTTGGATAGGGTTGGAGTGGGGGTAAATTTTATGGTATAAAAGCAATGAAATTAGACATTGTTAGTCAGTTCAGATTAAACTACTCAAGGAGTAAAAACTACACAACATGTCTGTTCTCGATATATTGAATGAAGTTGCTCAGGTGAAAGAGCCCATATCCCTGAATGAGCTGAAGAAAGGGAAAAAATATAAAGTTATGAATATTCGACGAATGAGTACAACCTACGGCGAGAAAGTAGTCCTCGAATTTGAAAGCAACATTTTATTCTTGGGGGCACGGTTTAATCAGCTAACCAATGAGAACATAGAAGAGGGTATCCAACAAGCCAAAGCAGGGAAATTGTACGTGGTTTCCAAGGGAAAAATCGGAAAAGTGGTGGATTTACAATTCGGTTCAATATAATCGGCAGCAGCAACTACAAAGCGGTGAAATTGGAATATGGTTTATCGGAAAGCGAATTATAGAAACAATTTAATAGATGATATAAATAAACATTTAATAAAACTTAAACGTTTGAAACAAGATATTCATAATTACTACGTTTTGAAAAATATAATTAAAAATATTAACCAGTTAAATATAAGCCATGAAAGTACAGTTCAAGGAAACCGTCAAAGTGCACTACATGTTTGTGTGGACATTCGCTTACAAAACAGCGAGACAGAGCCCATGGACACAGATAGCTGTTGATAGGGCACACTTTAAATATAAGATTGATAATTTCTATGAACCATTATTAACACCTATATTAAGAAATAAAATAAACCATATTCATGTATAGAAAATAAGTATGATATAACAATTTGTAACTATTATTACCGATAATAAAATAATAAAACTGCATTGTTCTTTTAATTATTTGCTTACCTACCTATTTGTTTTGATCCTATGAAAAATAGCTGATAGGAGACGGTAAGTATATGTGGTTGCATAAGAAATAAAACAAGACATATTTTAAATTGAAATTTATTTTTAATCTTATTTCATTACAATTATATTACATAAAATTATTTATTACATTCAATACAATACTTTTTAATGGGGTATACATTCCCGACTTGGTCACCATTGGTGTCATCAGCAATTAGAGGGTGATCAGTGCAGTGCCTATAATTCTGGAATTCCTTGTCATTCTGCCATGCCTTGGGGAATTTGCTCCACTGACTGTCAATCTGGCGTCCAGCGAATGCCATAATAAATTCCATGGGTAAACAGCCTATTTCTTCTTCTAACATAAAGTGCAAAATTCCACAATCATTAAACTTTTTAAATGATGCCAAAGAATTAAAACGCTGCTTGTACCAGTCGTTCAATAAGTAAACATGTCTTAATGCACAGTATTGCGAATAATTACATATATTTAATTCAAAAGATTCATGTAATTTTTTTAATGAAGGGCAACCGAAACATTCAATATTAATAATTTTTAATTTATGCAAACCTAAGATATCATTCAACCATTTTATTTTCTCATGTCCTTTAACATAAATTTTGTAGGCACCACTAAACATGTCACGGACAATATTCATTAAAAGACTGTAATTTAAATCGCCCGAAATCCATTCTAAATGATGATATTTATTCGATAGCCACCGCACATTTTTTTGACTTCTAGTATTCAAATCAGAGAAAGAATAAGGAGGTAAAAATAATTTAAAGTCATATGAATTCGTATCAATATTTAAAACAGAAATTTCTTTACAAATAAAAGTAATATTATCAGCGGAATCAAATATTTGAAATCCCTGCAAATCCGCTATGAAAACAGACATATTTATACTGTTTGACGTTCAGAAATCAAATGACTGTATAAAATCTTATACAAGAGTTATATACATTAGTGATATATACTTTTACTTGATCCCTCCCTTTTTGAATTATCATTCAACATTAGTTTTACTTATCCAGCTATTATATTTATTATCGAATCCAAGCCATTTAACATAAACCATATCACCCTTCTTTTTTAAAACTTTTTCAACAAGATATACATCAGGATACTTTACTTTCTGCATTTCATGTTCATAAAATCCTCCTTTTATAACTTGGCCAGACTGATCTTTAAGAATATAAGTAATTGGATTTGTTAATTGAACCAAATGTATAGTAAATATTTCATTAGACCAATTGGGAATATAACCTTTTACAAAAGCCCCTCTATATTTGCTTATTCGCACAAAGTCTCCTACTTTAAATTTTGGTTTCCCAACCATTTTAATATTACTGTAAACACTGTCAAGAAGTAATTTTTCATTCTTTTTACTAACTTCTATAGGTTTCATATTAATAGTTCTGTGTTTTGTATTGTTATACTTTTCCGTAAGTTTTGGTAATAAACTCAACCACTTGTATGTACCCTGTAAACTAAATTCTTTCCACATCATTAATTTTAAAGTGCGATTAACACGCTCAACGACCGATGCTTTTTTAGTACTATAGCTTGAATAATGATTAATATTATATTTATTCATTAAATTTTGAAAATTTTGATTATAAAATTCTTTTCCCAGATCAGTTTGTAAATTTTGAGGAATTCGATTACTACTAAGCAATATACTTTTCATAGCTGCTGAAATTTCTGAACCTGTTTTGTTTTTAACAGGCTTGGTCCACAAAAATTTGGAAAATACATCAATTACAACTAAAATGTAGCGATAACCTTTATTTACTCTAGCATAGGGAATCATTTCAACCAAATCAGCCTGGAATAAGTCATCTATTCCTTTTGTAATTACACGCCTTCTGTGAAAGTTCACGCGAGCAGGTCTATGTAATTCTTCTACAATTTCACGCTTAATTTTCGACATAGTACACTGAAGTTTCAAGTAAAATTTCCATATATAATTGTTGAAAATTAACACTTAATGGGCCAGAATATATTTGTAATTCATCCCCTTTAACAATGTTTTTATTAGTTAAAGCAAATATGGGTTTCGATTTATTTAAACTGTAATTCAAAACTCCATTATCATTACTTAATCTGACTTCTAAAATTTTACCACTGTAAGGAAAAATATAAGAATCTGAGTTATTTGTAGAGTATATATTATTTTTAAATTGTAAATGTAAATTAATATGGGCAATAAATTTCAAATTTTGCTTTATTTTTAATAATTCGGATGAGATAAATTTCTCAACTTTATTTATTTTACGATGAAGCTCCAAATTTACTGTTATATCTTTTATATGTTTTTTAACCTTATGATGCTCAATGTGACGACCGAACTTGTCAAGAGTCATTATTAGAATGATGCTATTCTATAATACCCGCTTCTTTTAACTCCTCGATTATTGATATAATTTCATTATTGTGACCTGTATGACCGGCATCACGTGATGCAATTAAAAGACGCAGTCGATCAACCAATTCATTTACATTATCCCAGTACACATACTCTACTGGATTTTTAGTTAATTTTTTTAAATAATTTCCACCGGACTTGGAACTTGTTTTTTTAGATATCGAATGTATCTTTTTTAAAGCTGGACTTCCACCCGAGGTAGAACTTGGTCTTTTATAAATTAAACTTGCCTTTTTAACAGCTGAAACAACTTTCCTCTGAGGGTCTAACATTGGGGCAATAATGGAAGTATATTTCTGAGATCTTGTTCCTGAAAATTGCTCGCTGTCACTATAATTTCGACGGGCAGCGTTCGTTCTTTTTACAATATCAGTATAATTTTTACGATCGGCCTCAGTATACCCCAATGGTTGTTTTTTAAATAATAGCTCATATAAACCCGGTGTGCCAACATACTTTAGATTTTGTACAACTATATCTTTACCCGCAATTTTTAACTCGGAATCACCTATAAAAAATTTATCAGTATCCACATCATGACGCACGCCATATTTAAAATCAAATGAATCTTTGTCATCTGTTACCATCTCTTCAACGTATTGTCGAGGTAATGGATCATACTGGTCTAAATAATCCCTGAATGAGGGCTCCTGAGTTAAATTCAAAATATCCTCTCTAGTTATTGATGGACGGCCTTCAATCATGGATGATTGATTTTCAATAAATACGTCATCGTTATCACCATCCTCATTTATTGATTCTGCCACTACACTTGTTTCTAAAAATTTAGGGCCTAATAAAGTTTCATTTTTCTTAGATATTTCCTCATCATCTACTTCTCCTTTCGGTTCACTTTTAACTTCTTCTTTTATATTGGCCATTGGTAAATTAACTGCAATATCTTTCAAAGATTTAATTATTGGCTTATACTGCGATTCTAATTCAATTTTTCTACGTAATGCACCAAGCCTAAGGTTTTTAAGCTTCTGCTTAATAATATTACGAGTATTAATTATATCTTTTGTTAATTTTTCATTCATTTTTTAATTTGTGTACAATAATATTAAAATCAATAAACCAGCTTTAAACAGCTATTAGCTGAAGCAATAGGCGAAACAGGTTCAAGGTCACAGACCAGCTCCGGAACAGGTGTTTAAATTAACAGATCTGTTACTAGTAGAAACAGGTAAAAAACAGATCTGTACGATAATCAAACAGGTTCAAGACCTGGTAACCAGCTCATAACCAGATAAAAAACAGATCTATATGATAATCAAACAGGTTCAAGACCTGGTAACCAGCTCATAACCAGATAAAAAACAGATCTGTATGATAATCAAACAGGTTCAAGACCTGGTAACCAGCTCATAACCAGATAAAAAACAGATCTGATAGCTGTATAAACAACTCGAAAACAGATATGACTTAAATTCAATCTGTTGCTGTTTATTTAACCTGTTCTAGATGTTTACTGTACTACAGCTAACCAGCAACTGAAGCCTCTTAGCTCCCGGCACTGTTATTTATTATAATATATTTATCAAAACCTGTACGGTAACGCCCCCTATTTAAGTCACTTTCTTTATCAATAACTACAAACCCGTATTTAGTACTCCAGCAAAAAGAACAAAGGTCCTTAAACTTTTCATATGACATATCTGTATTCACGTGATCAGCATATACATGCTTTAAATTCATATCATCTTGTTTAAATAATATTAATAGGTTAACATTATCCCGTATAAGATGTTTGGGGATTCTGGTATAAGTCTGACATAGATAAAAACAATCTATAGCTTTATGGCGACCCATGCAAAAATATTCTCTAATTACATCCTGTTTGTCACATGCTACATCATCAAATATAAACACAGAATTGCATTGCGCATTACACGGCTTCTCAATACCCACGTTTTCATTATATGCAAAGTAACCTATTCCTTCAATGGGTTCTAGTAACATGTTTAAATACTGATATTTAGGTTGGAATAATGATTTTGAATAAATATAGACATTCGAAAAACATAGACCATTTTCGTGCTCGAGAAGTGCAATCATAACATTTGTTTTACCGCAACCGGATGGACCTGCTATGATACATCTTACTATATCCGGTAATAACTTACTATGACGCGGCTCACTACTAGCATTATTAAAATCATAATTCTTAACCTCAAGGTTATGACTTTGCTTTACAGTCTGCATTTTAATATATAAGAACAGGAACGTTACTCCAGCACAGTTCGTCGCTGACTGCTGAAGAGGTAAGACGTGCGCTCCTTAAATAGCCATGATGAGAGTGAAAAAGAAATCTGACGGAAGTTTGTCGTTCCGCAACGTAGTCAATCGCGCGCGTAATGCAATAAAGAAAAATAGTAGTAGTTCTGATTTAAATAAATCTGCAAGAATCGCTTTACGAACGGTTAAGAGAATAAAGCGAAAAATTAAAAATCCAAGAGTTATATCTGTACCAAAAACCGGGGGATTCCTTCCATTAATTCCAATTTTCGCCGGCTTGAGCGCTCTAGGCGCACTTGGGGGTGGTGCTGCAGGTATCGCCAAGGCTGTCCACGATGCAAAAGCTGCTACCGAGCAATTGAAAGAAGCTCAGCGTCATAATAAGATGATGGAATCCATCGCCATGGGAAAGGGTCTTTACCTCAAGCCATATCGGAAGGGACTAGGACTGTATTTAAAAAACTCCCAATAGAATTGCCATCGAGGGCATTATCTAATATTGATCTTCGGAAATATGCAAAACAACTGAAAATTCCATTTTTTAGAGGGGTATTCATGCGTAATAATTTACCTAAATATGTAAATCGGAATGAATGCGCCATTATTAATTTGGATAATAGTGACGGACCTGGTTCACACTGGGTTGCTTATAAAAAACATAATAATTTAGTTATACATTTTGACAGTTATGGAAACCTAGCGCCACCAAAAGAACTAGTTAGTTATTTTGGAAACAGATGTTCAATACACTACAATTACAGTAGGTACCAACCTAATAACAGTGTAAAATGCGGCCACTTGTGCTTAGCATTTCTATATGAACAAGTCTTCAGTACTAATTGAACCGTCATGTCATACACATTTACTCTTTTCAGTACTAATTCAGTTATAACTCAAAATTTTCACCCTCCGATTATACTCGATGAGGATTCGGAATATGCACTTGGGTTAATAAATTTTGGAGTATATAATGCGATACCGAATATTGATAATCAAAATAATAAATTTTATATTGGTAGTGATGTAATTACTATTCCAGAAGGTTCCTACGAAATAGATGACATAAATAAATTCTTACAAAAGAAGTTAGATGCGGGTACAGAATTAAATATTGTAGCAAATAATAATACTCTTAAGTGTGAAGTTAAAAGCAATAAGGAAATAAATTTTACATCAAACGAGTCAATCGGTGATATTCTTGGGTTCAAACCACGTAAATTAGAAGCTAATAAATCACATGAATCAGATAATCCTGTTTCTATAATTAAAGTAAATGCAATATGTATTGAGTGTAGCATAACTACAAATTCCTATTCAAATAGTAAAAATGTGCACATAATTCACGAATTTTTCCCGCGCGTCCCGCCAGGATTCAAAATTATAGAGGCTCCAAATCAAATAATCTATCTACCAATCAACACGCGAGTCATAACTTCCTTAACCCTTAAAATAGCAGATCAAAACGGAAAATTAGTTAATTTCAGAGGGGAAGTCATCACGGTAAGACTACATCTTAAAAAACAAGATGGGGATTAACTTTAATCTTACTGCTCGCAAGAATATAAATACTGCCCGAAACTGCAATTACATCATTCGTAAAAAGTCTGTTGAAGGGTTAACACCTATTAATTATCAGTTTCTAAAATCACTTGGGTTCAAAGTTCAATCTGGATAAACGGAGAAAGCGGATAAAATCGTTAATTATTTGGATTGGAATTCAGTATAAAAAATCAAAAAATTTTGTTCTTTGCATTCGCCAAAATGAATGTTAATATATTGAACGTGTCAGAAAAGGCCTTATTTGATGATTCAATCAGTCATGCGGAAAAGCACACGCATCAGCCTTATGCCTCCACAACTTTAAATAATAATGATGAAATTCGCATTCCAATACAGCAACAAGACTTGTACACTCTACCGTGGAATAGTTTACTTTATATTGAGGGTAAACTTCTCACGCATGATAATAAAGTGTCGACCACAGCTAAATTGGTTAACAATGCATTTGCCTTTTTATTTAGTGAAATTCGATATGAAATTGGGGGTATAGTAATAGATAGAGTTCGGAATCCTGGAATAACTTCAACTATGAAGAGTTATGTGTCTTACAATACAAATGAGAGTAAACGTTTACAAAATGCTGGTTGGTTACCTTTGGGTGATACAAAACATATAATTGATAGTCATGGTAATTTCAATGTATGCATCCCCCTCAATATGCTCTTGGGATTTTGCGAAGATTTTAAAAAAATTGTCCTAAATTTGCAACATGAGTTAGTTCTCATACGAAGCAGCACTGACCTGAATGCAATTGAAAACAGCGCCACCAATGAAAATATGAAAATTGAATTAAGTAAAGTTTACTGGAAGATTCCACATATATCGGTTGCCGATACTGAACGACTGATGCTTATGAAGTATATAGAGAACAGCATTAATTTGGAGATAGCGTTCCGTAGCTGGGAACTTCATGAATATCCACTCCTGCAGAAAACACAACGACATTCCTGGCCAATCAAAACTACATCACAGTTGGAAACGCCGCGTTTTGTCATTGTTGGATTTCAGACCGATCGCAAGAATAAACTTAATAAGGACATGAGTAAATTTGATCACTGTAATTTGAGTAATATTAAGTTGTATTTAAATTCTGATATGTACCCATATGATAATTTAAATTTGAATATTAAAAATAACCATTGGGCTATGTTATACGAAATGTACACTCAGTTTCAGTTGTCTTACTATGAACGACCGTGTGAGCCTATATTCACACCTAATGAATTTATAAATACAGCTCCTCTAGCAGTTATAGATTGCTCGCATCAGAGTGAGACATTGAAATCGGGTAATGTTGATATAAGACTGGAATTTGAAACAAATGAAAATGTGCCCGAAAATACAACTGCATACTGTTTAATTATACACGATAAAATAATTAATTATAATCCATTAACAAATATTGTTAGTAATATGTAAATGTATTTTGTTTTTGAAATAAATGTTTTATAATAATTCAGCGACTTTCATTTAAAAAACCTTATGTATTCTTCTCCTTTTCCCTTGTGTTGTTCAACCAATCAGTCTATCTCTTTCTAACTAAACGGAACCAGTTGTGTGTGGTCAGTTATAATGAAGGTTATTGCCATCACCTGGCTGGTATGTCTTTTACAAATAATAAATTAGCGTGGGTCTCGTGACTTCGAATTTTAAACCACAACACCTGGATGCATAACCCGCATGTAAATCGCTGTTCTGATTGGTCAGTGAATCCTGCACACATCCGTTAAATACCGCGATATCATTGCATATCAGTCATTTGAACTCGATTACTCACACAGATCGGTTCGCGATGTCAAGCGTTGCTAAAGTAAGCTGCAAAGCATTAAAGACTCTTGTCGACGGAGTTAAAATTTTAAAATCTCAAGACGAATGTATTCGGTGGTTAAAGCTTGTTAATAAGTTTATTTTATTAATTAACCGGGCTATAAAACAAAATGGCGAAATTAACGGTAATTTATTTCAATTGGAATCTAATTTGGGTTTATTCAAATTTTACCGCGAAAAATTAAAACAAATGAAATGTGCTATTCGTGGTGGTGGATTCCAGCCTAAAAAATTAGTTTGGCAGGATCTAGAATCATGTTTCGGATCTCGGATACGTACGGGGATTATTGTAAATTTAAATTATAAAGATTCGTCATTATTTCTTAATAAGTGTTTCCGTATATTTTCCAATAAAATTAATAAAGCTGTGAAATCATCAAATCTAAAAGTTAATTTAGTGTTCAGTGCAAATTTTATATTACCTACCACAGGTGCTGTCGAAATAAAATCTTTCAATACAGCCAATAGCACTATAACCAAAACAACAAATGTTCGGGAATGGTTTCGTGAAAACGTGGATATAATAATAGCAAAATTATCAGAGTTTCAAGAGCGCGATTCAGGATGGGCATTATTCGAAATTTTACATTTGAAAATTAATATCAATAAATATACGCCTATCCTTGGGGGCACATATATTATTACCGCTTGATATTAAACGTAAACAAGCAATAATTAATGTGAAAAACAAAGACGAATACTGTTTTTTGTGGGCCATAGTTTCCGCACTATATCCTGCAAATAAAAATTCAGATCGCATGTCATCTTATCCTCATTTCAGTGAAGTTTTAAAGTATGACGGTATAAATTTCCCGATGCGTCTTAAAAATATTCCAAAATTTGAAAAAATTAACAATTTATCTATAAATGTTTATATATCGGAAAAAATTGGCAAAGATAAAAATCAAGTTGTACCGTTGTATTTATCTAAATTAGAAGGAGAAAAATTTATACACTTGTTAATGTTATCTTCTAATAACGATGATGGGGATAATGATGATAACATGGATGTTGATGCTAATATTATTGAAATTATAAAAAATAATGCTAATTATCATTTTGTTTGGATAAAAAATTTATCTAAACTTCTAAGTAAACAAACATCAAAACACAACGGAAAAATGTACTTTTGTGATAGATGTTTAAACCATTTTACTACACAAACTATTTTTAACAAACATGGGGCTGACTGTAAATTAATAAATAAATGTCGCGTTGAATTACCTTCTGAAGATAACAAATATTTTAAATTCAAAAACTTTCATTATCAAGATACTGTACCATTTGTAATATATGCCGATATAGAATCAATATTACAAAAAATTGATGATAAACAAAATAAAAATTCAATTCAAATTCATAATCATATTCCTAGTAGCATTGCTTACTACTTAAAATGTTCATATGACAACAATCTCTCCTATTTTAAATTAAATAGAAGTGAATACTGCATTGACTGGTTTTCAAATGAGCTGTATACTGTTGCCCAGTTTATTAATGATAAATTCCAAAACCCGATACTTATAAAAATGACGAAAGAACAAGAAACGGAGTTCTTAAAATCAAAAGTTTGTCATATATGTAAAAAGGAATTTTCTGAAACCGATATAAAAGTTCGTGATCATAATCATTTTACGGGAGCTTATCGTGGTGCGGCACATCAATCATGCAATCTAAATTTTAAAAAATCACACACTATCCCAGTTGTATTTCATAATCTGAGTGGTCTAGTTCAATGCTCAAAACGGTACGCGAAGGCAAATAATAAATATGTAAATGAATCATACAATCCAAATGACCAAGAAACTTATCTAATGTACTTTGACGTAAATAACTTGTATGGGGCAGCGATGAGTCACCATTTACCATACGGAGAATTCAGCTGGGTTGATATAACTAATTTTTATCATATAGATCTTATAAATCTTCCAGAAAATTCTGAAATTGGTTACATTTTTGAAGTTGATTTAGAGTACCCCAAATCTTTACAGGAATTACATAAAGATTTACCTTTGTGCCCTGAAAATTTTACACCTCCAAATTCAAAGCAGTCTAAATTAGTAGCAAACTTATATAATAAACAAAATTACGTTATTCATTATCAAAATTTGAAACAATGTTTAAAATTGGGGCTACAAATTACAAAAATTCATAGAATTCTTAAGTTCAAGCAAAGTCCATGGTTAAAGTCGTATATTGATTTGAACACAGAACTACGAAAACTATCAAATAATGACTTTCAGAAGAATTTTTTTAAATTAATGAATAATGCTGTCTTTGGAAAAACGATGGAGAATGTACGCAAACATAAAGATGTAAAATTGGTAACAAAATGGAATGGTCGTTATGGGGCCAAATCATTAATAGCTAAACCTAATTTTCACAGCTGTACTATTCTCGATCATGATATAATACTTGTAGAAATGAATAAAACATCGGTTCTGTTCAATAAACCTATTTATGTAGGATTCTGTATTTTAGATATTTCAAAAACATATATTTATGACTTCCATTATAATTACATAAAACAAAATTTAGACTCAAAAGCAGAACTGTGTTATACCGATACTGATAGTTTAATTTATTTATTCAAAAATGTTGATATTTATAAAATTATGAAAAGAGATATCCATAAGTTTGATACTTCAGATTACCCTGTAGATAATGTATATAACATCCCCTTAGCTAATAAGAAAGTAATCGGTTTAATGAAAGATGAAAACAACGGTAATATTATGACTGATTTTATTGGGTTACGGGCAAAAATGTATGCATATAAAACTTATACGAATAATAAGCATGAGGTAAATATGAAGGCAAAAGGTATATCCAGAGCTACAATGACTATTACAACTGTTTATTTAATAATGAATGTATCTCAAAACCACAAATGTTAATAACTTCAAAACAGCATAATGTATATACTATTAAGCAGAATAAGTTAGCTTTAAGTGCACATGATGATAAGCGAATGATAAGTTTTCTTTCTCCAGACACTTATCCTCATGGTTATAGTAATGTGTAAATTTTGTTGTAATATAAATTTGTAAATAAATGTGTATAAATAATGTGTTGTTATATTTTAATCCTTACTCCCATTCCCAATAATTGCATAAAAAGGGGTGCATAACATTTAGTGAGGTGACATCTTTAAAATGTGGTATTATAGGTATTTTCAATGTGTAAACAAATGTGTGTACGATCAGGTTCAAACTTGTTCGATGACGTCATATAAGAAATAAGTCAGGTGTTCAAATTAGCACGTGTTCAACCTTACACGTGTCACAAATTTTTTTCATATGGCTTGCACGTGTTCACCCTTACGCTACACACCTGCACGCGTGGTATATCTCCCAGGTGACTCATCATCACCCGCAAGTGTTCAAACATAAGTGTATTGCCCTAAAAAATGCACATGTCGCGAAATACCAGAGCACTAACCTGCACACGTGGTATATCCCCCCAGGTGACTCATTATCCAGGTGTTCAAACATAAGTGTATTGTCCTAAGAAATGCATATGTCGCGAAATACCAGAGCACTAACCTGCACACGTGCCATATCCCCAGGTGTGTAAGTGCAATGACCTAACCCCAGGTGACTCATCCCCAGGTGTGTGAGTGCAATGACCTAACCCCAGGTGACTCATCCCCAGGTGTGTGAGTGCAATGACCTAACCATCCACCATCTTGTGGCTGCCGCCATCTTGTTCTCTAAAGCAGCCGCCATCTTGAAAGTGAGCCCGCTCTCTCATTGCTATACTACTCTCGCTCATATGCCATTACTGCCGCGGACTTGAATGCGGCTGAAACAATAATAATCTCGCATCTTCAAAACGCCTATTTTAAGGACGATCTTCATAAAATCAAAAATAATAAAATTCCCTCTACACAAATCCGGAAATTAAATCCCTTTATTGATAGGGCTGGAATTTTAAGAGTAGGAGGAAGAATATCCCACGCAGAACTACCTTTTGAAGCTCGTCACCCGGCCATCCTTCCTAAAAGAGATCATATCGTAAATCTAATAATAGATTTTTATCATTTATCAAATTGTCACACCGGGCCTGACTTGCTAACTGCACTTATACGCCAAAAATTCTGGATTTTGGCCTCCAGAAGTATTATACGACAGAGAGTCCGATTATGTAACCGCTGCTTTAAGAATGCACCGAGGAATGCTGTAGCACAAATGGCAGATCTTCCTACATTTCGCGTACAAGAAGCTAAAGCTTTTGTACATACTGGCGTTGATTATGCTGGGCCTATAAATATAACACTTTGTCGCCGTCGTGGTCAACATCGTCCAAAAGGCATATATTTGCCTATTTATTTGTCTAGTTACAAAGGCTGTACATATTGAACTCACATCAAGTTTATCTACCGAGTCATTCTTATCCACTTTTAAAAGATTTATTTCACGACGTGGTCCAGTGTCGCACTTGTATTCCGACAACGGAACCAATTTTGTAGGCGCTAAAGCTTATCTCGACGAATTACATAACTTTATTACATCACAGTCATATAATAGAACTCTATTAGAAGAACTAGCTAATCGTCGAATCGAATGGCACATGATACCTCCGAGGGGTCCGCATTTCGGAGGGGGTTGGGAGGCAAACATAAAGAGTCTTAAAACACATTTATATCGTGTTATAGGGTCTCAGTTGCTCACCTTTGAAGAGCTTATGACAGTTTTAACCCAAATAGAGGCGCTATTAAATTCCCGTCCGCTCTCATTATTAACCGCAGATCCATATCCGGAAGCACTCACGCCCGCACATTTCCTCATGAGCACACCTATACAATATCTTCCTGCAGAAGGATTCTCAAAGGGGGATACTAACTTAATAAAACGCAAACATTTATTAGACAGCTTAGTTCTCGCTTACTGGAAAAAATGACGCCTGGAATATCTTCATACTTTACAAGTACGTCAAAAATGGTGCAAGTCTGAAGAAACGATAGCAATCGGTATTGTAGTTTCAATACACCAAGATAATATACCTCCGCTTCGGTGGCCGCTAGGCGTTATCAAACAAGTTTTTCCGGGCTCAGATGGGGTGGCTAGAGTTGCTCTTGTTAAAACACCCTCCGCTAAATTTAAACGCCCCCTAGTAAAGTTGTGTCCATTGCCGACACAGTAAATTACGTCATTTACTTATGATATATAATTTTTTCTCTTTATTTTTTTTTGGGATTATTCACTTGGGAAATTTATGTAGTTAAATTAGTATACATCTATTATGAATAGTTAACCTATTTTAATTACCTTGAAATATTAGTATTTATTGAAAATACGGGTATTTTCAAGGGCGGGGAGCATGTTTCCGCCTTTTTTAATGTTGGGCGCTCCCTTTATCCAAAAATCTCCGCACGCCCATGCTCACGCAACTCAGCAGAAGATTCGTATGAATTGTCTGTATGTTTGCGCCAAAAAATACACAAAATTGTATAGTTTTTATAAACTAAAGACATTTGTTATTACTAGCTTGCAAGTCAGTATTCGCAAGTAGCTAGACCGAGTCGCTTGTCTCTGTCAATCGCTCGCAATCACGCAGCGCGTCGCTTTAAGTGTTAAAAGTGTCGCAGAAACCGCCATCCTGGAAGCGCTTCCAATTCGACTGCATCCAGGACTCGCTATATGTGTAACGAGAACAACGAATAGCCGATAATTTTGTGAGTATATCCTTTATTTTTCTTTCCTTTCTGGTCTAACTTTGGAAGGGTGGAAACGCACCGCTGAACTGCACCCTACAGTTCACAATAATTACCGAACAAATATTTTTCTGTTTTTAACATATTCATATATATATTTATCAAAAAAGTAGTTCATATACCAACAAATATTGTAAATAATTTATTTTATTTTGGATAATTAGCAATATTACCCTGATTCATTTAAATATTTATATACAAGATAATGAGAAAAGAATTTAAAGGGGTAACCGTATCAAAAGGATGAATATAATTTTTTGAGTTTAGTGTTAAATATTATTGGCACATATAACCTCCGCCATCAATTTAAGAACAAGCCGTATCACAACTATATTTGGTAAGGTACTTAAGACAACCCCATTGAGTAATTTAATGTACATTTAGTGTAAATATTCAGGGGATAAGATATAAATTTTAGAGAGTTTAGAACATTAAAATATTATTTGAATATGTAACATCCCCTATCAATTTAAGGACAAGCTGTATCACAATCATACTTTGTAGGGTACTTAAGACAACCCCCCTGAGTAATTTAATGTACATTTTGTTTAAATATTCAGGGGATGAGATATACACTTTTGAGAGTTTAGAATATCAAAATATGATTTGAATATGTAACATCCCCTATCAATTTAAGGAGAAGCCGTATGACAATTATATTTGGTAGGGTACTTAAGTCAACCCCCGTGAGTAATTTAATGTACATTTTGTTTAAATATTCAGGGGATGAGATATACATTTTTGAGAGTTTAGAATATCAAAATATGATTTGAATATGTAACATCCCCTATCAATTTAAGGAGAAGCCGTATGACAATTATATTGGGTAGGGTACTTAAGTCAACCCCCGTGAGTAATTTAATGTACATTTTGTTTAAATATTCAGAGGATAAGATATACATTTTTGAGAGTTTAGAATATCAAAATATTATTTGAATATGTAACATTCCCTATCAATTTAAGAAGAAGCCGTATCACAACCATATTTGGTAGGGTACTTAAGTCAACCCCCGTGAGTAATTTAATGTACATTTTGTTTAAATATTCAGAGGATAAGATATACATTTTTGAGAGTTTAGAATATCAAAATATTATTTGAATATGTAACATTCCCTATCAATTTAAGAAGAAGCCGTATCACAACCATATTTGGTAGGGTACTTAAGTCAACCCCCGTGAGTAATTTAATGTACATTTTGTTTAAATATTCAGAGGATAAGATATACATTTTTGAGAATTTAGAATATCAAAATATTATTTGAATATGTAACATCCCCTATCAATTTAAGGAGAAGCCGTATCACAATTATATTTCGTAGGGTACTTAAGTCAACCCCCCTGAGTAATTTAATGTACATTTTGTTTAAATATTCAGAGGATAAGATATACATTTTTGGCAGTTTAGAATATCAAAATATTATTTGAATATGTAACATCCCCTATCAATTTAAGGAGAAGCCGTATCACAATTATATTTCGTAGGGTACTTAAGTCAACCCCCCTGAGTAATTTAATGTACATTTTGTTTAAATATTCAGGGGATGAGATATACAGTTTTGAGAGTTTAGAATATCAAAATATGATTTGAATATGTAACATCCCCTATCAATTTAAGAAGCCGTATGACAATTATATTTGGTAGGGTACTTAAGTCAACCCCCGTGAGTAATTTAATGTACATTTTGTTTAAATATTCAGAGGATAAGATATACATTTTTGAGAGTTTAGAATATCAAAATATTATTTGAATATGTAACATTCCCTATCAATTTAAGGAGAAGCCGTATCACAATTATATTTGGTAGGGTACTTAAATCAACCCCCGTGAGTAATATTTTGTTTAAATATTCAGAGGATAAGATATACATTTTTGAGAGTTTAAAATATCAAAATATTATTTGAATATGTAACATTCCCTATCAATTTAAGAAGAAGCCGTATCACAACCATATTTGGTAGGGTACTTAAGACAACCCCATTGAGTAATTTAATGTACATTTAGTGTAAATATTCAGGGGATAAGATATAAATTTTAGAGAGTTTAGAACATTAAAATATTATTTGAATATGTAACATCCCCTATCAATTTAAGGACAAGCTGTATCACAATCATACTTTGTAGGGTACTTAAGACAACCCCCCTGAGTAATTTAATGTACATTTTGTTTAAATATTCAGGGGATGAGATATACACTTTTGAGAGTTTAAAATATCAAAATATTATTTGAATATGTAACATTCCCTATCAATTTAAGAAGAAGCCGTATCACAACCATATTTGGTAGGGTACTTAAGACAACCCCATTGAGTAATTTAATGTACATTTAGTTTAAATATTCAGGGGATAAGATATAAATTTTAGAGAGTTTAGAACATTAAAATATTATTTGAATATGTAACATCCCCTATCAATTTAAGGACAAGCTGTATCACAATCATACTTTGTAGGGTACTTAAGACAACCCCCCTGAGTAATTTAATGTACATTTTGTTTAAATATTCAGGGGATGAGATATACACTTTTGAGAGTTTAGAATATCAAAATATGATTTGAATATGTAACATCCCCTATCAATTTAAGGAGAAGCCGTATGACAATTATATTTGGTAGGGTACTTAAGTCAACCCCGTGAGTAATTTAATGTACATTTTGTTTAAATATTCAGGGGATGAGATATACATTTTTGAGAGTTTAGAATATCAAAATATGATTTGAATATGTAACATCCCCTATCAATTTAAGGAGAAGCCGTATGACAATTATATTTGGTAGGGTACTTAAGTCAACCCCCGTGAGTAATTTAATGTACATTTTGTTTAAATATTCAGAGGATAAGATATACATTTTTGAGAGTTTAGAATATCAAAATATTATTTGAATATGTAACATCCCCTATCAATTTAAGACGAAGCCGTATCACAACCATATTTGGTAGGGTACTTAAGTCAACCCCCGTGAGTAATTTAATGTACATTTTGTTTAAATATTCAGAGGATAAGATATACATTTTTGAGAGTTTAGAATATCAAAATATGATTTGAATATGTAACATTCCCTATCAATTTAAGAAGAAGCCGTATCACAACTATATTTGGTAGGGTACTTAAGTCAACCCCCGTGAGTAATTTAATGTACATTTTGTTTAAATATTCAGAGGATAAGATATACATTTTTGAGAGTTTAGAATATCAAAATATTATTTGAATATGTAACATCCCCTATCAATTTAAGGAGAAGCCGTATCACAATTATATTTCGTAGGGTACTTAAGTCAACCCCCTGAGTAATTTAATGTACATTTTGTTTAAATATTCAGAGGATAAGATATACATTTTTGAGAGTTTAGAATATCAAAATATTATTTGAATATGTAACATCCCCTATCAATTTAAGGAGAAACCGTATCACAACCATATTTGGTAGGGTACTTAAGTCGACCCCCTGAGTAATATAATGTACATTTTGTTTAAATATTCTGGGGATGAGACATACATTTTTGAGAGTTTAGAATATCAAAATATTATTTGAATATGTAACTTCCCCTATCAATTTAAGGAGAAACCGTATCACAACCATATTTGGTAGGGTACTTAAGTCGACCCCCTGAGTAATATAATGTACATTTTGTTTAAATATTCTGGGGATGAGACATACATTTTTGAGAGTTTAGAATATCAAAATATTATTTGAATAATAACATCCCCTATCAATTTAAGGTGAAGCCGTGTCACAACCATATTTTGTAGGGTACTTAAGTCTATCCCCCTGAGTAATTTATTGTACATTTTGTTTAAATATTCAGGGGATAAGATATAAATTTTTGAGAGTTTAGAACATTTTGAGAGTTTTCAGTATTAAAATATTATTGGAACATATAACATCCCCTATCAATTTAAGGAGAAGTCGTATCACAACTATATTTGGTAGGGTACTTAAGACTCCCCCCCCTGAGTAATTTAATGTACAATTTGTATAAATATTCAGGGGATGAGATATACATTTTTGAAAGTTTAGAATATCAAAATATTATTTGAATATGTAACATCCCCTATCAATTTAAGGAGAAGCCGTACCACAACCATATTTGTTAGAGTAGTAAACAAAACAACCCTGGGTAATACAATGTACATTTCTTTAAATATTCAAGAGATGAGATATAAAGTTTTGAGAGTTTCGGTTGTTAAAATATTTTTTGAGTATGTAACATGACAAACCGTATCACAGCCGTATATCTCATTCCCTGAATATTTAAACAAAATGTACATTAAATTACTCAGGGGCGTTATCTTAAGTACCCTACAAAATATGGTTGTGATACGGCTTCTCATTAAATTGATAGGGGATGTTATATGTTCCAATAATATTTTAATACTCCAAACTCGCAAAAATGTATATCTCATCCCCTGAATATTTAAACAAAATGTACATTAAATTACTCAGGGGGGTTGTCTTAAGTACCCTACCAAATATAGTTGTGATACGACTTGTTCTTAAATTGATAGCGGATGTTATATGTGTCAATAATATTTTGACTCTCTAAATTCAAAAAATTATATTCATCCTTTTATTATTTAAACAAAATATACATCATATTACTCAGATGAGCTGTGGTAACTACCCCACCAAATATGTACGTGATACGGCTACCCCTTCAAATTCATTTCTCATTATCTTGTATTAATAAATATTTAAATGAATCAGGGTAATATTGCTAATTATCCAAAATAAAATATATTATTTACAATATATTGTTGGTATATGAACTACTTTATTGATAACATATATATATATATATATATATATATATATATATATATATATATATATATATATATATATATATATATTCATCAGTCTAACAACCGAACGTCCGTACATTGCCAGATCCCCAACAATTTGACGTCCTTCGTAAAGTGACGTCCGAATATGGACGCCAAATTATAAATCAGTTTTTCTCACATTTTTAGCATCTACGTGATGTGGGGAGTCTACCTGCAAATTTTAATTTTGGACGCCAAATGACTGTTTTGTTGTTAACAGCCGTATATTTAGTTCATCGAAATTCCGTGTGTGGCGCTTTCGTCGCATCATAATATACGCCGCCGTATATTGAAAACCGAAAATCACCGCCAATTTGACGTCCATACACTTGGCAACATGGCATGTGTAACTCGTGCGTTTAGTTTTCAGTATTTCTTCACTTTAAATGTTTAAAGAATATGAATCTGATTTGGTTATAATACCATAATCAAATATTATATTGAGAAATTATTATTTTTAAAGAATTTAGTCAACACTGAGTAAAATTATAAAGATGTCTAATATTTTCCATATTATTTTGTTTATTTTATAAAGATAATTTGCAGAAATAATGTATTTTTATAAAATAATTATTTTTTGAGAACTCGTATTTTCTCAATTAAAAAAAATCTTTTCCACATATAAACGACGAAAGTTTATTCATTAAAACATGAAAAATAGTTTCATATTTATTTATTGTTCCGATATTTTGTTACTGTGTCATATAGGAATGCAATAACTTCTTTGATAATAACATTTTATGACAATGACAAATTTTAAATGAATTATTTTTTCTACGTTCCGTTAATAAGAAAGATATTGTTTTTGGTCAAAAAATTCATAGTCCGTTTTTAACGAATAAGCACATTTTAGAGTCCCTAGAATACAATTTTACTACTTTTACGATGATGTCTGTACATGTGTGTGTGTGACAATCGTTATTCGATAACTGCAAACTCCAAAAATTACAATTTTTTACGTACTTCTCATTTGTATACCCTTATGAAGAGCTGATTCGATTTTGGTTATAATTGGTCAACCCGACCGGAAGTACCCAAATTTTTATTATAAACATTAAAGAATATTATATTACATGATTACAATTTTTCATTATATTTGCTATAGTTGGAAGAGAAAAATAATTAAAAAGAAATGGAAACAATTTGGATATTCAAATTATACTAATTGACAGATGTCAGGGTCAAAATATGTTCGTGAAATAATTTTACTAAAAATATAATCTTTTGCAAGAAGGATTTAAAAATATATAAAATTGAAGGCAGGTAATGTGTTGACCACATTAGATTTTCTTCATTCAGTACATGAAACTTTGTAAACGCGAAATAGGAAATTAGTTTTGGATCTTAAAAAATACTAAATTATTTAAACAATTTTTAATTAATTTTCATTATGCTGGAAAGTAATTTTGAGTTTTTCAGTTTAACAGATGTAAAATAATTGTTAGACTGATTAAATTATTGTCCGAATTCGCAAATCAGGTATAAATATGCAGGTATAAGAAAATAGCGTATAATATACGGGCATAAGTTCTTATAAAGTAAGTATTGTCAATTGAAACAAAATTATTGAAAATACTTTATTTTTATAATCGTCTAAAAAATATCTCGCTCGAAAGTAATATCGTATTGCTCGTGCATTCCCATTCGCACGTTATTATACTGTTATAAGTATTTTGTGAATGCATGACTTGTAAAATTTTAAATTATTTTTTATTACATATTATGTATTAAAATACATCTATACCTGCTACTACAATGATTTTATAAATATCTCGATAAATATTTATAAAAAATAATCATAAGCATTTATTACTGATAAAGAAAAACCTCGCCCAATTTTTTTTATATATTATTATGAACCTGAGTGAAGAAAAATTATTGATATTACATCAACGTTTCTGTCATTACAATAACCATCTTCAAGATTAATCAATGTCTCTTTAGGATGTCATTACATAGAAAACACAATATATTAAATTATATATAAAACATTCCTCAGAATTGAATAGAAGAATAAATGAGATAAAATAAATAATGACATACAATTAGGTTAAAATAAATTTAAAATAGACAAGAATATAAAAAATGGTTAACAACTTTAGAACACTATCGGATAAAAACTGAAAATTACTTAAATATAAAAATTTAAAATACGGTATTTATAGTTTCGGAGACATTATTGGAAGCGAGGCCCCCCGGCCGACTTATCTCTGCAAAATGTTATAAGAACTCGGTTAAATAAAACTTTTGGAGATAAAGTCAATATTGCTCCTAGGTGAAGCCAAGGTATATCACTAGTTTTATACTATGTAGAGATGTGCATAGCACTGCGCAACATTATTCCTGCTTAAATTTTATTGGTGCATCGTGTATAATGAAATAAAAAGTTCAGTATTTTAAAAATTTAAAATCAGTATTGTAATTTGTATCAAAAATAAACTTGAAAATTTATTTCTATCTTTTGAACTGCGATCATATAAGTTAAGGTGTAGCAAAAACAGCGTTAAATATTACATGTGATACACATATACATTTCATTAAAAAATACTGTTATTATAGGATAGACAAACTTAATTTGACAAAACAAATATTTAATATGATCAAAATGCTTGAAATATGGATGGTAGTTTTCTTACTTGCAAATGAAACATATATGTATCTATGTGAATAATGTTTTTGAGATATGGAACAAAAAAATATTTCTTTTATATCTTATACGCTGAGGTACATATAAACAAGTTTATGAAAGATGTGAGAAAACCAGTAGGTAATTATTAAATAAAAATAATAATTGTTATTCCGATCATCCAATTTTACAAGCGATTACTTACGAAAATATGCTAATATAATGTACTTCAGTCTTCTTAGTTGGGTGCTCAGAGAGCCAGCCAATATTTTTAATTTATTAGAAAATCAATTTCATACTTTTTTGGTCTAGGCGTCAGATGTTGCGATACATATATTAAATAGTCCTTATATCATAATATTTATTTAATAATTCATGTACCTACGGTTAAACTTTGTTTCAAAAGGAACCTTGTAACTTGTATATATTTAGGAACACCTAAACTAAAAATTTAATTTGTGGCTGTAAAACAATCAAAAAATATGCTAAATCATCTAAACCCCAGTGCAAGTATGTTTACCTATTCTAAAAGCATTTGGTTACTTTAATTCAAATTTTCAATATGTCGGAAGCAGACATAAATTTGTATAAAATCTGATGTGGCCAACACATGACCTTCCGTCTTTTCTATGTGTTTTATATAAATTACTCACAGATAAGGTAGTGTCCTGCAAAAGATTATATATTTCCAGTAAAATTATTTCACAAACTATGCAAATTATACTTGACACAGAAATCTGTCAATTACTAAAATATACTGTTTCTATTTGATTTACATTGTGCTTACAGCAACGTTGGTTGCAAGATTTATGAATATTAATTTCTTTGTAATTTTTCATCTCCAAATACTTTGAATATAAAGAAAAAAAATAATCAAATCGTACAGAGAATAACAATAAGAGTACTTCCGGTGTACCAATTATAGCCAAAATTTAATTAAGTCTTTATACGGACGTACAAAAGAATGAAAGAATTATAATTTTTGGAATTGTAGTTGTTGGAGTTATCGGAGAACTTTTTTCACACACACACACACACACACACACACAATCAAACACACACACACACACACATAAACACACACACACACACACACACACACACATAAACACACACACACACACACAGAGTGAGAGATGCGCACACATACATACGAGTATATACAGACATCATCGTAAAAATAGTAAAACGTAATTTTTGACCAAAGACAATACCTTCCTTACCTAAAGTAACGGAAGATAAAAAAACAAAATCACAGAGAGGAAGAACAAAATTATTTATTTTAATAAAATTACAAATAAATGTGACATTTACGTAGCAATGTTAAAATATTTTGCACATAAGGCATATCTGCAGACCCATTTTATTAAACATGCAGAACGAATTTTGTTTTATTTGATTTAATTGAAGAATTGCATGTAAATCAAATTTAAACAAATAGTTTTCAAAATATTAGTAAAAAATATAATTTAAAAAAAATCATGATCCCATGTTAGACGATTATGTTCGTATTCCATGTTAGTACTACAGTACATAATATTTGGCAACAGTGCAGGATGCCCGATTGATAGCTTTTTGTAAACGTATATTAATTTTGGACGCCAAATTGTCAGTAATACGTACAAAAATATACGCGGGACGGCAAAAACCCGTATAAAGTACGGAAGTCAAATATACGTGTATATTGTTTTCTTTAAATACGAATTTTTCGAAATATCCTTATGCTCACATTATTAGGTGGGGTGAAACATTCTATATACTCGAAGAAGTAGACGCCTAGGACCAGTATTTCCCATAGACGCCAAATGCATGTTTCTATGTACGGAAGTCAAATTGATAGAGAGATGTATATATATATATATATATATATATATATATATATATACTTTTGATGTCCGTAGTACATTTACCGTCTGGGCTACGCAACACTTGCTTTAAATCGAATCGGCCGCTAGGTTCACTCTGATCGAAAAACCGACTTATCCATTGGTTGCAACTCATGTGTCGTGTTACTCGGCAGGCAGAAAAGTACAATATCATGTTTATCTGCCACATCTACAATGGTGTAGTCTAAATGACATCTAGCAACATCAAAAATTAGGAGGAATTTTTCCGCTGCCTTATATTTAGCTAAGTGTTCAATCCAAGTACAAAATGAAGCAATATTCATACTACCTTTAGGAGTCATCTGTATTAAAGTTCCTGGTGGTAATGTATCTGCCCATTCAGGTTTTTGTCTTTTTCCTTTGAATAAAATTCCTGGTGGTATGGCATTACCACTAGCATTACCACAAGACACGACAGTTACATTTTGTCCATGCTCAGGAGCTACCAAATGAACTCGTTTTGCACCTTTCTTTGCTAGTATGCTCTGTTGATGGTGCAAACTTAATCTGCAACCCTTCTCGTCTATATTATAGATTCTTTCTGGTTTATCCATTAAATCTAATTCTGTGAGAATTTTCTTCAGTTTCTCAAAATAATCATTGACAATAAACCTATTTAGTTTTTGTGCACGTGCCGGGTTCATGCCCTGAGCTTTTCTCCTCCTTATTTCAACGTTCCGTCTTAAAAATCCTTCTAACCAACTTCGACCAGCCATATTATACATAGAGGAAAAATCGTTTTTGATTCCATTTTCCTTGGCGTAATTAAAAACGCATCTTCGAAGAGTCTTTGATGTCAATGGATATCCGACTTCCGCCAATCGAATTATTCTACTGGAAAGTTCTTTTTCTTGTTCACTAGTCAATACTGTTTTACGCCCCAAGGGTGACTTATTTGCTGTTTTATTTTTTACATATCTCATTAATGTTCTTCTTGGAATTTTATACAACTTGGAAGCAGCATTGCAAGAAGAACCTGCCGCTACAGCTGCTACGGCATTTTTTAAATCTTCGCTACTCCATTTGCCTCGTATGCCTCGATTCCTCACACGCATTTCTGTAAGAAAATACTGGATTTAAACCATATGTATACAATACGCCCATGCGCAGAATGTGAACATGTGATATTGCGCATATTGGATACACATCGGTTGAGGTTAGGATAAAGCGATTACTTATTGAAATATAATTATAAAATGATTAATTAATATATCAACACAAGCTATAATAACACTGTCTTCATCACAAAATTCAGTTAAGAAATCTAACATGTGTAGCGTACTAGACAATAAAAAAAGTTACCGGTGTCGAAATTACAATCACTCGACGTAAACAAGGATTATGGTCACAGCTAGGGTACCTTTATATACAGGGTATGGCCATGGGGCAAGATCGCCGCCATAAGCGAGCAATGTCAAACATATTGATAATTCATTTCCCTATTTATTTGTAAGAAATGTGATATTATATTATACAGGAATATTAAATAATCACACTATGAATCTAAAAAGATAATAAAAATTCATTTATTTAAGAGATACACAATTATTATTATGACATAGATTTAGAGGTTATGTAGCGCATAGGATATAGGTTGTTTTTATCACATCAAATTTAATAACTGTGGTCATTATTTACATAATAAGTATATATTTTAAACTTACCTTTTAAAAATTTAAATGTTTGTGCTTAATATTGGTAATTTTTATGTGTTTTCAATATTGCCAGTCATCGTAGTGAGTTTCTCAAGAAAATACACATATAAATAAAATAAAAGTATTACTTACACTTTAAATAAATATTAGATGTATATTTAAATGTGTTTTGCATTAAAATAAAACAAGTAGCCACGAAAATACATAATAATTTGCGCAACAACAACGAATATGACAGTGGCCCTCTAATGGCGGACGAAACGCGAGCCACGTCATGGCCATACCATTGTTTTATTTTAATGCAAAACACATTTAAATATACATCTAATATTTATTTAAAGTGTAAGTAATACTTTTATTTTATTTATATGTGTATTTTCTTGAGATACTCACTACGATGACTGGCAATATTGAAAACACATAAAAATTACCAATATTAAGCACAAACATTTAAATTTTTAAAAGGTAAGTTTAGAATATATACTTATTATGTAAATAATGACCACAGTTATTAAATTTGATGTGATAAAAACAACCTATAACCTATGCGCTACATAACCTCTAAATCTATGTCATAATAATAATTGTGTATCTCTTAAATAAATGAATTTTTATTATCTTTTTAGATTCATAGTGTGATTATTTAATATTCCTGTATAATATAATATCACATTTCTTACAAATAAATAGGGAAATGAATTATCAATATGTTTGACATTGGCTCGCTTATGGCGGCGATCTTGCCCCATGGCCATACCCTGTATATAAAGCTTTGAATAAAAAGATAAAACTAATATGGAAGTACCAGCTGTTGTTGATACACCGCGCAAAGTTATGTTAAAAAGAAAAATACATGATTTATCAGGTCAGATTGTACAAAAATCAAAAAAAATCAGATTTCTTCAAAAAAAGAACTGGAGACAACAAAAACAAATTTCTTCGCTCAAATCTGTAGTATCTGAGATTAAAAAGAAGAATTTACTAAATGAAGAATGCGGTGAAGCTATTTTGGAAACATTTGATGGCAACAGCGAATTAGTGAAACGTTTATTTCGTAAAACGAATAACATGAAGACAAGAAAGGAGTACACACAGGTAGAGAAAACTTTTGCATTAACATTGCACTTTTTTTCCCCTAAAGCGTACAGATATGTTCGTCAAAAATTTGTAAATTCATTGCCGCACCCGAAAACATTATCAAAGTGGTATTCCACAGTAAATGGAAAGCCTGGATTTACATCCGAGGCATTTGATGTCTTGAAAATTAAAGCCGGGTCACAAAGTGAACCGATAATTTATTCTTTGGTGTTCGATGAGATGGCTATTCGGCAACATGTACAGTACGACGGAAAAAATTACCACGGTTATGTAGATTTCGGTACAAATATCCAGCACGAATGCATGCAAGTTGCGAAAGAATGTTTAGTTTTTATGGTGGTGGGAATAAATGCTAGGTGGAAGTTACCTGTAGGCTATTTTTTTATTAAAAGTTTAAACAGTGAACAGAAAGCTTTGTTAGTAAAAGAATGTATAGATAAGTTGCATGATTGCAGAATTATTGTAACTAATATAACGTTTGATGGGTGTCCAACTAATTTTACAATGTGCAAGAATTTTGGCTACACATTTAATGGCACTACTATACATTCAAAGCTATGTACACAAAACAATTTTGTGTATATGTTTCCAGACCCCTCACACATGATTAAACTCGTCCGCAATACATTCGGGGAAAAGTTTCATCTTTTGGACCAGGATAATTGTTTAATAGATTTTAATTACATTAAAAAGCTGAATGAACTTCAGGAGAACGAAGGCCTTCACTTAGGAAATAAATTAAGACGCCAACATATTATGTTTTTTAAACAAAAAATGAAGGTGAGATTAGCTACACAATTACTAAGTAGGTCTGTAGCAGATTCGTTGCTATTTTGCAAAAATAATTTAAAATTAGAAGAGTTTGCAAATTGCCAGGCTACTGCTAACTTTATAATTTTAATGAATGATGCTTTTGATATTTTGAACTCAAGAACTTTGAACAATAGCCATTTGAAAAAGGCATGTTGCGAAAATAATATTGAAGAAATTAAATTATTTTTTGAAATATTGAAAAAATATATTTTTCATTTAAAATTGAAAGACGGCACTCCAATTTTACAGGCACCCAGAAAAACAGGCTTTTTAGGATTGTTAATCTGTTTGCAATCTTTAATAGGGATTTATAGTGATTTCATTCAAACCAAAAAATTAAAATTTTTGCCTACATATAAGTGCAGCCAAGATCATTTAGAATTATTTTTTGGAAGTATTAGGTCTCAAGGGGGTTATAATAATAACCCTACTTGTAGACAGTTCACAGCTGCTTACAAAAAACTATTAATTCATGCAGAAATTAGGGATGAAGGTGTGGGTAATTGTATACCTTTAGATAGCATCACGATTTTAAAAAAACCTAATAAAAAACCGGAAGACGATATAAACGAAGAAAATGCAATTTTAAATTCTGAAATAATTGTAGAAGAATATGAATATAATTTGGAAGATCACGATTATGCTCTGAACAGCAATACATTAACTGAATTTTCTTCCGAAATAGTTATTTATATCGCAGGATTCGTGTGCAGTAAAATTAGGAGCACTTTAAAATGTGAACCTTGTGTGCAGTCACTTTTAGGGGATAGGGCAGAATTATTAAATTCTTTAATTAATCTAAAAAGTAGGGGTGGGCTGTGTTATCCACACAAAGATGTTGTTAAAATATGTAAAATAACTGAAAAAGTAATTAGGGAGCATCTTTCCCAACCTAATCAAAAATTAACGGAAATTGTAATGCAAAAAGTTGTGAGAAATGTATTAACTTTAAATTTATTTGATCATTTGGTAACTCATGATACTTCAGTGATGTGTAGTCATAAATTAGTTTTAATCAAATGTATAATTCATAGGTATTTAGAATTAAGGATTCATTTTATTTGTAAAAATGTAAGCAAAGAAGAAAAAATTAGGCATTATTTCAGCAAAATTATTTTATTTAAGGGCCAATAAATAACATTTTAATATTTTATTTTCTGATTTATTCATTCCTCCTATTCCTTTCAAATGTTTAAGAAGGGTAAGTATAATAATAGTAATTTTTTTACAATAAATACTATTAATCGCAATAATTTAATAGATCAGGCAGTAATTTTTCAAAAGAACAATAAATTTTTAAATATTGTATGATGCCATGTATTATTTGCCCTCTAAATTTTTACATTAATTATAAATCGTGATATTTTACTAGATTAACTTTTACAATTATCAGATTTATATGTCCTTGTTTACAATTTTATTCTCAATACTTTTAAATAGTTTGTATTTCCTTTATTATTTACAAAAAATAAATGCTACGCCACTGGTAAGCGCAAACACTAACGGCCGCCATTTTGAGACACCACATTTTGGACGCAACAATTTAGCGTGCATCGTCCTTCCTTATGTCTTTTTATTCAAAGATATAAAGGTACCCTAGTCACAGCTAGGGTACCTTTATATCCAGGGTATGGCCATGACGTGCTCGCGTTTCGTCCGCCATTTGCGAGCCACTGTCATATTCGTTGTTATTGCGCAAATTATTATGTATTTTAGTGGATATTTGTTTTATTTTAATGCAAAACACATTTAAATATACTTCTAATATTTATTTAAAGTGTAAGTAATACTTTTATTTTATTTATTTGTGTATTTTCTTGAGATACTGACTACGATGACTGGCAATATTGAAAACAAAAATTACCAATATTAAGCACAAACATTTAAATTTTTAAAAGATAAGTTTAAAATATATACTTATTATGTAAATAATAACTATAGTTATTAAATTTGATGTGATAATAACAACCTATATCCTTTGTTCTACATAACCTCTAAATCTATGTCATAATAATAATTGTGTATCTCTTAAATAAATGAATTTTTATTACTTTTATAGATTCATAGTGTGATTATTTAATATTACTGTATAATATAAAATCACATTTCTTACAAATAAATAGGGAAATGAATTATCAGTATGTTTGACATTGGCCCGCTTATGGCGGCGATCTTGCCCCATGGCCATACCCTGTATATAAAGGTACCCTAGTCACAGCAGCCACTAGGAGACATCTACAGTGGAATTTTCACAACTGCGTTGAAGACCGTCGCAGGGATAAACTATCTCTTAATACTGCTGCCATCTGTTTACAAGTAGCCGAATAATAGTCCTTGGTCATATTGAGGACATGTGCATAATCCCCACAGTTACCTTATATGCACATACACAAACAGTTTACAATAATAATAAAAATTGTAAAATACATTTTCTTTTTTACCTATTTTAAATTATTATGCATTATAAAATGTTTACACAGCAATTTATATTATTACAAATTTAAATGCTACATATACATAATTTTTTTTGCTTTTTATATTATATTTTGTTGGAATGGGGACTTATACAATTCAAATATTTTGGTCGCCATCTAGTGTGTAAAAAAGTATTTAATAAATAGTTATGTAGTGAGCAAGATTTAGCTCTAAGTTTGACGTTTATCACGTGATCCATATTTGGTCCCACGTGATCACAACAACCATTGTTTGAAAAGAAGCATGAATATGTCTGAGACTGAACACGGAAGTTGAAATAATATGAATTGAATATGAATTAGTAATGTATTTACAGGAACCTGTGATAAAAAAGGAAGTCTAATTATATACAAAATAACAATAAAATGACGCAAACCTATATTTGTAAAGTGGACAAACATAATCAAACTTATTTTGGAAAAACAAAGTACAGCAAACTCAAGCAACTTTAATAAAGCTGTCTACTAATAAAGAGACACAAGTTTATATTAATAAAAACACATATAAAAATTGATAATAAGCAGAACAACTCCACACAAACAGAAATAAAGATTAATAAGGAAAGTAGTACCCAAACAGTCAACAATTATTATGTAAGAAAGTTATTTGGTGCTGTAGAGACATCGAGAAATTGAACTAAATTTGTCAATAATTGGAAACTAAATTATAATTTATTAAGCAAGGATGCTGTAAAATTTATATATTTCACCGGCTTATCAGTAGAACATTTTAATGTTCTTTTCTTTATGATTTGTTAAATCCCACAGTTATACCAAAGTTGAAATACAGATATTTCCAAAAAACGCCAAAGAAAACTAAATTTAATAATTTAACATCCAGACAAATTATGTATGACTTTAATAAGATTAAGACGTGGATATACACTAAAAGAAATTTCATTATTTTTTTCCGTCTCTCTCAACAGTAGAATTTGTAGTGTTTACATGGATTCAGTTCATGTTTTTTTCAAATTGAAACGATGAAATCGAATTTGTTTTCCCTCCGTGAGAATCAGAAAGATTCGATTTCGCAATGTTTCATTAACAATCACTACACATAATAACTTAACCAAACTTTGCTGACTAAATACAAATTATGGGATCAACGGGGAGGTGCTGAAGAGGGAAAGCATTTGATCGACTCGGTCATGGTATATCACCTCGCTCTTTCTAAAAATTTCTTGTTCCTTTCTAAATTATGTGGAGGGAGGTCCGCTGCCGATCCACCGCCGATGACGTCAAAATCATAAGTCCCCATTCAAAAATAACATTGCACAAAGTTATCAAAACAGATATGTTTAATATTATTTGACATTATACAAAGTATCAAAACGAATATGCTTAAACTTTACTCAAATTATTAAAAATATTAATTGATTGATATTGTACAAAGTTATCAACACAAAATGTTTAAACTATTTTTGTAACCTTATAACCTTACAATACATGGTTTTGCTATCAAAACAGATATGTTTAATATTACTTGACATTGTACAAAGTTATTAAGACGGATATGTTTGGACTTTACACATATTATTAAAAATATTAATTGACATTGTACAAAGTTATCAACACAAATGTTTGAACTATTTTTGTAACCTTATAACCTTACAATTACATATTTTGATATTGGTTTGGTATATAAAGATTTTATTAAGCATATAATAAATATTAAACTAAATAATGGCACCAAGAAATTTTACTATTTTGTATGAAGAAGTGCGTTCTGTGCAAGCAGTCGCTGAAGCTGAATTTTTTCAGTTTCTTATTACAAATAGTGCAAATAATATTAGTGATGCTAATGGTGATAATGAACCAACACCATCAACACAACCACCACCACCACTACCAAACCCGTTATCATTATTACAAAACACAATGAACGTTTGGAGTGATGATGACGACGAAAATTATGATTGGAATTCTGTATCTGTACCACCTGTATTTATAGCATCATTGCCAACAAACCCGTTATCATTATTACAAAACACAATAAACGTTTGGAGTGATGATGATGACGAAATTTTTGATTGGAATTCTTCTGTATCTGTACCACCTGGATTTATAGCATCATTTCCAAATAATATACTGACCGGCACGAAAAACGGGCCATTTTTTTTAAAATTATATCCCTCCTTTAGTTTGTATAATTATGTATTATTTTTAATTAGAGTATGGAAAAGTATAATTCGCATTATTAAAAGATAGTTTTAGGTATCTAAACGTTGTTTATTATCAAAAAACACAAATTTAGGCCAAATTTACAATTTTAATTCTTTAAATAATGTGTTGAATAATAATGAATAAAGACATAATAAATGTTAAAATTACAAACTAATAACGCGTATTGTCCCCGCGAATCTGTATAACCTCAGTTATTTGTCGAGGCATACTATAGATGAGCTGCCTAAAGTCCTCTTGAGGAATATCATTCCACTCTTGTAAAAGTGCTTTCTGAAGTTGTTACAAGATGCTGGGAGCAGGCACACGATTCCGATTTTTTCTGCCGAGTATATCCCACAAATGTTCAGTTGGATTCAGATCCGGACTCCGCGCTGGCCATACCTTACGATGGATGTTAACGTCATTTAAGTAGTCGTTCACGATTGCAGTGGCATGTGGACGCGCATTATCATGCAATAGTATGAAATTATCACCTATAAAAGGAGCATATGGGACTACATATTCGTCTAGAATTTCTCTAATGTACCTATCGGCGGTCAGTGATCCCCTAGGTACAATGTATAAATCCGTTCAGGACTCAATAGATATCCCAGCCCACACCATAACTGATCCTCCTTGGAAACTAACCGTGTTGCTGAAAGTACACGGTGCGTAACGTTCTCCACTTCGTCGCCACACTCTTTCACGTCCATCTGAAGACCTCAAGCAAAATCTTGACCCGTCCGTAAATAATAATCGACTCCAATCGCCTTCATACCAATTTATGTGATCTCTAGAAAAATTGCAATCGAGCTACTCGGTGTTGTCGGAGGACTTCTGGTCCCTTAGCGGGCCGCCTTGCTCGAAGTCCTGCTTCTTCCAATCTTCTTCGAATAGTACGTTCACTTACATTGACATTTCGTACTTCTTGTAGTGTGTTTCGGGTCTCCACAGCAGTTGCATGGCGATTTCGGAGTGTTGTCGAAACAATAAAACGGTCGTCTCGATTAGTGGTGCGTCTTCGAGGACCTTATCCAGGTCTTCTACAGTACAATCCAGTTTCCAAAAAACGCGAGTAAACAGTACTTCGTGCTACGTTGTATGTGTTAGCAACGTAATGTTGATTTCTTCCATCTTCAAGTAATGCGACAATAGAAGCTACAGTTTCTGCGCTTAATGACATTTCGAACGCATTAAAATGACAAACAAGTAATAAAACAAATGATTGAAGCAAATAAAACCAGTATAAGCGCCAATTACGCATTTTATGAATTTCATTATTTCGTTGTGATACGGAAATAATAGGAATATTTGAGTAAATTACTAATGTTTGTAATAGTTTGTAATGGATGTGACTTCAAGGAAGCCTAATAAACATATAGCAATGGTAACATTTTGTAATACGTACTCAAATAAAAAGAAATTAGCATTTATTTCTTAAAAAAAAATGGCCCGTTTTCCGTGCCGGTCAGTGTATATTGAATTTTTGGACTGATAGCGAAAGTGAGGAGGAAATAGAACAAGTAAATAATGATGATAGTGTAATAAGTATATTAATAGTAGTAGTATAGTTCTGCCGTTACTGGACCACTTGACCTCGTTTGACCCCGCGGATGACTGTGGTCATCCACATCTACCATGGGGGTGGTTCTTCAGCGATTTTAGTCGCATTTGGGGGTGGTTCTTTGGTATCCTTTGGTGTTTATGGGGTGTTCTATAAGTTAGGGTGAAGTTTCAGGTGACTGTGGTACCTGGGGGGTGTTAGATGTGGATGGCTGTTGTCGTTGGAGATGGTGTTGTGGATGGTTAGTGTTGGGGGTGGTGGACTTGGAGGAGTTAGCTGTGTGGGGGGAGATGCTTGTCGTTGGAGATGGTATTGGAGGTAGGTAGTGGTGTAGTCGGCAAGGGCTTGGGCTAGCGGGGGGCTTCGGTTTGGGTGATTGTTAAGACACCTGGAGACGGTGACAGAATTTACTTATGACGCGAGTATTTTTATGTTTTTAAACTTGTTTGTACTTGTTTGTGAAATTTGTTATTTACTTGTGAAATATGTTTTATATCATGTGAGACAGGGTTAATAGGTTATCTATCAGCACAATTCAAAGTCATACAAAGTCACAATCAGCTATCAGTACAATTCAAAGTCATACAAAGTCACACAATCAAAAACTGTAATTATAAAATCGACAAAGATATTTGTATTAATTAAAATGTTAAAAATAATTAGAAACCTGTTTACCAAAGATAACCTCTAACCTTTATTTATATGTTGTTATAAATTTTCAATGCTCATCTCATTAATTAAATTTGATATTGCAATTGGGTAATGTTATAATATAATTATAATCGCTAATATTGCACAATTTGTTTTTGATGGAATAATTTTAAGAATTTTTTAAATTAAATTTATATTGCACAAAGTTATTAAAATATATATGTTTGAACTTTTTAATATTATAATAACCTTTCAATTACATGCTTATAAAGTAACAATTTAAGTATTACAACACATTAAAATAACATTTTAAAGTATTTTATAATAATTATAACTATGTTACGATGTAAATCTCACGGAACCCATTTCTGGGCTTGGTCTCCTCCAATTCTTTCCATCGTTCTCTGCATTTCGCCTCTCTCCTCCACATTTTAGTGATTACCTTCAGTTCGTTCTCCCATCTAACTCTTTGTCCGCCTCTTTTTCTTTTCTTGTCTCTTGGCAGCCAGTTTGTTGTTTTTGTTGTCCATCTTCCATCTGTTCTTCTCATTACATGGCCTGCCCATTTCCACTTCAAGGTTTTAGCGTAGCTTACTACGTCTGTAACTCCCGTTTTCTTTCTAATTTCGGTGTTTCTTATTCTGTTCTGTAATCTAACTTGTAGTATGGAGCGTTCCATTTTATACTAACATACCCGGAGCTTACGTACTTGTCTCTGAGATAATGACCATGTTTTGCAGCCGTAAGTTAGTGTTGGAATAACACAGCTATTGAAAACATCTCTTATGATATTAGTATTCATTTTATTGTGAAATATTTCTTTCAAATAATAATATTATAATTTGAATGTTATAAATATGAAAAAAAAACTACACAGTTACAGTTTGTACTAAAATGATTAGAAAACTTAAATAATAACCCATTTTAATGAAAAATGTATATTTTCTTATTTATTATTAAAAATTTATTTATATTTTTTATATCGCATAAAGTAGGACTTGATGAATTGATAGTTTTATTTATTATCTTTTATCTGTTGTAGTTTTATTCCCTTTTCTATTTTTGATTCCGTAAAGTAATTGATATAAACTGTACAAGCCCATCTATATTTGCTTATTCGCACAAAGTAACCTACATTAAAATTTGCTTTCCCAATCATTTTAATATTACTGTAAACACTGTCAAGAAGTAATTTTTCATTTTTTTTACTAACTTTTATAGGTTTTATAATAATAGTTCTATTCCTTTTGTAATTACACGCCTTCTGTGAAAGTTCACGCGAGCAGGTCTGTGCAATTCCTTTACAATTTCTCGCTTAATTTTCGACATAGTACACTGAAGTTTCAAATAAAATTTCCATATATAATTGTTGAAAATTAACACTTAATGGGCTAGAATATATTTGTAATTCATCCCCTTTAACAATGTTTTTATTAGTTAAAGTAAATATGGGTTTCAATTTATTTAAACTGTAATTTAGAACATCATTATCATTACTTAATCTAACTTCTAACATTTTACCACTGTAAGGAAAAATATAAAAATCTGAGTTATTTATGGAGTATATATTATTTTTAAATTGTAAATGTAAATTAATATGGACAATAAATTTCAAATTTTGCTTTATTTTTAATAATTCCGATGAGATAAAATTCTCAACTGTATTTATTTTACGACTAAGTTCCAAATTTACTGTTATATCTTTTATATGTTTTTTAACCTTATGATGCTCAATGTGACGACCGAACTTGTCAAGAGTCATTATTAGAATGATGCTATTTTATAGTATCCGCTTCTTTTAACTCCTCGATTATTTATATAATTTCATTATAGTGACCTGTATGACCTGCATTACGTGATGCAAATAAAAGACGCAGTCGATCAACCAATTCATTTACATTATCCCAGTATACATACTCCACTGGATTTTTAGTTAATTTTTTTAAATAACTTCCACCTGACTTGGAACTTGTTTTTTAGATATCAACCGTATATTTTTTAAAGCTGGACTTCCACCCGAAGTGGAACTTGGTCTTTTATAAATTGAACTTGCTTTTCTAACAGCTGAAACAACTTTTTTCTGAGGGTCTAACATTGGGGCAATAATAGAAGTATATTTCTGAGATCTTGTTCCTGAAAACTGTTCGCTGTCGCTATAATTTCGACGGGCAGTGTTCGTTCTTTTTACAATATCAGTATAATTTTTACGATCGGTCTCAGTATAACCCAATGGTTGCTTCTTAAATAATAGCTCATATAAACCCGGTGTGCCAACATACTTTAGATCTTGTATATCTTTACCCACAATTTTTAACTCGAAATCACCTATAAAAAATTTATCAGTATTCACATCATGACGCACGCCATATTTAAAATCAAATGAATCTTTGTCATCTGTTACCATCTCTTCAACGTATTTATTTTATTTATTTATTGATTTATTAGCTCAACAGGATAAAATCCCAATTATAGAGCAATAATATATACATAGATTAACAGCACATCATCGATGAATGAACAGTAGTATACTTATAAGATAAACATTTATACAGAATGTGAACAAGCATGAACAAAGAATATTTACATACATATTTACAACAACAAAGATCATAACCTATTTTTACACATTGGTATTATGACAGATTAGCTGCAATTTGCAAGAAATATTTCATCAGTTCTCTCTTAAACACTGAAAATGTATTGTGAAATAAATCAATTTTATCATTTACAGCTAGAAATTTAATAAAATTTATACTCATCTGCGTGACAGGTGATTGAGACTCATAGTTTGTCCTTGGCATAGAGTGGACGAGTTTAAATTTCATTCTAGATCGGGGAACATAGAAATTGAAATTGGACAAAACTATGGAATCATCAATCACGCCGTTCATAATTTTATGAAGATATAAACAGGAATGCAATTTCCTACGATCGTCCAAAGATAGAATTCCAAATTCAATGAGACAGTTGTTGTAGTTAAATTCATTTGTGGGGTATGTTTTGTATTTCTTGAAGTATAAATATTTAATAAATTTCCTTTGCAATGATTCAAATGCATTAATGTATTTGTTGTAGATTGGACTACAAACTTGGGTACAATATTCAAGTTTTGATCTCACAAATGCGTAGTATAGTATTTTTATGGTGTGTTGGTTAAGGAATGAACGAGTGTTCCGTATTATAAAGCCGAGATTTCTATTTGAACTATTTATAAGATTGATATAATGTGGAACAAAACAGCACTTATTGTCAAAGAGAATACCTAAGTCGGTGAATTGTGTAACACGCTCTAGGCTATTATTATACATAGTGTATTGATGAAGAATAGGAGCTTTTTTGACAGTGTAAGACATAACTTTACATTTGTTATAATTAAATCTAAGTTTAGAGTTTGAAGAGCAAACTAGGATGTAGTTTATTTCAGATTGGAGAGCATTACAGTCATCCACTGTGTTGACAGCTTTAAAAAATTTAATATCATCTGCATATAGTAAGATATAAGCATTTTGAACTACATCAACTATGTCATTTATGAAAAGCAGAAACAGTAAAGGACCGAGATTTGACCCCTGGGGTACTCCAGATAAGGGTGTATATTGTTTAGATGTATAATTATTATAGTGAACAGAGAGTTTGCGATCAGTAAGGTATGAAGAAATGAGTTGAGTGAGATCGTCAGAGAAATTGAAGTAATGCTTTAGTTTGGCTAACAACACACTGTGGCTAACTTTATCAAATGCTTTCTCGAAGTCTGTGTATAGAACATCAACTTGAGTATTGTTACGTAATGAGTTAATAGTAAATTCAGTGAAATTGATTATGTTTGAAGTCATGGATCTGGCAGACATGAACCCGTGTTGGTAAATAGAAATATTTTTTTGGACAGAGGAGTAAATTGAGGAGTAGATAATTTTTTCATAAACTTTAGATAGGTTGGACAGGATAGCAATAGCGATAGTTTGCCAAATTAGAGTTGTCACCTGATTTGAAAATGGGACATATACGAGTAAGTTTGAGTTTATCAGGGAAGGTATTTGTAGTTACAATTAAATTGAATAATATATATAACGGTTCAACTAAAATATCAGCACATCCTTTTACAATATATGCAGGAAGGTAATCAGGGCCAGGATTGCGCGATGGTTTCAGTTTTCTGATTGCATTAAGAATATCAGATCTTGTGATGGACTCATGAGATACATTATTTTAAGAATTATGACGATTGATTTCAGGTACAAAAGGTTCATTATCACTGTTTTCATAAACACTAGAAAAATAGTCAGCAAAAGCATCCATAATCTGAGGAGTACTATTGTAAGTCTTATTGTTATAATGCATCACACCTGGTATTCTAGTTTTACGTTTTTTAGAGTTAATAAATGCCCAGAATTGCTGAGGCCTTGAAGCTATATTTTGTTCTACATTGGATAGATATTGTTTATGAGATATAGCAATATTATTTTTTATTGATGATCTAAGTTCTTTAAATTTAGTGAGGTAAATATGTAATCCAGTCTGTTTAAATAGTTTATGATATTTATCTTTTGCTTTCATATCATCTACTATTTGTTTGGTGAACCATGGAGGATAATGAGACTTTATAGGTCGGATACGTGGTACACAGATGTTGAGTATATTATCGTAAATCTCATAAAATTTATTGAATGCTCCATTTACATTATGGTATTCTTTAAGAATATCCCAATTAGTTTCAGATAGCAGTTGATAAATATGATCAAAATTGGCGCGTTGGAAATTATATGTGGGATTATCATTTGTGGAGGAGTTAGTTTGATCAGAAGAATTGACAGTGAGGGAGAGTTACCAGGAGAGAGGGATGAAATTTATCTTCACCAACAAGGGGGTCATCATAGTGAGTTACCGTACAGTCTGCATTTATATTTGTCACTATGACATCAAGTAATCTACCGTCACAGTTAGTAACACGATTATGTTGAATTGCCATAAAAAAGTTACAAAAGTTGTCGAACCGCGTGATAATATTATTGTAGTGCCCATGTTCATGGTTATAAACCTCAATTAAACTACTCATATTAAAATCACCCAAAAGCATAAAGTTATCTTTCTGCAAAAAGTTACACGATTCCAGACATTCGTACAAATATTCATACTGTATCAACGTGGTTGGGGGAGGAATATATGCAACAATAATATAAAAATAATTAGTGTGTGAAACTTTAATGCGAACACAGATAATGTCACTATTGGAATTAGTATTCAGATCCAGGTTAATAAGAGTAGAATTATATTTATTATTTATTGCACACAAAACACCTCCACCACGAGATTTATTACTAGTTTCAAAATCTCTGTCCTTTCTATAAAGATTATAATTATTACCTATTATTTCTGAATTATGTACACCAGAGCCAAGCCAGGACTCCGTTACTGCAATAACATCAAAATTGGAGTAAGTTGAATTATTGTAAAAATCATCAAGTTTGGTATTCAGACCTCTAGTATTTTGATAAAATATTTTCATTTTCAGGATTAAGAAAGAATAAATTACCAGATGAGGTAGACAAATAGACCTTGTGTTATTATAGTTGGAAAATTTCTTGCAAATGTGAGCTGAAATAACTAAAATATAAAGATAAGTATATACGAATGGTGACTTAAGTAATAGTTCAAGGTTAAGTTGAATACAGATTTAAAGGTACAGTTCAATAAACTTTGCTACGAACTTAAACAGAATTAGACAGGTGATACAAAATATAACGAACAAATATAAGATAGAATGAATGTATAGCATTTGAACTGCTCCATGCAAAATTAAGAAATATTTAGGCTGAGTCCAACAAATTGTCAATATTATCAGATGGATTAAGTTTTTTTATGATATTACCACACTTATAAGAAATATTACCATCCGTAGACCACACATTTTTATGTCCAAACTTAGCAGACATAGATTTCAAGAGTTCCAGGCGAGTCTTGGTAAGATCTTCCTTGATGGATATGTGGGTGTTTTTCAATTTCCTCCTGGATTTTAGAACAGAGTCACGATAGCGGTAGGATGTAAACTTCACAATGATTGGGCGCGGGCGAGATAGAGGGGAAGTTGAGTTGTTGGTCCTAGTATTCTTGCCAATACGATGGCAACGATCAATGGCATTAATTGGTATGTCAAGTGTTAATTTTGACTTGAACATATCGATGACTTTATTTTCTACATTTTCAGGTGTTTCCTCGGGTATTCCAAAAATTCTAATGCAGTTACGCCTGGAATACTGCTCTAAGGTGTCAACCTTTGCCCGGAGAACATGATTTTCAGTGCTGATTTCATCAATTATAGCTTGATAGTAGCACTTTTGTTCCTTGAGTTTTTTATCGAGACGATCAAACACTGAGTATTGTCGAGGTAATGGATCATACTGGTCTAAATATTCCCTGAATGAGGGCTCCTGAGTTAAATTCAAAATATCCTCTCTAGTTATTGATGGACGGCCTTCAATCATGGATGATTGATTTTCAATAAATACGTCATCGTTATCACCATTCTCATTTATTGATTCTGCCACTACACTTGTTTCTAGAAATTTAGGGCCTAATAAAGTTTCATTTTTCTCAGATATTTCTTCATCCTCTACTTCTCCTTTCGGTTCACTTTTAACTTCTTCTTTTATATTGGCCATTGGTAAATGAACTGCAATATCTTTTAAAGATTTAATTATTGGCTTGTACTGCGATTCTAATTCAATTTTTCTACGTAATGAACCAAGCCTAAGGTTTTTAAGTTTCTGCTTAATAGTATTACGAGTATTAACCCTAGGAGTCCGGAAATAATTTGATAAATTTGTTTCCGGAAACGGGTCAACAGTGACCCATGCAGTCTAAATTATTTTTTTTAGATATTTTTTGTTTTTGTGGTTAATTTGAATAAAATAACAGCATGAACTGTTTATTTTTCATTTATTTTTCTGTTTATAATGATACAAATAAGAAAAAAGTAAAGAAAAAAATATTTTTTGTTTTCTAGGTAAATATTCACAATATATCAGTAATACAAACATATTTTTACAAAACATAAAATATAATAATAATTGCATTGTTGAAATTAAATATGTTTTTTTAGGATGGTTTACCATCTTCATCTTTTTACAATATTTACATATAGTTTCAATAATTTCTTTACAGTCTGAGTGCAAATTGCAAACAAACCTTTTACAATGGTCACATTTAGTAGAGTATTTATTGTCATTACCGCGGCATGAAAAACAACTGCCTCTTTTTGTTTTTGATTTTGGTACTTCTATTTGCTTTCGTGTACTTATTACTTATTTCCGTTGCTTCACGACAGTCTCTTCTTCCTCATCAAACTCGACCATTGCATATTTGAATAATTCAGATTCAGTCAGAGGCCTCCGTTTGCTCCACATTTTGACAAAAAAATTTTCATTATATGCAAAGTAACCTATTTCTTCAATGGGTTCTAGTAACATGTTTAAATACTGATATTTAGGTTGGAATAATGATTTTGAATATATATAAACATTCGAAAAACATAGACCATTTTCATGCTCTAGAAGAGCAATAATAACATTTGTTTTACCACACCCGGAAAGGCCTGTTATAATACATCGTACTATATCCGGCAACAATGCACTATGGTGCGGCTCACTTCTAGCATTATTAAAATCATAATTTTTAACCTCAAGGTTATGGTTTTGCTTTACAGTCTGCATATTAGTATAAATACGCGTGCGAACTTTACACTACCACAGTTTGTTACTGACTGCGGGAGAGGTAAGAAGTGTGCTCTTTAAATAGTCATCATGAAAATGAAGAAGAAATCTGACGGAAGTTTGTCGTTCCGCAACGTAGTCAACCGCGCGCGGAAAGCAATAAAGACAAATAGTAGTGGTTCTGATTTAAATAAATCTGCAAGAATCGCTTTACGAACGGTTAAGAGAATCAAACGAAAAATTAAAAATCCAAGAATTATATCTATACCGAAAACCGGAGGATTCCTTCCATTAATTCCAATTTTCGCCGGATTGAGCGCTCTAGGCGCACTTGGGGGTGGTGCTGCTGGTATCGCCAAGGCTGTCCACGATGCAAAAGCTGCTACCGAGCAATTGAAAGAAGCTGAGCGCCATAATAAGATGATGGAATCTATCGCCATGGGAAAGGGCCTATACCTCAATCCATATCGGAAAGGACTAGGACTGTATTTAAAAAACTCCCAATAGAATTGCCATCAAGGGCATTAACTAATATTTATCTTCGAAAATATGCAAAAGAACTGAAAATTCCATTTTTTAAAGGAGTTTTCATGCGTAATAGCTTACCCAAACATGTCAATCGTAACGAATGCGCCATTGTTAATTTGGATAATATTGACGGGTCGGGTACTCACTGAGTTGCTTATAAAAAACATAATTATTTAGTTATATATTTTGACAGTTATGGAAATCTAGCGCCACCAAAAGAACTAGTTAGTTATTTTGGAAATAGATGTTCAATACACTACAATTACAGTAGCTACCAATCTAATAACAGTGTAAAATGCGGCCACTTGTGCTTAGCATTTCTATATGAACAAGTCTGAATATGCTTCAGTACTAATTGAGCCGTCATGTCATACACATTTACTCTTTTCAGTACAAATTCAGTTATAACTCAAAATTTTCACCCACCGATTATACTCGATGAGAATTCGGAATATGCACTCGGGTTAATAAATTTTGGAGTATATAATGCGATACCGAATATTGATAATCAAAATAATAAATTTTATATTGGTAGTGATGTAATTACTATTCCAGAAGGTTCTTACGAAGTAGATGACATAAATAAATTCTTACAAAAGAAGATAAATGCGGGTACTGAATTAAATATTGTAGCAAATAATAATACTCTTAAGTGTGAAGTTAAAAGCAATAAGGAAATAAATTTTACATCAAACGAGTCAATCGGTAATATTCTTGGATTTAAACCACGTAAATTAGAAGCTAATAAATCACATGAATCAGATAACCCTGTTTCTATAATTAAAGTAAATGCAATATGTATTGAGTGTAACATAACTACAAATTATTATTCAAATAGTAAAAATGTGCACATAATTCATGAATTTTTCCCGCGCGTCCCGCCAGGATTCAAAATTATAGAGGCTCCAAATCAAATAATCTATCTACCAATCAACACGCGAGTCATAACTTCCTTAACCCTTAAAATAGCAGATCAAAACGGAAAATTAGTTAATTTTAGAGGGGAAGTCATCACGGTAAGACTACATCTTAAAAAACAAGATGGGAATTAATTTTAATCTTACTGCTTACAAGCATATAAATACTGCCCGAAACTGCAATTATATCATTCGTAAGAAGTCTGTTGAAGGGTTAACACCTATTAATTATCAGTTTCTAAAATCACTTGGGTTTAAAGTTAAATTTGGATAAACGGAGAAAGCGGATAAAATAGTTAATTATTTGGATTCGAATTCAGTATAAAAATTCAAAAAAAAAATTTTTGCATTCGCCAAAATGAATGCTAATATTTTGAACGTGTCAGAAAAGGCCTTATTTGATGATTCAATCGGTCATGCGGAAAAGCACACGCATAAGCCTTATGCCTCCACAACTTTAAACAATAATGATGAAATTCGCATTCCAATACAGCAACAAGACTTGTACACTCTACCGTGGAATAGTTTACTTTATGTTGAGGGTAAACTTCTCACGCATGATAATAAAGTGTCCACCACAGCTAAATTGGTTAACAATGCATTTGCCTTTTTATTTAGTGAAATTCGATATGAAATTGGGGGAATAGTAATAGATAGAGTTCGAAATCCCGGAATAACTTCAACTATGAAGAGTTATGTCTCTTACAATGCAAATGAGAGTAAACGTTTACAAAATGCTGGTTGGTTACCTTTGGGCGATACAAAACATACAGTTGATATTCATGGTAATTTCAACGTATGCATCCCCCTCAATATGCTATTGGGATTTTGTGAAGATTTAAAAAAAAATGTCCTAAATTTACAACAAGAATTAGTTCTCATACGAAGCAGCACTGACCTGAATGCAATTGAAAACCGCCACCAATGAAAATATGAAAATTGAATTAAGTAAAGTTTACTGGAAGATTCCACATATATCGGTTGCTGATACTGAACGACTGATGCTTATGAAGTATATAGAGAACAGCATTAATTTGGAGATAGCGTTCCGTAGCTGGGAACTTCATGAATATCCACTTCTGCAGAAAACACAATGTCATTCCTGGCCAATCAAAACTACATCACAGTTGGAAACGCCGCGTTTTGTCATCGTGGGATTTCAAACAAATCGCAAGAATAAGCTTAATAAGGACATGAGTAAATTTGATCACTGTAATTTAAGTAATATCAAGTTGTATTTAAATTCTGATATGTACCCACATGATAATTTAAATTTGAATATTAAAAATAACCATTGGGCTATGTTATATGAAATGTACACCCAATTTCAGTTGTCTTACTATGAGCGACCATGTGAGCCAATATTTACACCTAATGAATTTATAAATACAGCACCTCTAGCGGTTATAGATTGCTCGCATCAGAGTGAGACATTGAAATCAGGTAATGTTGATATAAGACTGGAATTTGAAACAAATGAAAACGTGCCCGAAAATACAACTGCATACTGTTTAATTATACACGATAAAATAATTAACTATAATCCATTAACAAATATTGTTAGTAACATGTAAATGTATTTTGTTTTTGAAATAAATGTTTTACAATAATTCAGCAACTTTCATTTAAAAAACCTTATGTATTATTCTCCTTTTCCCTCGTATTGTTCAACCAATCGAACGGAACCAGTTTGGATATTGTGTATGGTCAGTTATAATGAAAGTCATTGCCGTCATCTGGTTGGTGTGTCTTTTACAAAACATGGGGGTGAATAAATTAGCGATTATGCAATAATATAGCACTCATTCCATTTTTCACATTGTTTTTAAAAATGCATAGGCGTAAACTATCTTTTACTTTTCATAAGTAAATTACAAATTATTGCAAATAAACCACAGCCAGACTTAAAACCCAACTAAGTTCTACGCCTATGTATGATGTACATATAACAAAAATATAATAACTATAAAAAATAACTCTACTAATTACCCATAAAAATACAACACATTTTACAAAATTTACTTTTTACAAACAAATAAATAATTAAATAAAACAAAATAAATTTATTACAGCGCCAACCAACCAAAACAGTTTCTTTTATTTCAAGGGTGGTCCAAGTATTAACACAGACTGTTATAGATACAATTTTTAAACTTGACAAATTTTAGTACATATTTTCCTTAAAAAGTAAGAATTTATTAAATATTAAAACTTATAATTGTTGGACATGTACACACGGGATCCTGAGTGGCGTTTTCCAAACGATATATCTTTGTTTAAATTGTTTTCAACAGTTACGGTTTTTTTCCTTTTGTTCCATACATTTTTTATATAAAGCCGGAAGCACATCTTTGATTAACACTATAGATTGGCAACCTTATGAGCATTTGCGTACCGCGTTGTAAAGCTACGTATTATGCTGCCACCTTTAATAATTTTATTATTTGGCCGTACTAACATTCGATTAGGCTGGCGGTAATAATGTTCGGCTGTATTCGTGTCAAGTCGCTTGGAGTCGGAGACACGAAATTTTTAACAAAAAATAATGAATTATTTAATAACGTAACTGATTATGAACAACAAATAAATTAATTCGTTATTATTTTGAGGGACGATAAAATGAACTTCAAGAAATTTATGAATATTGAAAAAAATCGAAATGTATATACATATTCCCAATTTTTTTTACCCTTCTTTTAACACCCTGTATAATGAACTTTATAAAAAAATAAATTAAGCTATTTTGTCAAATGCATAGGATATTAGTATATTATTTCTAACGACAAGGGAGATATCGAAGACGGCGATTTCGATGACTCACCTGTATACAGAATACAGGTGACATTGAAAAAGGGCTACTCAAAATAACTTTTTTATTTATAATTACTTTCTAATCCTTTTATATATTTGTAAACTAGGCTAAGGGGCTCACAAATCACGGTAGGGTGCGGTGGTGTAAAAATGAGACAGTTTGGAAAACTTTTCATTTTTAGTCATCTAATTTTATGAAATACTTGATCAAAAAATATCCATTATATTCAAAATTTATTACAGAATAACACCAAGGTGCCAAGTTTTACAAAATTGAAGCATTTATTTCAAAAAAAACTATTTTCCGTGTCTCAAAATTAACCTGCCTTTGGGGTTTTAATGAGACACACAAGGTTAAAAATGAGACGCCGTGTTTACATGCGTGTAGTGAAGGTATATCATGGATGAGGTAATTTTAAGGTGATCTAGGTCAAAAATGAGACATAAGTTATATGAATTTATTTTAATCATATCAAAAAAACTTACAAAAACAACACAAATTACAAAAAAAAAACTATAGGTATACAACGCTATTGTTAGTTAACATTAAATTTGTTAAAATTTATTGAAAATATAAGTTCTTGGGACACTCTAGCAGTTCCTCCGTGTAACGTTGGTGTAGGTAGTTTCATTACTACGTCTTCCTTAGATACTTCGTAGTTTTCAGGCACTTCTGGGAATATGAACTTATCCTCCTTTCGTCGCAAATATGACACGGCAAACTCATCCCCTTTATCATTTTCGACAAGTGCAACATAATGCAGTAGCTTTTTTTTGTAGCAAACTTTACCAAAACATAGTCCCCAATAATTATTTTATCCGAATAATTTTCTTCATCCGAAAGATTTTCTTTTAGTAGATCTTCTACTGTAATGTTTTCTACATCACTCTCATCTTCGTGAATAAGACTTTCTGTTTCACTTTCTGAAGATGAATCGGAAGGTACTATTAATTTCTTTCTTGGCTCTTTTTTCTTTTTCTGCGGAAATTCTTTTTCTTTAATACGATTCAGTAAAATACTTTCAAAAGAACAAGATGAATTGGACCTGGATCTTCTTTCTTCCTCTTTTTCATTCTCTTCATTTTGCTTTTCTTGTATATTTTCCTGATCATGCTCCTCTTGCTCATTTTCCTCGTCTTTGTCTAATTCATAAATGTCCAGTGGATAAGTATTTTTGTGTCCTTGCTTCATTGTATTTTTGTAATTTGATTTCATTTAGACGCCCTTTCGGATATTTTTCCTTACAACAAGGGAATATTCCAGTACTTTCAAACGACTTTTTTATAACAGTTTCTGTGATTCCTTCATTCCATAAAGCACAAATCATGTCCGCAAATTCACTTTTTGTCAACCTTCTTTGATGCAACCGCTGCCATTCGATAAGCCTCTCGTTCCATTTTAACTTGAGTGGTCCAAAACAACATTTATCTAAAGGTTGCAAAATATCAGTTGCATGTGGTGGTAGTTTAAACAAGGTGATGTCATTTTGAATCGCATGTTCAATGGTGCCTTTATCCAAGTGTGACACGTGACCATCCATAATAATTACCAGTGGTCTTTGTGGAACCATTGCACAAAATTTAATAAACTAACTATTGAAGACAGCAGTTGTCATCCAGCCTTTGTCGGACACAGCATAACAAGTATCTGTTAAATCATTTGTACCCTTCCATGTGCTTCATAAATTTTGTCCTTGAAAAATAATTAGCGGTGGCAGTAACACCCCACTCGCTGAAATACAAGCCATAGTCGTAATATTTTCTTTCCCAGAACCCTGGATGCTTCTGTGAACTTTCTGACCTACAGAAGCAATACCCTTCACCCTCCCTGGGTCCAAATTAAAACTTGTTTCATCTAAATTGAATATATGTGATGGTTTGTCTTTCAAATCAAGCTGGGTTATTATTTTTTCAAGTCGATCATAGAAATCATAAATAATAAAGGGATCGCTAGTCGCTGTTCTTCTACACTTTTCTAACTGCTCCATTTTCTTTTGGCTCAACCGGTTTCTCTTGCAAAACAAGCGAAACCAATCATTTCCGGGTTTACCATCTTTAAAAACTGTTGTCAAATTATTTTGTGTCACGTAGGTTTGTACCACCGACTTAATTTCTGCTTTGGAAAGAGCAAACCCCCATTTAGCCATCACTGTGATTTTTTCAGTTAAATCAGTTTCTTGATCCTTTGATAATGCTTGTTTTCGACCACGTTTTAAAATATTTTTATTTTTAAGAGCTCTACATAATTTAGATTTATCTATTTTAAATGTTTTTGAAGCTTTTCTTATAGATAACTTTCTTGCCTTAATTAAGGTAAGCGCCTTTTGTAAATCTTCCTCTGTATACGACTTCGTTTTCGGTACATAAATTCTCGGCATTTTGCTTCGCGCTAACCTGAAATAGTACATACTCATTTTGACCCACCTGTTGTTTCATATTTACCCCAGCAGCCGTCTCAAATTTCCCCCACCAGTTCAGCATATCCTCACTCTTCTGCAGATGTACTAACATTGGCAAGTGATATCTCCCAACCTTCGAAGCATGCCACACGTTATAATCCTACAGTTCACAATTCCCACAGTTTATAAATGCCAGAGCTCACAATCCCACAATTTATAAAGTTACCCCCACCACCAATGACGTAATGTTCAGAATTCATAATCCCATAAGTGATAAAATGGGATGAATTGAGACAGGATGAATAGATTTTCAGGGTTTAAAACTGTAAACCGAATGTACCTATTTCACCTATTAGACTACAGATGGCGCTGGTGAAAAATTAAAAAAATAAAGAGCTCTTTAATTGGTAATAGTTACTCTGTTTCACCTAGTCAATTCAGTAGATGGCGCTCGTATTAGCGCCAGTTTTAAAGAGCCAACATTAAAAAATAGCGTTATCAACTGACATTTTATTAAAATATCATAATGTCATCGAAACTTTGTATATTATAGTCAATAGGTATGAAATATAATAGTATATTACGTAATGAGAGATATAAGAAGCAGATTACGTACGAGTAAAATGATTGACACACGAGACGCGTAGCGTCGAGTTTGTAATATTACGAGTGAGTAATTGCCTTACATCTCGAATTATGTACTATACGTTTTCTACGACCAATCATTTATATATCTAAAGTGAAGCAAAATTCAGATACATAGTTATAAATTAATTATTTTTTTTATTGCATTACTTACAAATTACAAATAATATTATCAACTAATTTTGTTTATAATAATAATTATTACCTCAGTATATGTATTTGTAATCACACAAAAAAGAAGCAGTTCGAAACGTCAAAAAGTTTGGTGGGTTTTATTTACAAAAATAAAACTGCGCAACAATTGCCTAATCCGTAAGAAAATACCAACCGAATGGAAAACGTGCTACATCTCCTCAATATTCAAAAAAGGGGACAGAAAAGATCTTAATAATTACAGGGGATTAAGTGTCATGAGTACTGTTAGCAGACTGTGGGGCAAAGTAATACAAAAAAGGCTTAGATATGAAGTGAACCAACAGATATCAGAAGACCAAAGTGGATTCATGCCTGGCCGGTCATGCACAGAAATTTGTTTACATTGCAACAGTTGATAGAAAAAAAGAATACTAAAAATGAGGAGCTACACATGGCTTTTATAGATTTAAAGAAAGCGTATGATTCCTCGGAATAGTCTATGGATAACTCTCAAAGAAATGAACATAAGCAATTACTTGAATGAAATAATACAAAAATTATATGAAAACAATTTAGCTTACATAAAACAGAATGGATGCCTTTCAAATCCTATACATACGTCTAAAGGCCTGAGACAAGGCTGTAGCCTATCCCCAGTTCTTTTCATTATATATGTAGAATTGGCATTGAGAAAATGGAAGAGATCCTGCCAAGGTATGGGAATCCCAGTCAATGACACACACCTCCTTACTTTACAATTTGCGGATGATCAAGTTGTAATCGCTCAAGACGTTTATGATCTCGAATTCATGTTAACAAGATTATATGACGAATACCAAAAATGGGGGCTTCAAGTCAGTCTTGAAAAAACTGAATACCTAGTCACCAATTCAGACACTAAATTCGATGTGTTATTGAAGAACAATACGACGGTGAAAACAAGTGGACAACTATAAGTACTTGGGTACAATAGTAGATAAAAATGGCATAGGCCATCAAGAAATAAAGAGCATAGTACAGAAAGCAAAAAAAAATGTGGGAGCCCTAAACGGAGTATGGTGGAATAAAAACATAAGTCGAGAAAATAAGAAACGCATAGGACAAACGATGGTGAAAACAGTTATGAGTTACGGCAGCGAAGTATGGCCCTTGAAAGAGGATGATAAACGGAAAATATTAACCATAGAAATGGATTATCTCCAAAGAAGTGCAGGAGTGTCTAGAATGGACAGAGTCAGAAATGAGGATATACGAAATCGCATGTCGGCTCAAAAAACAGCAATAGATAGAATTGAGAAAAGAAGTTTAAAATGGTTTGGGCATCTTTTAAGAATGGAAGAGACGAAATGGCCAAAAAGAATTATCAACTGGCAACCACCAGGAACAAACCGAAGAGGACGACCAAGGAGATCATGGAACGAGGGAATTCGAAGAGCCATGAGAGATCGATATTTAGAAGAGGAGGTAGCATACGACAGAGAGGCCTGGAGACGAAGAGTGGGAAAACAACATTCAGTTGTATAATTATGGCACTGTATTTATAATTTATAAATACTGTACTTAATTAATCCCATAAATATATATAGATCCTATATCATTTTTTATTTTTGTAAGAACTGGATGAACTAAGAATTTTAATGTAAACGCGACTTAAAATTTTCACGTAATTAACGAAATATGAATTTTTAAAGATCAGAATGGGGTTATTTAAAAAACTCATTATTTTTTTTATAAAATCGTGAAATTCGTCTCATTTCATAAATATAGTAATATAAAATAACATGAAATATGCGACTTTTCATTCATAAATTTGCTAATAAACTTTCGCGGTTGTAAAATTCGTGACGTCACTGTTTGTTACACAAAGACATTCCTCTCACACATTTACGGCCCACGTGGTTTCCGTTTGCTGTTGTAAACAAACTAATCTAAAATTGTGACAGGTGACAGTAGAGTTAAGAGTAAAGGTATGTAAATAAAACATTTATTAATATAAATATCAAAAGTCGTATGAAATATCTTTTTAGTTAACAATATGTTGCTGTCACAAAATCAAACTTACAAGTGATAATCCAAACAACCATAGTTCCAAACAAAAACGGTAGAGCTTTACTGCCGTATCCGCTTAAGCCGTGACGTCAGCGTCCAAATATTTGAAATTAAAAACAACTTTTAAAAAATCATATCTCTGATTCTAAAAACTTGTAAGGTGTAAAACATACACTTACATATGGTGAAAATGATTAGGCAGAAGACTCACGTCATCAATCTGATAAAAACCTTATAAAAAGAAATATGACTTGTAGTATACTTTTTTTCTTCGTATTGTTATAATGAATAACACCCAATAATTACTACAAGTTATATTTCATTTTATAAGGTTTTTTTCAGGTTGATGGCGTGAGTCTTCTAACTAATCATTTTCACTATAAATATAAACAGGTTTGCAGTCTAACCTTTACGTAAGGAAGGTATTGTCTTTGGTCATCAATGATGAGTTTTTAGTGAATAAGCACGTTTTAGGGTCAAATAATACGATTTTACCATTTTTACGATGGTGTGTGTATGTGCGTGCGTGCGTGTGTGCGTGTGTGTGTGTGTGTGTGTGTGTGTGTGTGTGTGTGTGAAAGACTCGATGTACATCTGCAGTGACCACTGTGAACTCTTTCAGCTTTTTCGGCAATTATCCACACGACCAATAACTCTTCGTTCACTATTTGTGAGTGCATAACCTATAAAATAATATTACATATAATAATAATATATGCGTAATAACCAGAGTAGTTGCACACGCCCTTAAAAAAAAAAAAAAAAAAAAAATATATGTGTATAATAAAGCATTAAACTAACATATTGCAATATAAATAGATTACTCACCTTTTATTTTACTAGTAGGTACAAGTTTTCCAAATTTCTTCACATTAAGAGCATTCTGTACACTTTGTGTTAGTGGTGCGCTGCGGGGTCGGCATGTGAGGGGACCGAGCACGTTGTTGCTTGTAGGCGGAGCTTATTAAGGGTCACAGATAGTTTTCAGTCAAGAATTTTATGTTTCCAGGTCCAGGCAAACGAAAGCGAAAAGACGTGAGACAGCGCTTATCTATACGAGTAATATCACTGCCTCGTATATTACCATGTAATACTGAAATTATTATAAAATATGATTCAGAATGGAATTCTATGATAAACTAGGTAATAAATAAAATATATGTTTATGTTTCTATTTAAAATAATAAACATTAGCCTAGTTCTTTATCATATTGTAATTATTTGTAATTTTTCGTATTATTTCAGTAATATTCTCATAAACTATTATACCAACATTACTATAACATCAAATTGAGACATCAGAAAATCAAAAATATTTTTTTCAGGAAATGTATGTACCTGAGATTCTTCAATACGAGAGAAACATATAATTATGTAGGTATTTCCTTTAGAATAAAAATATTTTACTCGAAATCAAAGTATAATACAAAAGACAAGAATTTCATTCTTTCCTAGAATTTACTTACCTGGTTTTCCCAAAGAAAATGGAAACATCTGTATATAATTGAACTTAGGATTAAAATATTTAAATACAATACATACAAATTTTAATCCCATGAAATAGAATCTTTAGAGACAAAAATTACATTTTCTTGGAAGAATTAAATATCAACTTTAGAAAAATTGTGTTACAATATATATTAGAGTGTGAATATTTCACTTACATGAAGTAAACATACTGCAGGCAATAAAATATCGCCAGTAAATTATAATTATTATTATTAGGTAGATACAGGAATAAATAAATAAATATTTTTTAATAATTTTCACATTTAATTTTTTAATATACCTGAACAAACCAAAAATGTAAATTAAAATAATTTTTTTACACACAATTTTTTTGTTTGGGCCTCTGTGATATATTGTGGATTTCTTATTTCCATATTTCTAGTAAAACGAGGATCCACAAGTTCCGGAAGAACGCAGTTTAAATAAAACTTCTCTAAATGTGGAAACATATTATTCCAGAATTCCTCATTTTTCTTAATATATTCTATTTTTATAGGATTAGTTTCATGCCCAGTCCACACTCCAAATATACAAATGCTTCGTTTGGTGATATGAAGCTGACCTTGTATTTGGTAATACCAACTGTGTTTTTTGTTTAAATTATATGTCTTGGTCTTGTCATCGTAAGTCCAAAATGTTACCTTTTTCATTTTGATTGCGTCTTCAGGATGAAGTTTGTATGAACCGTATGGACACTTTACTTCTACTAATGTATTTTCATCAACAATTCCATCAGGTGTTGCTCCTAAATATGGTATATTTTCATCTATAAATAGACCGCACGGATTAATTTTAATTTTTTCTTTTTCGGATAAACATTCCAAAGCTGATGCCTCCTTTTCTTTTCCATGACGAAGAGATGGTACATTGGTCAAATCGCTTTTGTACAATAGTTTTTCCACTAATTTACCGCAACTAGTAGAGTCTCTACGTTTACAAATAGTAGCAAATTAGAGGCTGTTAATATTTTCCTTCTTTCCTCCATCCAAATACCACTACCAGCTTGCAATAATGTTAGTTTCTCTAACTCGTCTCTCTCTTCTTTTGTTTTTTGTAATTTACTTAAATAAACCTTCATTTCTTCTTTTAACTCGGCTTCTGATATATCGGGCTTCTCACATTGATCCCCGTAATATTTATCATTATTTTTCTGTTTCTCCTGCTTATTTTTCGTTCGCCTTTTTTGAATTTTATTTGATGATTTTCGCATTCTTCGCATTTCCACAAGTTTACTGTATTTTCCAGGACTATTTCCTTGGCACAAGGTTTTATGTAGTTCATAATGTGGTCTTCTACTATTGAAAGAGACAACGGCAGCATAAGAGCGAGATTTATAGGAACGGCGAGCACTATAGTTAATTCTCTTACCCCCTACAAACTTGGCTATTATGGAGTTAAAATGTTCAACAACATTACTATTCACATTATGAATTAAGCTTCTTGCATGTAAAGCTAACTGTTGTATAGCTCTTTCTAATTTCGTATGCACCGCGGGATATTCTGACCGAAGAGTCTGATAGAAATTTTCCTCATTTTTCTTGGTACAAAAGTAATCGTCACAGTCTTTATGTTGACCAAATACGTGACAAAGTGAATTTGTTATATCAGTTTTTAATTCTTTTACAGAATTTATGTTATTTTCTTTCTTCCTAAAATTTACCGCTCCAACTACAGCATTTCGCAATCTCATTGTTTTTCCTTCCAATTTACTTTTTAAAGTTTTATTGAATTTATAGTCTTGCTCTATTTGATGTATTTTGTTACAAAAATTGCGCAATAGATGATTTGAACATTCTATTTTTTCGACAGTTATGTCATTATATGGACGAGCTTCCAGTATTTTTTTGTAGGTATTGCTATCTCCATCCGCAATAAATTTCCCATATTTAATATTTTACATCTGGCCCTGTGCCTGAATGTCTGGTCGCGAATCTGAGGACCCGGGTTCGATCCCGACCGACGCCAAAAATTACATCGAAATTTAATGGCACAAAATTTACCCCTGTGGCGCACTCTCCACGCCAGCAATGAGTGCCCGTGAGGTGACGCCTGGTAAGCGCCCGCACGGTACAAATATTCCATCATTACCGACATCTGTGTATGAAGCAGATTGGCACACCCAGCAATGGGTAATATGCCGTGATGAAATATTTATTTTTTTTTATTTTATTTTACATCTGAAGACTCATTTTAAAACCTTGCGCTAATATTTCCGCTTCCATACCCGATGAACTGCCACTATAATTTTTGTAGCATACATGCTCCTTTGCCTCTGTTTTATTTGATTTTGCTCGCGCACAAATACAGCAGAATTTATTTTTAATGCCAATATATATTACTTCCCCAAATTTATGTCCGATAATTGCAGCAGCACCTGAGAGAGCATTGTAATTTTTTCGATATGATCTTTTTGACCAACATCCATCAGCAACAACTGTTATTATTGGCACACCGTTAGAATCAACAGAATTTGTTTCTATGGCATATTCTGCTTCTTTTTTAGCAGCCTCTTCCATATTCTTTATAGCTGCTTCTTCCCAACCATCAGAAACTATTTCGTGGTATTTTTGGTATGTTTTTCCCGACATGCATGGAATGTTCAGTGAACCCATAACTTCTTCTAAATTGTAATTTCCGCCACCAATACTCATAATTCCGGATACAGCAGCAGCATTTATATTTAACATATTTGTACCAGACGGCTCAGATGCAATATGAAATATTTTATTACACATATTACAATTCAGTTTAAAAACAGATAACAAGCCCTGTCTCTTTTCACCAATAATTGCAATATTACTGAAAGAGCATCCAAACTGGGGAGAATGATTCGATAATTCTTGCAATTTTCGAAAAAAATATTCGATGTCTATAATCCTACGACCAGTTACTGCATGTTGAGGATCAGTACTTATATTTAGTGATTCTTTCTTTGCCGTAGCGTCATAAGTTTCTGAAATATTTATTATTAGCGAATGAGGAACATTAATAATAATGTGTAACACACCTTTGTTAACTGGATCTATTTCGTTAACACTCCAGGAACTGCAACCAGGTTCTAGATAAGATGAATCTACGGTATTTGCATTCTCTCTAAACAAAAAGAAAAAGTTTAAATATCTATTTCAAATAATAATAATATAAAAATACCTCATATTTGGTGAAATATTTCCTTCATCAGGATTGGAAATTAATTTCTGACTCCTAAAAAATTAAAAGATGTAAAATTACAGAAGTTGATACATCAATTCCTAATTTTCATTACCTGTTGTATTGTTTCAAACTCCTATGTTTCCTTCGTCTTGAACTCAAAAACATACGTTTCTTGCTACCATATCTTGAGTCTTTGTTCATTTTCAGAACAAATAATAAGGAAGCCTGTAAAAATTTCAATAAAATAAATTATAATTTATTATGCATTGCTTAGATACTGTATATTCAATTTATAATTTATTGTTTTATGTTATATGTATTCGGTTTTGTCATTCCTTGAAAATTAACATATGATTCGAAATCGATAGGAAGATTTTATTAAAATTTATTTCCAAAATGTTTTATATTTCATTATAAATACGTACATATTATTATATTATTATTTTACAAACTTCTTCATAGTGATTTTTTTTGCAAAATGACATTATTTGTTGCTAATGTTACGAATCGATAAAAATTACTTCATTTATGAAAAACACATAAATTAAATTAAAAATGGGTGAACTATGGGTGTCATTAATTTTCAAAGAAATAATAAAAGGAACACATGTTATTTTTGTTTAAAATTAAATTTCAAATTTTAACTATCTATAAAAAAATATTTTTTAATAATAAATATTTATATTGTGTAATATATATTTCTTAATTTTTGTAAAACTACTGTTTTTTTTCTTCATTCAAATGGGTATTATTAACTAAAGGCGGATTCATGCAGTCATTTACATTTACGTTTAATTTAATTTATGTTCTCATTTATCTTTCATTTTCATTTAATTTATAAGATAACCAACTTTCAATTTTTGAATATAAATGAAAATGAAAACTCAATACACATGCGATATTTTAAAATATAAAAATGTTTCATTGGAATTTCTGTCAAAGACAAATCAAGAAAAATAAATTTTGACGGTAAATTAGTTGATTTAGTGAGACTAAACGCACTAATTTATTTGTATTTATCAGGTTAGTTTATTCGTAATACGCTATATTTCCATTTAATATATTAATCTAAACTATGACACATGTCACGAATGTCAGTCACAGTCATACAAGACAAAATATTCGTAGTGCAGTATTCTTTATATTTATTTCTACATATAGCCACAAAAAAAACGGACTATAGCGTAGGGTACCAATAATTTTGCGCAATATTGCAAAACCAAAGTGACAGTCTCACTCAAAACGGATTGAGTACAGACTACGGTCAAGTGTGAGCCCGTCATATATTATGTCAATATACACATGCATTCATTTATCATTTGTTAATAACTTTATACATAATGTTCTATTTTAAATAAATTATTATTATTTCGAATTTTAAATGGCACAAAATTGGCGCCTGTTGTGCACTCTCCACGCCAGCAATGAGTGCTCGTGAGGTGAAGCCGGGTAAGCGCCCGCACGGAACAAATATTTCATCATTACCGATATCTGCATACAAAGTAGATTGGCACACCCAGTAATGGGTAATATGCCGTGATGATACATTTATTTATTTCTATTTGATTTTCATCGTAAATAAGTCAAATTGACAGATAGCAGATATTGTTTTTCATTCTTAACCCACTAAAAAATAGCTATAAAAATCAAATTCATTTACATTTTAATTGAAATTTTCTCAATATTTTTCTTATGTTAGGAAATAAAATGATTACATGGTTGAATTCAGAAAAAATACTCTATAGAATGTGCCTAAAAATATATATCATCCCATTTAAAAAAATTAACTTTTCTGTGTCGTAACTTGAGAACAACTTGTTTTAAAAAAAAATTTACTCCCTAATCGGATGTCTCCTTTGGTATACTATTAGATTGTCTTATAGTATTTTATTGTATCTTTAATAATACAGAAATTATTTGAGGTAGCTTGTTTAGCTGTTACACCTGTATATCTTAATTTTTATTACAATTTTAATAAACAAACATTTGCATAAACTTACCTTTCTATCAAAAAATGGAGCACAGACACAAGTTTATAGTCTTTAGATATAGTTCTCAAACACTTCACTTGCACTTTCACACAAAAATTTACAAGGGCAATAAATCAAACAGACCGCTCGCTATGTACCTGCTATAAGCAAACCCACTTGACAAATAACTGCAAACTATCTGTGGATCAGGCCCTTCTTGAAGTTTCTAAAAATTCCGCAAGGGACCAGCACAATTTGCTGCGTAAAAATGATATTTTGTACATTTACGGCTATGCAAATATCTTAATAAATACACACTAAATTAAAAAAATTCAAACTGAATTACAATATATTATGTTTATTCTTGGTTTGTACGGTGTTACTTTTTGATTTTTTTTCTTAAATACGCTTAAAACTATATTTTAAATAAGCCAATTTTCTTAAACTTTCACACTTGTTTTTTATTAATCTACGCATAAAATTATAAAACTGGCTCCATAGGAACCTTAATTTATCTTTCCCCTAACAGATCGTGCTTAGTTTGTATCAAAATACTCATTAGATTTTTAGATATTTGAATAGCCGTGAAGCGGATTTTACGTCTGATTTCTACTAGTACAGAATGCTCTTAATATCGCGTACCCAACTACACCGGTAACACTTTTGTTAGTAACACCTTCTGTAATATCAATCGAATATTATTGAAATGCATTTAAATAATTGTCAAAAGTTGGAACTAGGGCATTGAATCCGCCAAAAACTAGGTTCGGTTCAGGTATAACAATCTTTATATAAAAATAATTTAAAATGCGAGCAGGGATTTACGCAAGACAAGAAACGAACACAATTTTTACGAAGTTAACACAGGCAGCAAAGCAGACGCCGAATGCATCAATTATCGGCTGTATTACGATTACGATTACGCTCAAGCTTCGAACAGAAAAATAACCTAAACCGGAGTTAAACCCTGAACCCGAATTTTAATATCCGGTTCGGTTCCGACTTAGATATCTGAGGTTCGGTTCTGGGTTCACTAAAATGGTACGGTTTGGTTCGGTGAAAGTTCGGGTTCGATGCTCTGGTTGGAACTGAACCGGCCGATCCACTACGGGCACATTTTACAATTCATGTTCCAAACATAGTGTATGGTATGAAGCTAGGTATTATATCAAAAGCTTACAAAGCATCACGCTGCGGAAAGTCTTATGGGAGACTCTGATACTACGAATATAGTTTTCGTCCCACTTCAGAGAGGGCCCTAGTAGTCTTTTATTTGGTCAATTACCTGCAATACCGGTACTCAGTTGTCACTTGCGCATTGAGTTGTTGTTATGCGTCATTATTTGAAATTCAGTCAAGTAGACAACTTCAGTTTCTGGTTTATAGAAGTTTTATTTGTTTAATTTCATTTGTGTTTAGTGATTGTGTATATATTCTTACATATAGACGATGCCTCCACATAGAATTAAGTGTTGTGTACAAAATTGCACTGTTACTGGTAAGTACAATTATTTTATATATCAGTGAAACTTTTGATGGTGTAGTTAATTTTACATAGCATGTAATCAACTATTTACTTGACATAAATTATCGGGACATTTAATGAAAATTAACATTTCTTTGCTCCGTTATTTTTTGATTGTCATAATTTACAAATTACAGTAACTAAATTACGTTTATCCGAAAGAAATAATACACGTTTATTTTCAATATTTTGCTGTAAACTGCGTTAACTCCGCTTTATGTAGATACATAATTGAAGTTATATTATAAAATTAAAATGTGCATATTTGATTTTTTAGGTGTGACAATTCATCGTTTTCCTAGGAAACATATGGATCTATTCAAGATTTGGTTGGATATTTTAAGAATAGAAACTTTAAATAATATGGACGCCAAAGAAGTAAACGAAAAAAAACGAGTTTGTTTTGCGCATTTCGACCCTAAATGCAAAAGTGCAGGCAATCCCAATCTACATAAAAATGCAATTCCTACATTAAATCTTCCAGGTACGAATTATTATTATTTTAAAATCAAATAGGTAACAATATATGCAAATACAAGGTTATAAGTTCTACAGTATAAATATTTCATATTTTCTGTAAATTCTTTGTTTATTTTTATGTGAAAATAATTTTAAATCGTTTTCAAATATGTTAACCAGTAATGATTTCGTACAAACATGTATATTTATTGCAGATGTCCGAGAATCTCAGTCACTTTCGCATGGCAGTACTGAACCAGATATTTCGCAGAAACAATCTGGCGACGGATTATCACCTATCAATTTACTGTTTCTACCTGGTACTTCACAGTTGGAGGTTTCTCATGAAAATGAAGAAAGTGATGGGCTTTCCACAATTATTTCAACTAACATTCCGTCAGGTAAAGTCCTTACATTATTTTTTTTTAAATATGTATGAAATTATACGAGCCCAAAGCCCAACCACAAAATGTTTCCATACATTTGGCTTAGATTGACAATTAGTTAAATTATTGTTGTAATGGGCAATTAAATAAAAAATAATAGATTTACGTTCAATACACTAACGAAATAAATAATGTTAAAATGAATTCAGATATAACGACAATTATAGTACATAAATGATTTTTTATATTAGTATATTATACAGGTGGTAAGAATATATTTGGAATTGAGCTCGTATGTTTCATAAACAACAATGAAATATTAAATATCTATTTATATATGTATGTATTTAAAAAAGTAAATAATTATTTAATTCAAACATACAAATGTTACTCAAATTTCTGAAAGTTATTGCCAATTACAATAGTTATTTATACAGAATACACCCATTAGTTTCCGTAACCGTTTGGAAAGTCAACTTTTTTATCGATCGTAGAAAAATTGAATTAAATTTATTTACTTATAAAATTACATGGTTTCTTTGAAAGTTTTGTTTCATATTTTTACAGATTCTATTGCAAGTATAAGTCTACTTAAATCGGTATCCACAACGCGGCAAAAGGATTTAACTCCAAAGGCAAAAACACTTTACAAAAGTGCTCTCTATTGGAAACGAGCAGCATACCGTTCCAAAATGCGAAAGAACTCATTTCAAGTACGCTTAAATGCCGCAGAATTTTTTTCTGTATCGGAGCATTTTGCGCGCATGTCTGTAATGACACCGACTGCACAAGCATTCTTTGAAATGCAAACTAGGGAAACCAAAAAGAAACCTTGTAGCGACATCAAGCTATCATAACTAGCATAGCCCATTGTTACAATTGTTTTCCGAGGTTTCTTGGAAACAAAAAGAAAATAAATATTCATTCTTGTTATATCATTCGAACGATTCGAACTGTCAACAACAAAATCTTTCTCATCCCAAATAAATTTATTAATTCTATATATACACTTTAATTTACCCATTCTATTTTTACAATTTGTAGTGGCAAATAATACTGCTACAACCTCATGCCAGACGTTTCACTAAACAAGAAAAGATTATGTGCCTCACTTTGTACAAGAATAGCCCCAAGAGCTATGGGCTGTTGCACAAGCTGTTTACTTTACCATCAATCAAAACATTGGATGAGTTTTTGCGACATATGTCCTTAAAACCTGGCATTAACAAACGTCTATTCCATGCTTTAAGAAAGAATGTTAACAAATTGCAGCTTCATCATCGAATTTGTATACTAATGTTCGATGAAATTAGTATTGGTTCTCATCTCCAATGAGTTTGCTGATCACGCACTTGTGTTTATGATACGAGGCATAGTCAAACAGTGGAAACAGCCCGTCGCATTCACTTTTTGTAAAGGTTTTACTAAAAGTGCTGCTGAATTAGCAAGCTTAATTAGAAATAGTATTGAAGAGCTGCAAACAATTGGCTTGCATATAGTAGGGACAGTATGTGACCAAGCCAAAACAAATAAAGCGGCAATAAATTTGCTGAAGAAATCCACAGCAGAAGAATTTAAAAGGAAAAATGAGGAATGGCGGGATGAATTTTTCCTCGTAAATAATAAGCAAATAATACCTTTATTTGACGTTCCTCACTTATTAAAAGGTATAAGGAATAATTTGCTGAAAAATAATATAGTATGTACTATTGGCAATGAAAAACTAACTGCGAAATGGGAACATATGGAACAGCTCTACAATATTGACAGGAAGAATGCAATTGAAGAACTGCGATTGCTTCCGAAGATAAGTGAGTTTCACTTACACCCAACTACAAAACAAAAAATGAGAGTTAAATATTGTAGTCAAGTGTTTAGCCAGCGGGTGGCATCTATTATGAGCCACTTAGCAACAGAAGGTACATATATTTTGTGTTTATTTTTATATTTTTAAGTTAAATTGTTCTTTTTCTTTTAGTTACTTATTTTTTTTTTCATTACTTAAATAGTGTCATATATAGGAATACTATATTACTTTTAAAATTATTTTTTGATTATCAATAAAAAATAAGTTACTCTGTTAAAATACATTTTTATTTATTTTGTTCTTTTCAGGTACAAAAGGATTGGATAAATCAGCGAAAGAAACGGCGAAAGTATTTTTATTTTTCGACAAGTTGTTCGATAGTTTAAATGGCAGCACCCTGCACGACGTCGACGGAAAGCCGCTAACAGCGGCTTTAACAAAGAAATCGACACACATTATTTTGGAAAGATGCTTTACAAGTATTAAATACTATGAAATATATTGGAAAAGACGGCTCCAGTGAAAATGTGCCACCATCGGTGAAAAATTTTGCAAAAACAATTCGCGGGGTGATTTTATTATGGGAAAAACTTCAGGAATATAAAATTAAATTTTTATTCACTCGCAATTTAAATCAGGACCCAATTGAAAATTATTTTGGTTTAGTACGTAGTCAAGCAGCTAGAAATAATAATCCAACATGTTCTTCTTTCATTCAAACCTTTAAAACATTAACTATTAATAATTTTACTGCTAAACATTCCATTGGCTCAAATTGTGAGGATGATATCTCAGAAGGTGCACTCAGCACATTACGTGAACTAATCCAAAATGACAATATCAGTGATAATAGAATTATTAATACTGATGAATATATACAGCCAAATTTAGTAAATATTTCCGAGGCTAGTTTAACTTTTAAAAAATCGTCGTATTTCACTGGATTTATATTGAAATCAATTCGCAAATACACTAAAAGTTGTTCAGAGTGTAAAAACGACTTGCAAACTATTAATGTTGGAATTCAACACGGTTTAATTAAAGCAAGGGAATATGACGAGCACTCCCGCTTAAACTATCCAACATTTTCGGCAACAACATGTTTTATAACAATTAAAACATTAATTATAAATATTTTAAAAAATAATTTAGAAAAAAGGAATGTATTGCATTTCATTCGTCAGAAAATATTAGAAAGTGTTGATTTTTCTTTTTTAACTTGCGACGACCATAAGTATTATGTTAAGGACATACTAATTAAAAAATGTGCACTCTTTATAATGTATTACTTTATAAATGAAAAAAATGATATCATTAAAGGTAAAAAAAATGTTAGCGATATTGACATTTGCACATTAGATGTATTTTTTTATGAATAGTGTTACGTAATGAAATTTCATTACGTAACACCGTTACATAATGAACAGAAAATTTAATTTGGAAGGACTAATTGTCAAACTGTAAGAAATGATTAAAATTTGATAAATAAGATTTAAGATTTAAATATAATAGAATGAAATTTATCACATATACATATAAATACATATTTTTTGGGTTATTATATTTATATTATATTATGTCAACAATACATATTTCATTTCAATCAAATTTGCAGTAGGGAACTATTTTTCATCGTATATCCCTACGCTTAGCAATAACCATGGTAACATCGTTGCGCAGTTTTATTTTTGTAAATAAAACCCACCAAACTTTTTGACGTTTTGAACTGCTGCTTTTTTGTGTGATTACAAATACATATACTGAGGTAATAATTATTATTATAAACAAAATTAGTTGATAATATTATTTGTAATTTGTAAGTAATGCAATAAAAAAAATTAATTAATTTATAACTATGTATCTGAATTTTGCTTCACTTTAGAAATATTAATGATTGGTCGTAGAAAACGTATACTACATAATTCGAGATGTAAAACAATTACTCACTCGTAATATTACAAACTCGACGCTACGCGTCTCGTGTGTCAATCATTTTACTTGTACGTAATCTGCTTCTTATATCTCTCATTACGTAATATACTATTATATTTCATACCTATTGACTATAATATACAAAGTTTCGATGACATTATGATATTTTAATAAAATGTCAGTTGACAACGCTATTTTTTAATGTTGGCTCTTTAAAACTGGCGCTAATACGAGCGCCATCTACTGAATTGACTATGTGAAACAGTCTAATAGGTGAAATAGGTACATTCGGTTTACAGTTTTAAACCCTGAAAATCTATTCATCCTGTCTCAATTCATCCCATTTTATCACTTATGGGATTATGAATTCTGAACATTACGTCATTGGTGGTGGGGGTAACTTTATAAATTGTGGGATTGTGAGCTCTGGCATTTATAAACTGTGGGATTTGTGAGCTGTAGGATTATAACGTGTGGCATTGCTACGTTTTATAACTTCTGGGATTATGTATTCTGAACATTACGTCATTGGTGGTGGGGGTAACTTTATAAATTGTGGGATTGTGAGCTCTGGCATTTATAAACTGTGGGAATTGTGAACTGTAGGATTATAACGTCTGACACGCACTCCCAACCTTCGGTACATACCTCTCTACCAAATACGATGATTACCGAGCGCGCCCGATGATGTGGAGGAAAATGAGAACAAAAGTTTCCCGCTTGATTTTAAAAGTTTTTGAGGCGTGAATCACCATATGTTGACATTTCTTTAATTGTTGGAGCATAGTTATAATATAAATTTCCCAATCAATATACATTTAGGTTCTATAATATGTATTTACCTTTTTGCCATTTTAGCGCCGCAATAACAATACGTTCAGTGAAAAAATTATGACTGTCTCATTATTATCCAAAGTTTTCTGTGTCTCATTTTTACACCACCGCACCCTATTTGGCATGATGGCAACGCTTTCGGTTTAACCGGAAGTGACATTAACTTTCATATTTCAAATGGGACATCCTATTTATTTTTATATATTTGGAATCTACGTAGAATTATGAATTCAACGATATGTTTGAAGTGTATTTTTATTGAAGAAATTAATTACAAGAACGTAAGAGAAAATGATATATAATTAACCTGCTAAGCCAAGCTGTGAAAACAGTTGAGATAATATTAAGTAATATTTAAGTTAATTTTGTAAGATTCCATATTTTGATAAAGATGACAAAGAAAGATGAAATATATATATATATATATTGTATTCATGGTTTCATTCAAACTATTAATGGCATTTTAAAATTATTTGCGGACGTGAAAGAAGAGAATTATTTATTTTTATTAACAAATAGATTTCAGCAAGATTGTATGGAAAACCACTTTTCAATAATAAGAAATAGAGGGGGGTACAATCTAAATCCGACTGCAAAACAATTTAGGCAAACATTGCAAAGAACTATTCATATAAGAATTTTAAGTTGGAAGCGGAAACTGTGTAATAGATAAAGATAAAATTCTTGAAATAGAAATATCAGAATCCATTACACCGCTTGAAGAAATTGTATACGAAATGATCGACAATGTTGAAATTGTACGACCAGAAAATGTGGAATGTGCTGTGGTTTTGGTTTTTCGTTGTATTAAACAATACAATTGCGAAAACTATAATAAAAATTTACAGAAAAATGACCTTATTTTTGATGAAAATGAAATTTATTTAGTTCTTAAAGATTATGGCAAAGTGAATGAAACATAATATTTTTGCAGACCAAATGAACAAACAGTAAAAATTGTATCACAATTATTACACATTTTTAGTGAATTTACAAAAGAACATTTACATTGAAACAAAATAACCAGCAATTTATTAAAAAATAGTATGCGGTGTATAAATTTGCATTACAGTGACTGGTTAAATAAAAATGATGACCATAAAAATTTTATTATAAAAATATTTATTAAAATAAAAGTTTTAAAAACTTTGAAATGGAAATCTACAGATATCACAAGAAAAGCCTGCAAAAGAAACATTATATATTTTGCATAACAAATAATTATTAAAACGTTGAATAGTGTATTAATTTTTTAGGTCAATAGTTCTATATTATCCTTGTTTAAATAAATGTTTTTTTTCTAATTGGTACTTTTTCTTTTGTTATTAATTGGTGGTCAAGAAGATATTAAAAAATTGATTTAATTTATAATTATTAAGTAAAACAACAAGAAAACTTATTCGGGGAAGATTTATTTTATTAAAATACATTGTTTTATATGCGGAATATCTTAAAAAGTTGCTCTTTTAACAGTATTTAAAAATTAATAATTTTATGTGCGTCAAATTATCGGGTGTGATTTTAACAGCCCCGATTCAATTCTAATCCAACCTAATTCAATGCCGCTTGGTAAGATGGTAAGCACCTTATTTAAAAAGAATAGCTATTTATGATGTGTTAAAAGTGGCATTTTGATTTGCGAGAAGGAAATTTAGAGTGACGTGAAGCGGATGGTCCAAACTTTCAAATACATATCCACTGTAAATTCATATAAAAACATTGCTCGATTAAATGATAAATGAATGCATATCCCCTGTGAATTCATATTAAATCGTTTCTATTAAATGTTAAGGTAGTTATATCGTGAAACCTTTATATCAGAATTAATTGAAATTTTAAGTACATCTCAATTGAAGTATAATATACCTGCTCTCCAAGTTTTAAAACAATTCACCACGCGGTACCTGAGATATTTTCAATTAAATTTGGCCTTTTTAACACGTGAAGAATAGGAAATGGCAAAATAAACACAACATTTTAAATTATAACTTTTATATCCACTATGACATTTAATCGAAAAACTAGTATGTTATAGTAAACTAATTAACGGATTTTATGTAAAAATTAGAAAATTATTTACCACCCATATTTAATTTTATTGTCTCTAGAAAATTTTAATCTGAAGATATGATAAATAGGTAGAATTATACTTGACAACCATCAACCATGTACAAGCGTTTCCGACGAAGTATCAGTTAAGTTAACACCCGCTTGGTATTAGCGAATAAGAGGTGACCATAGGCTAAAGGAATTTCAGACGACATTCGAAAGAAATATTTTTGAAATTGGTATTTTACGTGAAAAGCATGAAAACTTTAAACAGTATAATACTACTTTTGTAATTTTAAGAAAGAAATATATTAATTTGTTTTGCAGTTTCCATTTGTAGTTTAGAATTAGTATTATATCTGAAAATATCTTATTACTTTTATACCCGAATGTACCAATAAATGACAAGATACGACGATGCCACAGTTATTCTTCAACATTGAAATACGACACTTGTGTATGTGTTAGTGAGAGTGGTACAGTTCAAAAAAAAAACTTTTCTACGGAAAAATAAAGAAAATTCATATGTTACAGTCGTTGATATTAGCTTTTAACTATTTTGATGCAATCTGTTTATATAATATAATGTTAAAAAATATAAGTTATTGCAAATATAAACTGCATTAGCTTAATTTTTATTTTGAACATAGAACAAGTTTTTGAATAGGTACACTCGAGTGACAACTACCTTAAGCTGCGTACACACTTGAGCACGAATACGAATGAGGCAGGCCGCGGCCGTACGAGGCATGCAGTGTGGACGTTGTCCCGAGGCACGACGAACTGTTCGCCGAACAGTTCGGAACGAGCCAACTGCTGTCGGTCTATCAAAGGGATTCGTGCTCAGTGTGGACGGGTTCAAAACATTTGAACACATGATTTTGAATACATTGTAAAAATGGAGTGGACTCAAGAGTTATGTTTCGATCTTATAAATACATATAGAAAGAAGGAAATATTATGGAACCCACGGGATTCCAATTTGTACAATACTTAAGAAAAGAAGATGCGTGGGCAGAAATAGCAGCATCTCTTGAAAAAAAGAGTAGAAGAAATAAAGAAAAAAATGGATAGTTTAAAAGGTTCTGAATCTTGTATCTTGTGTGTACTACCATGCTGCTATCTTGTAGCGAATTAGACACATGCATAGTATGCAACTACAGCACAGATGGCTCTTACTCGTACAGAATTAAAATGTGTTACGCGGATTGACTATAGCATTGCCAATCTATATATACTATTTAATCAATGCTATGACATTTAAATAATGTAGGGATTGTTTTCGAACAGCACTAGAAAAATAAATAAAATATTTATATTAAAAGTTACAATTGTTGGAAATGCACACACGGAAAACGGAGATGTGTATTTCCAAGCAATGGACTCGTATTAACCATTTTCCCTTTTTTCAACTAAATTAGTTACATTATAAACACTTATATAATAATTGTAACCTATTATTAAAAAGTAAAATTTTATTAAATATTAAAACTTACAATTGTTGGAAATACACACACGGGACACCAGGAGGCGTATTTCCAAACGATATATGTTCTTCGTTTAAATTATTTTAAACAGTTTGGGTTTTTTCTTTCATTCCATACATTTTTTAGATAAAATCAAGCACATCTTTGATTAACACACTAGTAAAAAGGCTAAAGGTATTACAGGTGCAACGTATAAAATTTGATAATTATTATAATTGTTTATTTAACAATGATACATTAAGTAAAACACAATTTTCAATATTATCAAAAAACATGAGGTTATACAGTAAAACAAAAAATAGTTTTAAGTTTTTTTTTGATAATAAACAAACTGTTAACTTTGCATGTACAGATACATATCCTTGGGGATATTTATTGTAATATAATTTATAAATACCTTCTGGTGGAGGTGTGTTAATAATAATAGGTGTATTTCCAAATAATAAAAAAATTTGCTCACTATTTTCAAGTTCGTGTGTAATTGAATTTGTTCTTATTCTTGCTACATTCGCAATAATAAATAAGTTGTTTACAAGAGTCATATTTAATAACACTTTGTAACTTGTCTTGAAATTTTATTCTTTATATATAGTTAAAATATATAAGCATGTGATTGAAAGGTTATCATAATATTAAAAAGTTCAAACATATATATTTTAATAACTTTGTGCAATAACAAATTTAATTAATGAGTCTTGAAAATTTTTAACTTTGTAAACAGAATATAAATAAAGGTTAGAGGTTATCTTTGGTAGACAGATTTTTGATTGTGACTTTGTATAACTTTGAATTGTGCTGATAACTCATTAAACATCACGTATGCAAAGTTAATAAACCAAGATTTATAACTTTGTAAACAGAATATGCATAAAGTTAAAGGTTATCTTTGGTAGACAGATTTCTAATTATTTTTAAAATTTTAATTAATACAAATATTTTTGTCGGTTTTATAATTAGTCTTTGATTTTGACTTTATATGACTTTGAATTGTACTGATAATTTATTAAACATCACGTACACAAAGTCTGATAAACCTATATATAAGTTTTGATAATTTCATTTCTTATTATTTAATAGAGAAATATAACACGTACACGTACTGTGTTCTATAATTATATTTCAATAAAGTTTTTTAAAAAATGCCTATTAATCACGGTAAAGTATAGTTTATACTAAAAGTACAATTTTTTTAATTATTTATTTTTTTCAGTGCAAATTATTGCAATAATGAAAATTCTTCATCCTAATTTTGTATGTAAACATATTTATATTATATATACAGATGTTCGAAAAATAGAGGACCAAATTTGGAAAATATATTAATCAAACCAAAACAAGAAAATAGTCCTAATATATCCATGTCCGGAAACAAACCATTTTGGAATAAAACACTATTTGGCCACCACGTTCACCAGACTTGAATTCGCTTGATTTTTATTTTTGGGGTCATTTAAAGAGCTTAGTTTATTCAACACGTATTAATAACATAGAGAATTTGTTGTAAAAAATCATAGACTGTAGCAGTAGTATAAGACAAAAAACCAGGACTATTCGAACGTGTTGGACTATCCATGAGAAAACGTCTAGAATGTTGCATGCAAGTTCAAAGAGAACATTTCGATCAACTATTGTAATTTTGAGAGTAAAAAACATTACTAAAAATAAAATAAAAAATTCAAACAAAAAAGTGTTTTATTCTGAAATGGTTCGTTTCCAGACATGGGTATATTAGGATTATTTTCTTGTTTTGGTTTGATTAATATATTTTCCAAATTTTAGTTCCTTATTTTCTAAACATTCTGTAGATATCATAAATTAATATATATACAGTGAAACCCCTCTTAACGGACACCCCTTTAAAGCTGACACCCCTCTTAACGGACAGGTTTATTTGAGTCCCGGCCTTGAGACTGAGGAATCAGTGAATATATAACCCCTCCATAGCGGACACGCTCTATAACGGACACGGACAGCTTTCTGCGCTCCCGCCGGACGATTTTATACGTAAATCAACCCCTCTATAACGGACACTGAGTGCTGTTAGCTCTAGGCATTGGGGTTGTACAACTGGACTAATTAGACTTCTTTCTTCCCATGAAACGCCCTCCTCGCTGGCCATCGTTAGGTTCAATTCGAGTGTATATAGGTTCGTCCATCGTTGTGAAATATGTCTCCTCCCAAAGTACCTCGAAAGTCGTTATCGTTGAAAGAAAAGATGGGTGTGAATAAACACCATGATGAAAATAAAAGTTCGTTGCGTGTTTTGGCAATGAATCTAAACATATACGAGTACATGCTCAATTTAATTGTAAGATGGATTTTTTTCTAATTTTACAACATCTATTTGTTTGGAAGGAGATAGAACGGTGCTAACATTACATGATGCCCCCATTGCGGTTAGATGTACTGTGCTGTAGTATGATCACGCAGTGTTGCCAGATCGCCACAACGTAAAGTCGCCTTGTCAAACTAAAAATATCGCCAAAAGTCGCCAAGTTTCAAATTGAGAGGGTTTCCCTGGAATATTGTTTTTCATTTTTCCAATAAGTAAAAACACATTTGAAAAATAAATTATTTATTTTGTAAACAACACGAACTAAATAAGTACCACTCTTAAAGACACAAAATTGAATAAAAAATTAATAGTTCTTATTCTAGTGAGATTCTTCATCTAAAATTTGTATCACTTCGTTAATGTAATTATTTAATTCAGACTCCTCGTGTTCGTATTTGGGTTTGGAGTCATACACCATGTTCGACACAAATCTTTTTAGTATATCATGTGGGATTACAAATTTGTCACAACAATATTTTCGAGCATATAAATACAGTCTAATTCTAATGATAGAATCCAGTAATTCAAACGACATTTTATTCCGGAGTTTAGTTTTCATCGTATTCATTACCGAGAAAACACGTTCTACAACAGCGTTGCTGGTTGGCAATGTCAGCAGAGTTATAACAAATTCTGCAATGTTTCTGTAACAGAACGACTCTCCCGCATCTTTGAAATTATATACATGACACCAAAACATGTTAATGTCGTTTTTATCATAACTAAATTGCCATTCATTATCTCTTATCTTGTTCCATTGCGCCTCAATAATATCCCAATTTTTTTCTTGGCAGTATTCTTTTAAAAAAGGCAAATCTATAAATTTACATTGTAATTGTGTTAAACAATATTCCGGAGAAAATACTTTAAGTTTTCGGAAATGATTTAAACTAGTGGGTAATCTTTCACAGAGCTCAATACATAAAGATTTAATATACTTAAAAGCCCTAAGTTCCACAAAAAAATTATCTTGTGCATTTATGTTTAATTTAAGTGCAGCCTGGTAATACTCCACACCATAATCACACTCCGGTATTTCCTTGTATGCTAAGTGGTTTTGTAAATTTTGTATTATTAGGGTGTCATTTTGTAAAAATACTTCCTTGGATATTTTTCTTGCTAAAAAGAATAGCAAACAACACAAGTTATCGTAAGCTTTGCCTACGTCCAGCATATCTCTTTGAAAAATTAAATTTGAGTTGTTCATTTCATATAACAAAGGTTTAATAATTAATAAAAGTAAATAAGTTTTATTATCATTCAACATTTCAGCAATCAGTCGAGATGTATAACATTTTTCAGAATTCACAACAAATTCAAAATGAGTTTTTAACTCTAACCAATGTTCAGTTATTACTTTGACACATTTGTATCGTGAAAGCCATCTTGTAGATATTTGTACGAATTTAGAAAATTGTTTTCCATCAGAGCCGCTATTGATCAAATCAAAGGTTTTTTTATACATAGAGCGACGTAAAGGACTGCAGTTAAAAAAGTTATAAATTTCGCGACATAAAAATTCAATGTTCGTAGGTAGTTCTTCTGCGGCTTTATTGCTAACATTATTTAAAGAATGACATACGCAACGAACGAGCTGAAGATGTGGAATTTGTTTTTTTAAAAGAGTATACACTGAGTGGTGTTTCCCACAAAGATTTAACGCACCGTCTGTTCCCAGTCCGATTAAATTTTCTATTTTTAAATTAATTTTAACAAGAAACTTTTTTATGTGCTCCGTTAGAGCATCGGCAGTTGTTTCTTCTACAATGGTCATACCTAAATAGTCCGTTACAATTATCTTTTGTCTGTCACTATAATATTTTACACAAAAACATAAATATTTGAAAACAGAAATATCTGTAGATTCGTCTATTATCAAGGCATATTTGTGGTCGCCAATATCGGAAACTATTTCTTCTAGTAAATATGGAGAAATTACATTTTTTATTAGTCCTGTACACTTCGTGCGATGAAGTTGTAATGACTCTAATTGACTACCTTTCCCCAACTTTTTGAGAAGGTCACACAAATGGTCAGTGCTTCTTATGGTATTGTGCATTGTAATGTGAATAGCCAATTGCAAATCTCGAACTTTTTCAGCGTCACTAATCAGGAAAATATTAGGTAACACAGATTGTTTATTCATAACTGGATTCATTTTCATCATATACTTCAGATGATGTTTAGTGGATCCATGCTTTTTTAAATCAGCCTGATGTGCTCTCAATTCAATTTTACAAACTTTGCAAAACGCCTCTAAATGTAAGGAGGTTTGTGCTTTTGTTAACCATTCTGGAACACAGGTATAAAGTTACGAACATGGCTTATCAAATTCCTTAGATTCTACTTCCCACCTTTTGCCCAAGCTTCCTCTTCCCATGATTTTTTGTATTTTATTAGCACACTCATCTCTCAACTTATAGTGAAAACTGTTCTTATCACGGACCACCCCTCTCCAGACGGGACAGTATGGGTTATTTCCGGCAACCCAAGTTACTAGCGACATCTAGCGTTGCTCGGACGAACTAAATTTACAGCGCCTATTTGATCCAATTATATACTTTTATTTTGTTTTATAATTATATATTTATTTCTTATTTTATAAATGAAGACAACATTTATCGTGATTATTTTTATTATGTATATAAATATTACAATATGTATTTTGGTCAATATTCCTTTTTCTTGGCGATAGTTTTCTCTCGTAACGGTAAGTTTCTTCAGATGTACCTAATCATACGATTAATACTAGAAAGAAAATAAGTTTTAAAATTTGAATAAAATTTTGTTTATTATTACAAAAAAAAACCCTAAAAGAATATTAAAAGTACAAAAACCTACAGTTTTACCGAGTGTTTAAAATTAATCAACTACATTGTTGTAATCAATCATTTTCTTTAGATCAATCAAACAATTTTTGTTGTAATCAATTGTTAAACGTTGTCTTTATTTAATTTTTTTTTATAATGAAGCATTAAAGAATATCTGCAAAGCTAATTAACTTTCAATTTTCCATGATACTGGGAAAACGACTTTGTTAAAACTTCTACATGTTTATTTTAATGAAATCTTAGGTAAAGCATAAAATTATTTAATTTCAATAAAACTAATATTTAATTACGAAAAAAATACAAGGCTACTATAAAGAATTTCTTTGATTATAACAAAGAAAATGTTAAATTGTTTGATTGCATATTCGATTTGTTGTAATTTTTACAATATATCAGAAAAGTATTAAATCACTATACAAGAAATTAATTTTGAAACTTCATTTTCTAATAATAATATAATTAGTTCTAATTCCTTAATTATTATGGTACTATAATAATTCTAATTGGTTGGTGGTGCTAAATTATTTAAGTAATAGAAATGAACAAAATGCAATAATAGTTTTGAGTACTCGTGATTAGTACTAAACTTAAGATATTATTGACAGTAATGCAAAGGTTGCAAAATTTACCTTGATACGTTATTTCCTTTATAACAGGTTGAAGTTCTCGGTTCTGGTTGAGCAGTGAATGTACTACATACTTGTAGGTTCTAGAAAATTGTATTTGGAACTTGATATTTAAAACATACATGAAATTTAATTTATAATTACGTACATTCCGCAGAGAGCAGAAGTCGCTCCACAAATGATTGGGAAGTACAGATTGCGGCACTTGACTAAAACTTAGTTCCTTTTTTCTGCCGTTTGCAATTGGGTTTAATCGTTTAATAACCATTTGTTCGGGAAATAAAACATTGCCTTTTATGAAGAATTTCTGTAAAATTAATAAAGTTTATTTAATTGAATTAGTACGAGTTACAAAAATATATTGTAGGTTATAAGATATATAAGTATTTTTGCTTACCGTTTGTATAATGTTTAAATGAAATATATATTCACTTAACGACGAAAATAAGAGTTTGTCTGTAGAAAAGACAAAATTATGCTTATTCTCGCAGATTATAATTATTTACTCCAACTCCAAATAAAATGGATGACAAGCAAACCGTGATTTTTAAACATAACAACGCAAAACAAACACAAATTGAAAGCCCGCTTTGCTCCCAAAATGAAAAAAATGTCGCACGCAGCGCCTCTAACAGCGCTCGGACATACTAATATTGAGGAAAGCACGCGCCTCGGCACGCGCTAATTGGACTGTCAGTGCCCTGGTTCTTATTAATGGCTTACGCATTACGCAAAAACGTAAGAACGTCGTACATTACGAACATGAACAGTATATTTGATAGAGGTTATTTGTTTAGTACTTTGAATAATTGGCAGATGGTAACAAGTGCGCAGTAGTATCAACGTAAAAAATAACTATTTGTTATGCAATCAAAAATACACATATGTAAAACTGGCAACTCGAAAGTCCCAATATTAAAGCAATGAAAATAAACTAATCCATAGGGTTTAATCGCCAATTATTATTAATTAGTCGCAAATTTAATCGCCAGTCGCCAAACTAAATTTTTTGTCGCAGAACATTGTAAAATGTCGCCCAAATGGCGACAAGTCGCCAAATCTGGCGACAAGCCGCCAAATCTGGCAACACTGTGATCACGCGCTGAGCGGCTCGCGGTGACCGTCACGTTGAACAAGCGGGCGGCTCGCCAGCACGGAACGTTGTTGTCGTCACGCGGACGCGTAGTAGTTGCGCGCGCGAAGCTAACAGCGGAGCGCACGAAACGGCAACGAATGCTGCCGGACGAGTACGAATGCGAAGCGTTTGAGCGGCTGCGCGCACGGATATGACGAAAGCGGATGCGTAGAAATAGTGCGCACTGTTATACACGTGTTCGTGAACAGATATAAAAACATGAAAAGTACCTTGTTTGTGTTGCAGAAAATGACGAATCCGTGGAATGATAGATCCCAGAATAGGGTGGATCCGGCTCGAAGGACCAAAATGTTCGATACGCCAGTGGAATGTAGAACAAACAAACAAGGGCTTCTCATTAAACTCCACTATACTTTAATTTAAATGGGAACTATCGTATAGGGATGAAATAATAAGGATTAAATCACTTATAGACTCAATTAAACACACATATAATTACGAAAATAAATATTGGTAAATTACAACATATCACATTAACTCGCGACCAACTCTTCCGCCCCGCGTTCGTATTCATACTGACTAAAAGTTTAGATCTCAACGGCGTTGAGACGTGCGCTACCAAGACTGTAGTTCAGGCAAAGCTTAAAAGGCGCGAACATATATAATGAATGAAATGTTACGAGTAATGAAAGAAAAAAAATAAAAAGTTTATATTTGTTATTGGCTATTGTTTTTATTAAGTCCTTTTCATTATAAAATATAAAAATGCAGTTTTTAAATTAATATTTAACTTTAAAAATAATTGTCAATATATTGCTGACGGCTTTGTTGTCCAAGCCTTCTATATACAATATCTTGTCCTGGATCTGCTTGTGGCATTTGTGGCAGCGGAAATTCTTCTTGATCTATGTCATCCCAAAGTGGTTGCGGATTTGGAACATTGTAGTGTATAGCAATGTTATGTAAAATAACACATGCTATCACTATTCGCGCAGCATTCCGTGGAGCGTAGTGCAAAGTTCTATCTCGTAAGAGACACCAAAACCGCCCCTTTAAAACACCAATGCACCTTTCAACGAAACTCCGGGCACGTTTAAACTGATTGTTATATGCCTCATGTTGTGGAGTCCTAGGGTTTGTAATGGGTGTTAAAAGCCACGGTAAACAGGCATATCCCGAATCACCTAGTCATAAATAATATAAATTGTTCATTAAAATGCATTATGAAGTTTATTTCTTATAAAAAAACTACGTGAAATATATGTAACAAAAAAATAAAACCTTGAACATACCCATTATTCTGCTTTCATGATCTCCATTATCATAGTTAGCATGTATGGCTTTTCCAATTATGCTAGAGCGCCACACAAAAGCGTCATGAGTGCTTCCCGGCCACCTTGCCACAACGTTCAAAATTACTAGCCGTGAATCACAAATCTATAACACAACAAAATTACATTCAACATATTCCTCATAAATCGTGATAATTATCTTACAATTTGTACATTCAAGCTATGATTGTATTAATAAAGGATAATAATAAGAAAACACAAGATATAAAGTTCTAACATGACATTTTAGGAGTTGTTCCAATATTCCAAAATATCTCCTGTTCTAAATAACAACCGCTTTCATGGTAACTATATTTAATATTATTTTGTATCAAGCTACTATTGGAACAATGATAACCCTTCCGGTATGTTCTCATTTTCGTCTGGGGTAACAATGGCGATATGTGAGTAGTCTGTGGTTACTACTTTGAGCAGGCATAGGGTAATTAAAAACTCATTAGCGAGGCGCCAGTTCAGACTGGGCCTGAGGCAGTTTGTTATTATGGAATTTTGTTTATTAATATAAATGTTATTTATAGTCAAGAATTTGGAAATTTTTAATGACCTTGGTATTTGTGGTGACGTATGTCAGCTCAAGGATGGAAGAGAAAACAGCCATATGCATAATATATAAATGCAGGTTTTGTTTTGTAAATTCTATTAGTATCGAAAAAGGTCTGCTAAAGACATCAATATTCACTATTCAGTAACAAGAACAAGCCAGGTAAGGTTATATTTAAATCACTTAATTATTTATTGTATTCACTTGTAAAATTTGTTCTTAGATATGGACTTTTCTAAACTAAATCTGCGAGGCCAGTTAGCAGATACGAAACCCCATATGAAGATATCGAACTTGGAAAAAGATAAATTGTATAAACTAGTTGACATAAAGGCTGTAAATACAACATTTGGAAGAAAGATTATTACAGAGTGTGAAGAATTCATGCTATATCTTCCCGCGCGTTTTGATAATTTATCCGATGAAGAATTATCCCAGCTGAAAAAGTCCGTTTCCAAATGGAGTTTAAAATATACAGGTGTAAAACAATATGGACCTGGCAAACAAGCAACATTATTAGAATTTGTAGAAATATAATTATTATAAGTATATGTATATATTATGTTGAATGTATAATAATAAATTTTGCTTATATGTGTATTTTGATAGTAATAAATATATTAAATTAATTTCAAATACTTTAGTATTATTTCATACTCCATACTGACTACATGGCTTATAAATTTCAACACCCGTTTTCGGCTATAATAGCTGGCCCCTCCGGTAGTGGAAAATCTTACTTTGTTAAAAAATTTCTAAAGAATATTATAGACGTGAGTGATACTAATTTTGGAAAAATTTCTTGGCATTTTGGAGCTTGGCAAAACTTATTTAGTACAATAAAAGGAGTAGAGTTTGTTGAAGGTTTACTTGATATAGAAAACAGATGGAAATGATCCTCATTTATTAATAATTGATGATTTGATGTCTGAAGCAGATCAACGAGTTGTTGATATATTTACAAAATGGTCACATCATAAAAATTTGTCTGTGTTTTTCCTTACTCAAAATTTATTTCACCAAGGAAAAGGTCAACGAGACATTTCCCTCAATGCAAATTATATAATTTATTTTAAAAATCCTCGTGACAAAGCGCAAATATTACATCTGTCACGACAAAAACTTCCGGAAAATGTAAAATTTATACAAGAAGCATACAGTGATGCAACTTCAGAACCACACGGTTATTTAATATTCGATCTTAAACAAAACACACCTGATTGGCTGCGTTTTCGTACGTCATATGACGGGTTTACATATGTGTATTTACCTAAAAACAAGTATAAATACAGTAACAAACACATGCCTACAATTATTTCATAACAATGAGCAGCGCTGTTATAAACCATGCAGAATTTCTGCGAGCATTGCATAAATTAAAATCAAAGGACAGGCTAGCGTTATTAAAAAACGCTGACTGCAACTCTGTTAAATGCATTTGTGAATGTGTTTATAATATTTTACATGGTACAGTCCCCCTCAGTCGAAAACAGCAAGCTTCACTTGTAAGACATAAAAAAATTTTAAGGAAACTTACAAAACGTGGCGACAGTTGGAAAGCTAAAAAACGCGTGTTAGTTCAGTCTGGTGGAGCATTCCTACCATTTTTATTAGCACCTTTGTTAACCGGTGTTCTAAGTAGCTTATTTAAAAATTAAAATGGAGCATGCTAGAAAAATGGTCTTAATATCACCAGAAAATTTAAATCGCTTACATAATAATAATAATAATGAAAAAGAAACTATATCTAGTCAGCTAGATAAAGACATGAAAAATATTTTAAGTTTAAAATCATCAGAACATGAAAAATGGATGAAGTATCAAGAAATATTGCAAAGATATTTATACTTTCAGAAACAAAGTAGAGAACCTATTAAATTACCTATCGAACATGAATTTACTTCAGATTCAAAATTAGCTTTAGAGAAGAAAGACGCACCGTCAGGTTCGATCAAACAGGAAATTATTTCAGAACCAAAACTAGCTTCAGAAACGAAAAACAGTACGAAAAATATAATAAATGTTATTCCTAAATCTCATCAAGAAAAGGCTCAATTGATACTAGAAAAAATAAAATTAGACGGGACAGTTACATGGAATGAAAAAGGTTTAGTTTCAATTCATGAAAAAGAAATTCCAAATTCAAATATATCAGATTTAGTGGGGGATATTGTAAGACGTAGAAAACGTAGTAATCCTGAGGGTTGGGAACATTTTTTGAATACACTAAAAGAAATAAATATTCCATTAGAATTAATTAATAATCCACGAAGAAAAAAACTTTTTACATCTATATCAGCCATTCAAACTCCTGCGAAAAATAAAAGAAGACGAGATCATATAAAAGACGATTCGACTGAAACAACAAAAGTTAAAAAAATTGAATGGAAGCGATTTACATTGTAAAATGGATAAAAGTTTATCGAAAATTTATTTTGATGCGACAAATCCAGCAGGGTTTTCGGGTGTAAATAATCTTATAAATTCTATGAAAGGTAAATATAAAGTAAAAGATATACGAAAATGGATTAGCTCGCAGGATGCATATACATTACATAAACCAGCGCGAAAACATTTTGTAAGAAATAAATACAATGTTTCAAATATAAATGACCTCTTCCAAGCAGACTTGAATGATATGCGCAAGTTAAGCCGATACAACGATAATTACAAATACATTTTAACAGTCATTGATGTCTTTAGCAGGTATGCTTGGGCTATCCCATTAGAGGATAAGAAACCCTCCTCAGTCATTCAGGCATTTGAAAATATATTTAATGAGAGAAAACCAATTTACTTACAAACGGATAAAGGGTCGGAATTCATTGCAAAATCAGTACGCTCATTTTTAAAGGAAAATGATGTTAAATTCTATGTGACGCATAATTCCGATATAAAAGCTTGTTTTGTAGAAAGATTTAACAGAACTTTGAAAACAAAAATGTATCGTTATTTTACTTATAAAAATACATATAGATATATCGATGTTTTACAAGACCTGGTTTCTGCTTATAATAAAACAAAACATCGATCAATAAAAATGTCTCCTTCTGAAGTAAATGAAAATAATATATTAGATATATGGAGAATTCAGAATAAAAATAAACTAGAAATAAAAGAAAATCAGCAAAAATTTAAAATTGGAGATGTCGTACGTATATCCAAATATAAAAATATGTTTGAGAAGGGATACGAATCTAATTGGAGTGAGGAATTATTTAAAATAAATGCGATTATTAACAGAATTCCAACTGTTTATAAATTAAAAGATTTAAACAATGAAGTTATAGAGGGCACTTTCTACAAAACCGAGCTGCAGCGAGTTTATTTAGAATCTGATGCTATGTATAAAGTGGATAAAATATTAGCTACAAAAGGCACACGCAACAGAAAGAAATTACTTGTCAAGTGGAGAGGTTACAGTGATAAGTTTAATTCCTGGATTCCTGCAAACTCACTTCGTATATTACAAAATGAATGAGAAAGAATTTTTTATAACTTTGCCTAGTAATAGCTCTATGCAATATTTTCCTAATAATAAAACCACAAGTTATACTACACAGCTGCCACAAAATATAAAATTAAATGGTTCTTGGGAGGTTGCACTGTCAGAAATTATATATCCCTGTTCGATCTACAATGTTAATGAAAGAGAAAATAAAGTTAAAATGATGTTAAAAACAAAGCAAGAAGAAAATGCACCAGTAAATATTGTACATGCAAAAATTCCTACAAAAAATTATGAAAGTATTGATGCAGTAATACAAGAAATGAATAAAAGTCTTTATGCGGCAGTAGAACAATTGAACGAGGATACACCAGTTAAGAAATATGTAACATTTACTTATGATAAAATAGAAAAACGAGTGTCAGCACAATTTGAAAAGACAGAGGTCTATGCCCTGAAACTATCTCCTCGGCTAGCATTGCAATTTGGTTATTCACCATTTACTGATATATTTGAGCAAGAGACTACAATTAATCTGCCTAATTTAATGCTAGGTATTCCTCCACAATTATTTATTTATTGTGACATCATTGAACCTCAGTTAGTTGGTGATGTTGTTAGCCAGCTGTTAAGAATTGTACACGTTAAAACTGATAAATATGTTTTTGGATCTAATGAAATGATATCATACGCACAACCTCATTTCGTCCCTGTGCTGAGAAGAGAATTTTCAAATATAGAAATAGATATAAGGACCAATGATGGTTTTCTAACACCATTTCAATTTGGAACGTTGTGTGTTAAACTACATTTCCGACGAACATCATGAAAACTTGTCCGTATCAGGAATATTACAATTTACAGGCCGGAAATGGTGTTGGTTCTGTATATAAAGGTCGATTTCAAAGGGGTCATGGGATAGGAAGTTTTTTTAGTGGATTGTTTAGAAGTATTTTTCCGTTAATAAAGAAAGGTGTAGGGGCACTTGGTAAAGATGCAGTTAACACAGGCTTTAATTTTTTGGGTGATTTGACAACAAAACAGTCACCAAAAGAATCATTCAAGAAACGTCTCGCTGAAGCGGGGGTCAATTTAAAACGTAAAGCTGAAGATAAAATTGAAAAAATAATCAGTGGGGCTGGTTATAAAAAAAAGCGAATGACTAAGAAACCTACTCATTTTAAAACTGTACGTGCTACTGTAAAGAACAAGAAATGCTCTAGACAGACGGACATATTTGACTAAAATGGCATTTCTACACGCTCAGTCTTGTGAATGTATAAAAACAGAATTAGATTTATTTGCTATACCTCCTACACAAACTAGTATTGAAAGTGGACAATGGGTAAATTATAAACCTTTATCCTCCATCACTGAAGACGGACCCATTGAATTTGTAATACCTGGCCAGGGAGAAGACTATCTTGATTTATCTCAAACTATGATTTATATAAACGCAAAAATTGTTAAATCTGATAATTCTGCCTTGGAAGACGGTTCTAATGTAGCACCTATTAATAACTGGCTTCATTCAATTTTTAGTCAAGTGGACATATATTTAAATCAAAAACTTGTATCTCCTCCTAACAATACTTACGCCTACAGAGCATATATTGAAACTTTATTAAATTATGGAAAAGACGCTAAAAAATCTCACCTTACTTCAACTTTATGGTATACTGATGAAGCTGGAAAAATGAATTATACAGATATAGCTGCCAATCCAGGATATAATAAGCGACAAAAATTAACTGAGAAGAGTAAAAATGTTGATATGATCGGACATCTTCATGCTGATATTTTCAATCAAGAAAAATTTTTACTTAACGGCGTTGAAATGAGAGTACGACTAGTTCGATCAAGGGATAGTTTTAATTTACTAGCAACTGATTCAAACTTCAAAGTACAAATTAATGAAGCCACATTACTTGTTCGTCGTGTAAAATTAAATCCAAGTATTTATTTGGCGCATAATAGAGCTTTGGAAATGTCTACTGCCAAGTATCCTGTTACTAGAGCCGAAGTGAAAGCTGTTACCATCCCAGCGGGGATTCAAGGAAAATCTATGGATAATATTTTCTTAGGACAGCTTCCGAAAAGATGCATAATTGGATTTGTATCCAATAAAGCATTCAACGGCGATTACAAAACTAATCCTTTTAACTTTGAAAATTTTAAAATAAATTACTTGTCGCTATGCGTAAATGGACAGCAACTACCATCGAAGCCATTACAGCCGTCTTTTGGTGATACAAAATCATACATTCAGATGTACAATACATTATTTTCCGGAACAGGCATACACTTTGGAAACAGCGGGAACGAAATCGACAGAACCAGTTATCCAGATGGCTATTGTTTGGCGGCATTTGACTTAACTCCAGACCTTTCAGCAAATTCAATGACACACTGGAATTTGACACGCCATGGTTCTTTAAGAATCGAAGTTGGTTTTGAGTCATCTTTGATAGAAACTGTAAATTGTGTAATATACGCTGAGTTTGATAACATAATTGAAATTGATAAGAATAGAAATGTAATTGTAGATTATGGTAGTTAATAAAGTGTATTTGTATTTTAAATGATAATAATATATGTATATTTAAATGTTAATATATTTACTTATTTACTACTCCCCTATGTATATATAATCATATAACTATGAAATAAAAATTTAGTTTGATGAAAGCATTTGTACTATTAAACAAAATGAATGCTGCATTTATACAAAGAATATTTAGAAAATATTTCAAAAATACATGCGACTATGGTGTTTACGCTGCTAATAATTTACCATGGCATGTTAATTTTCCATGTGCCATTATAGTTAATACAGACCCTGATACTTTACCTGGTACCCACTGGATAGCAATTTTTATTGATCGAGGGGGGTATGGTACTTACTTCGATAGTTATGGACGACCGCCATATGTACAACAACACAGCGACTTCCTTAAGAGAAACACAAAGAAGTGGACTTACAACACACACACTCTGCAAGACGTTACATCATCTGTTTGTGGTTATTATTGTTTAATGTATTTGTTATTTCGAGTAAATTTTTATAAGCATAATGATTTTATAAATTTGTTCGATAATAATCAACATGAAAATGATGAATTTGTAAGATACATGTTTTGTTATTATTTCAATAAAAGTCACTAAGTGTTAATAAATATTTTATTTTGTAAATATAACAATAAAAAATATATTTTATACAATATACATAATTAATTTTATTTACATTCCTCTACCATTTTGTCGCTTCGTGACGGTAGTTAAATTCTGCCATCTTCTTCGTTCCTCCATACGGAAAGTTCTCTTTGCAGTTTTCGAAAGGCGGTATCCACTTGGATGTAATAGAATTTTCTTATTTCTTATATTCTCTAGCGGTTTCATCTAAATTCATGTCTGTAATATTTGAAAAATCAGGGAAAGTTAATATAATTTCATTTAAACAAAATTAAATAATTTTATATTATTTAAATAATAACAATATACATAAGAATAATTATAATTAACTTAAGTCAAATCTAATTAATTTTTCTCTTTTTACTCCATAAGGGATACTATTTATATCATCAACTAACCTACGTTTCATAAACTTGACATTAAATGTTTTTTTTCCTTTTTCGTTAAAACCTTATGATCTATTGTACACCTAATACTATCATATTCTAATAAGGGATTTTCTGCATTATTATCAAAAATTATTTTTTTTAAACAATTGAAATTAATTTTTTCACTTGTTTTATAATTTAAAGTGAATCCTTTTACCTTACACACTTCATTTATTTCACCTGTAGTTGGAGAATATACTTTATAGGCGTATGTTTTAGGTGCTGATGATAAAAATTCTATTATATAGCTGCCTGGACCATAACTTTCCAATTCATCGGTTAAATCGCCGAGATAATTTCCGACTGGTGGTTCATATTCACCAGGTAATTGACAGTATATGATAGAATCAGTATCATAGTATAACACTTTACGATCTAGGGATTCTAAGAAATCATATAATTTTAAGCGAGCCTGGCATGTCGTGTATGCTGCAAGTACGACATTAACAGTTTTCAATTGTTCCATGGAATCTGCTTGATGGACCCAGTTCACATACATCATCTCGTCTCCGGCGGGGATAAGCGTGTTTACTTGCACTGCTGGATTACTCAGTAAATCATACAGTTCTTCAGCCGAAGATATAACAGATGTACGAGCTCTGTTTTCCGTCTGTGCAAATTTCCCTGTAATAAAAATAAGAATTAGATAATGTGAAATATAGCGGAACATATTCTATCGTACCCCAGAAAGAATTTAGCATAAGTTTCGCAATAGCACGCTTTCCTGCATTTTTTTCTATCTGAGATGGATCCAATCGAATTCCTTCCTTTTCCTCGTAACTATGTATATATGCAGCTTTAGATGCGTCGTTGGTACAATAAGTGGGGTAGCCACTGGCTTCCTGCTTCATTTTTAGGAAGGTGTTAACATATTCCGCAAACAAACCACCTTTTTTAGTGTCTTTGTTGAAAATAGTTACTTCGTACTGCCACACCTCATATACTTTAACTATTTTATACCCTACCGACACTGCGCGACGCACTTCATCCGCGACCCATGTTCCAATAAATTGTCTATCTGCATCACTATGACAGCAGTCATGTTGCTGAAGTTCATCACAACATGTCCGACATAAAACGAACATAAGCTTACCATGTGCCTTTCGCGGTAGTACGGGGTGAAAAATATCGCTGGGTGGTAAAACAGAGCATTTAATTAATCCTTCAACACCATCAATGTTATTATTAGGACACAATATGTCACATTCAGGACCGACAAAAATTTTCGGATGCCCTATTGGATATTTTCCATATTTACACACATATGGATAAAGAGAACATACATCTACGTATTTTATTTTCTCTTCATTTTCAACTTTTTTATACAATACTGTATTACCCGTTCTACCACCGAATAATGCATCGCGTGGTTGTATAGGTAAATTATTTAAAATTTCATGATTACTGAGAAAAGATTTTAAATTTTTATCTGTTTTCAATTCTTTTTGAAATTCGCATTCCCAAATTTTAATAACATTATACCCTAAATTTTGAATTTTGTTCAGTTTTTCCATTGTTCTTTGGTATCTATCTTCTAAAGTTTCTTTTGTTGAGTTGAAAACTGGTTTATCTCTATTTGTTTTATAACACAAAGTACATCCATGCCAGAAACAGCCAAGAAATTCAAATACTAGATTATTTGCAGCATAATAACCATCAACTTTAAAAAAATTATCAATTACTGCTTCTGTTCCATTGCCAGCATGTTGAATCCGTATTCCTCGTATATTTTCTTGCTGTATTAACCACATTAGAGCTACTTTCGACTGATTATCTTTAAGCCGATAACCCCTTTGGGGTATAATACCTATTGTGTTTGGTGTTAAAAACAATCTTCGAAATACACGATTACACCCTGAGGCAATGGTCACGGCTTCGGTAAAAATCGATACACTACAGTCATGCATGAAATTTATATGAAATTTGTCACATGCACGGCGCAGAATATCAACATCTGACACACAGTACTCTATGATCTCTTTATTCATATCAAATATAGCATTCTCTTCTAGTTGTTTATTATACCAGCTTAAAAAGTTTTGTCGTGCCGAAATAGACATATTATCTATCCCATAATATTTAGTATAAGGCATTGGACCAATATAATTTTTATTTTCTAATTTATTAAATAAATGTGGGAAATAACCTTTTTTTATTGAGCTCGGTAGATCCATAGTTTTTGGTAACGATGATAAAGGCATCGGAAGATAATTTATTGAATCTATAAATCTTATATGATTAAACTGTAGCATCATAATTTTGCACCCGTTTAAAATTAATTTTGGTTTTATATTTTGCTCTTCTACTAAATATTTTAAAACAAACTGGCAGTCGAAGGATTTTGAATTATGCGCAATGCATACAATTGAAGAAAATGAGCTTCTTGGTAATACTACATATTCTAAAAATTTTCTAACTGGATCTTCTGTAAAAATGTGTTGTCGAATGCCACATGCACTACAAAATTGTTTTATGTCCGAAATGTTATAACAAACAGAACATGACTGCTGTACTACACATAAGTTCACTTCATGTTCGAAATTCTTATCACAAGGTTTTTCCTGCCGCGTTTCAAAGTCATAATAAATAAACAAACTATTTTCTTTAGGTTTTGAATTGTCTTTTTGTATATAACATAAATGTCCTTGAATTTTATATCCTTCACATAAATTACAGTACATCTCACCACATATATGCTGTCGTCCATTTTTATTGCACTGATATAATTTTAAACACTTATCACATTTTTTTAGTCTAGCACAGGTTGTTTTTTTGTGATTTTCTAAACACTGCTGTCCGCGAAATTTTCTATTACACAGATCACAGTGTATAAAATCCAGGGTAGGAAAGCATTGAGGAGAATTTTTACAATAATAACATGTATTTTCACAACTATGTCTACTTTTATTATAATATGGAAAATGACACGGTTCACAAAAATATTTGCAAGAAAATGCTGCAGTTAAACTTTTTATCACAGTATAGTGATTTTGATAGTACAAAAGATTTAATCTTGGTAGATTTTTCCCTTTCGAACCCTCAAATATCACTTTTGCACGGCTATTATACTCATATACACAAATGTTATACTGAGTATAATAACGCTGGAATTCTGTGAGTTCAGATATACCTGCACCATTTTCATTAATTTTAACATTTGCTTTTAAACATAATTCGCGTGCTCTCGTACTATGACTACCTAATTTGTCTCTCACTAAGTCTTTAAAACAATGTTCCTTTTTAAATAAAGATTCCGCAACTATAAGTGCACGAGGAAGGCATAAATTGTCCTTATTTAAAATGTCTATAACACCATGCTTCCTACGACAAAATTCGGCAAAAGTGAAGCCATGTTTTTGCCTATTGCCACATCCAGCAGGCATAGAAACTTTGGTCATTTCTATGGAGAATTGACCATCGGAAAAAATTTCGGCGTTGCTTTGTAAAATTTTCTCAAGTGCTTCCCATACCACGTCGGCATGTAATTGGTCTGCACGACGGAAACTGAGCCATGCAGGACCCGTTTGGAGGAGAGGTGTTCGAAAAATGAACCCCACGTAGTCACTAGGTTGCACTGATTCCATAACATATTCGGTCACGTTTTTAACACCTTCGTAAAACCATAATACCGAATTCTCACCTCGCGGTGGATCAGTCATATGGAAGGTAATTCTTCTACCAGCTACATTGAATCGTTTGTTATGGTTCTCTATATCGGAAACAATTCTAAAACGTTCCATACCACCGCCTCTTTGTTTAACACTGTTATCTATTATTTCTTCGCATATCTGTAAGATTGCGTTTAAATTTTGTTCTTCCTGTAGAGAAGACTCGAAGATTTCTTGGCTACCGCTGTTAGCTATTATTTCTTCACATGTTTGAAAGATTGCGTTTAAATTTTGTTCTTCTTGTAGAGAAGACTCAGAAATTTCTTCGCAAACACGAAAAAAGTTATCAAAATGCTGTTGCTGCTCCATCACGATGCACTATAATAAAACACTCACAAATACAGGTATACTATTAGAAATATAAGTTGCTATAACTCGTAGGCACGGGTATACTAATTGACATACTAGCTTCTCATTCCTTTTATACTAAGCAGACTCTTGCATCTAAATGTGTTTTTAATTATCCAAACATATATTTTCGTAAGAAAGGAAAATTTAAGCAATATACTCATAAAATTTGAGGGTGAAATAAAAATAAAATAAAATAATAATATATGAAATTTAAATTATATATTTTTCTTCCCTAGTAATAAAAGTAAATACACAATTTACGTCTTTTATCGTTTTAAAATAATAATATGTATACAGCTCACCAAATAATTCCTTAAACACTAAATTATACTTATACGTTACGTCATATAAACTTAACTCTAATTCCTTATCATTATTTCTTAATCTATATACACATACATCCTGAATAAATTTTTTATATACATTACTTAAATCTAAATACTTAATACTATAATCCATAAACTTACGACTAATTTCTAATTCTAAACCTATTATTTTCTCTAAATTGTCCTTTGTTAAACATAAATATTTGCTTTGTATTTTTAACTTTAATTGTTCTTTCGGTAACACTGTAAAGTCAATATCACATACAGTATATCTCGCATTCACTACCGCGTCTTTACTTATTACTCTTTTAAAAAAGCCTACTAATTTACCCAGGTCTTTAATATGAAAATATAATTTCCTTCTTACATCCATAACCAGTCTTATTACCACTCGCATGGATAAACTGGGTCAACTCCTACCGTTACAAACACTTTTCTTGCTGGTCCTAAGGGAAGAACCGAGACATCTAAGAGTCTGTCGTTGTTGTCGTGGAGGCTCCAGTTTCGCGGAAACGCAAAGCTGGTGACTTCCGAGGCACCTAACACCAGAGCTAGACGAGGGTTAGCATCCCACGAATCAGGAAAAGCTTCTGTTAAATTTTCCTCCTCCTCCTCAAAGAAAGGTTGAGCGTAAGGCTCACTTTCTGTAGAGGATAGAGAAAGACGTGGAGTTTTGCTGACCCTGTCAACTTCGTCTCCATCTTCTCTGCCTCTCTTTGCTACCGATCCTACCGCAAACTCATAGATAGATTCCACTTCATCATCGTCGCTAGTGATAAGATCAATCTGCGTTTGTAAGGGCGAGGCCGATAGTTGAGGGTCTTCTTGAAGTGACTCCGATACCAGCTCTCTAATGAACTCTTCATCCTCCTCAGGCAGCTTGATCATCTGTTCCGGCGAGGCCGGTAGTTGAGGGTCTTCTTGAGCTGATTCCGATACCAGCTCTCGAATGAACTCTTCGTCCTCCTCAGTCAGGTTGATTATCTGCTCCACCAGTTCTGTTGTCGGCTCTGTCAGCAGCTGGTTGAGAAATTCATCATCGTCGATAGTAAGATCGATGGACGGTATCTCCATGGTCAATGAAGACGATGCTCGCTGGCCGTCTTCTTCATGTACAGGTAGAGGTTTTCTAACCTGAATTAATGCAAAATCTTTTAGAACTCATACTTAAGAAAACAAGCCTTTTTTTGGGGCTCAAGTTATATATTTTTATATTAATAGACAAAGTTTCGGAATGGCAGAAAATAAACAAATAACAAATAAGTAAATAAGGTAACTTACCTGTACAACAGAATGAACTTTTATCTTCTTCCTGGTCTTGGAAACCTTCCTCGTAGGTGGCAGACAACCCATATCGAAGTCGACGGAGGGTTGCAGGTTGCTGGTGGAAACTTCTCCGGAAAATGATATATTGTTGAAGGAAGCCATGATGAGACAGTAATACCAAACAGTGTATACTGAAGAAATATAATTTCCAGCTCCTTATATATTGAAAATTTTCAATTATCATTCCCAAATAGAAAGTTTAAAATATTTTCGTTATACACAGATTTTTAAACATTACGTCATTCAAATAATTATAGCTGCCATAAATATGCACATTACTAACATTACAATTTAGTTTTCACCAGATAATGGGAAAACTTAAATTCTCATTTGAAAATAATTATCATTTGCTAGTAAAAGACTAGTTCATTGTACATAAATATTCTTAACATTATTAGAAAATACAATTTAAGTATCTGCTAATGACAAACTCATTAGTTCATTACATTTAAAAATAACCAAATCAAAGACTAACCCTGAAGTCCCATGCAAAATCAAAAATTTCCAAATTCTTGACTATAAATAACATTTATATTAATAAACAAAATTCCACAATAACAAACTGCCTCAGGCCCAGTCTGAACTGGCGCCACGCTAATTACCCTATGCCTGCTCAAAGTAGTAACCACAGACTACTTATGTGTGCCATCCATCACCCCAATAATTTGTGGCATATGGAGATGTAAATTAAATCTGTAACAGAATTACAACAAATCGTAAACGTTTGTCATTTGTTTTATCAAACTACTATTATTACCTATGTTTACATTCTTCACGCTCTCTTTCATTTCTTGGAAATCGAATTTATCTGCGAAGAAAATGTCTTATTAAGACATTGGTTACCTCGCGGATAGATCTGCTTACCATTGGCTGGCTCAGGCAAGCATAAATATTGTTTCCCGCACTTCTCTGATAACTTCCGACAGCGAAAAAATGTAAAGTAGCAAGTATCTTCAAAAAATCATATCAAAACAAATGAAACATGAGTAAAATTATGAAACAAAAACTTACTTTATATAAGCCAGGAATTTTATTCACATAACGGCCCGCTGGCAACAGAGGATTTAGCTCACGGACTAAATACAATGTTGCCTCTTTACTTAACCGAAAATTCTATCGAAATTCATTTTCTAGCATTGAAAATGGATCTTGAGTATCCCGCAAAGATCTCCTTAAAATTCTGCCTGCATTTCGCCGCTCTTCTTCTTCTAGTTCTTCAATTAATAAATGATGCATATAAAACCACGCCATAGCTAAATCATACATAAAAAATAAAGTATTTTATTTACAAATTGTCTACAACGCTATTGCAAATAATACTAACCTCCAAATCTGCATCAAAATCACGAACAAAACTAACTTGAAATGTGAAATGTCAAACTATTCGACGTGAAAAAAGAATTCGACGCGTAATTTGGCGTCGAAAAGAATTCGACGCAAAACGATTCCATGTCGGTAAATTAGTTTTAGTACCTGACTCAACTCATAAATGGCTTCGTGTAGATTTTCGACGATTAAAATTATTTCACGTCGAAAAGTTGAATTAGAATCGGGGTCCAGATCTTTATAAACATTACCTTTAAATTCCGAACTTGAAACTTCGTAATTAATATTTAGTTCGGAATTTACGGCTGTACGTGGACTACACACATTCCATTGTGATTCGCCACTTCCCGCAGCCTGTAAATTTCGTTAAAATAAGAAACAGAAACAAAAAATAATCTATAATACATTACCTAACTCCTACCGTAGAAACATCTTCTGACTACGACTGCCTCCCATGTTGCTATTCAGAATGCAAAATAATACTACTGTATTTATTTATTTATTTAGAAAAACCAACAGTCATAATAGACCTATTAAAGGTTTTCACTACTTACTAAATCGAATACAGAGTACACAACGAATTACAAAATATTAAGATTATACAGAGATATACCTAATTAGAAGAGTTATGAACTATGTGAAATTATTAGTAATAGATCTGGCAGCATTTTTGAATTGTGATAGCGAGAGATGAAAAAGATCCAACGTGTCAAATCTGGAATTATAGGTAGACATGATAATATTTATTGGAGAATTTTTGTTATTATTTGTTCTACTTGATGGTGGGTAAAATAGAGTATTGGATCTTGTCATTTTGTTACAGACTTGTATATTGAATAAGTGAATTATGTTATTACCATATATCATATTATTAAAGATTTTGTAAAGAAATATCATATCATTGATTGTCCTTCTATTTTCCAGCGAAGACACGTTAAAGTATTTTAATCTCTCCGAGTATTCATAAATTTGAACCTTAAATTTATAACACATAATATTAATGATTTTTTTCTGAATGCTTTCAATTAACTTTATGTTTTTACTGTATACTGGGTTCCAAATTATTGATGCGTATTCCAATTTAGGTTGTACTAATGTAGTAAATAATGTAATTAAAGCGCATGGTTCTTTAAAGTGTTTACTGGTTCTCAGTATGAAACCTAAAGTTCTGCTTGATTGTTTTACAGTCTGTTCTATATGTGAATTTAAGAGTAATTTAGAGTCAAACGTTATACCCAAATCTTTAATGGTTTTCTTATTTTCTAGTGTTATGTTATCTATGTGAATTAATGACCGGGATCGTGTGAAGATAAATTAATAAACTTATTTCTTATAAGAACTCTATATACTTTTATTATTACAACAACAACCAACCATATACACTTCTCAAAAGACAAAAAAAAAACATTACCCATCATCTACACTGTTACCAATACACTTTTTATTTTATAACGCGCGTAATACAAATTTACTGCCAACTTAACATGCCTCCTTAAATTTGTATTACACCTTACATTTATAATAAACATTTTACAATATACATAATGTTTGCCTAAATTTTTCAAATTTTACTGTACCTAGAGATTTAGTCAAAATATCAGCAACATTCTCTTCTGAATTTACTTTTACAACATCATTTATTTTGTTAACATAATTTTCGTTTACAAAATGATAATGAGTTTCAATATATTTTGAATTTTTCGTTAAGTTACCATGTTTAGCTATGCTAATTGCACCAGAGTTATCTTCATATATTTTTATAGGTGCAGAAACTTTAATATTGAAGTCTGACAGAATATCTTTTACAATTTTTAATTCACTTACACACTCGGATAATGCTACATATTCAGCTGATGTAGAAGACTTTGTTACACTATTCTGCTTCTTTGATTTCCAAAAAATTACATTTTGATACATTTTAATTACATAACCTGTTGTAGATTTTCTGTCTGACACATCTCCTGCCCAATCGGCATCTACATAACAACTTAAAGTTTCTGTATCTACATTTCTATAATAAGTTAATTTTAAATCTTTGGTTAACAACAAATACTTAAGAACTCTTAACGCATATTTATAATGAGTATTATCATAACAGTTTTGGAATCGACTTAGATAGTTCACACTAAAACTTATGTCAGGTCTTGTCCCTGAACTAATATATAACAATGCACTAATTAAATTTCGATATTTAATCTCATCACTCACTAATTTCGCAGGTATAAAGTAATATAAAAATTATATACATAGGTAAATGACGGGAGGTACTGTGCTGGTTACATCAGATTTTTCGACGTTGGAGATACGGTTCTAATATGAATTAAATTATTTTTAACTTATTTTTGGGGAATGACAAATACAATAAACAATAACCACAAACGCAAAATTTAAAAATATTTGAGTGGTATTATGGCTACTGCTCACATGTAGAATAACTTAAGATTTTCAAAATTATTTTAAAGAAATTTGAATAATTTTAAGTAATATTTATTTTATTATTATTATTGTATATAGCATGGTGTGTAAAATTTGAATATAAATATATTTACTTACCATTTCATTCTAATTATTGTCGCTATTCTCTAGTATGAAAACAATAAAATTTGAAGGGATGCATGTTTATTTTTATAATTTAAAACAAATGTCTGTAATTTAAAGAATTTTATTTTATTTTATGAAATATATATATATACATAAATTAATTATTTTTTAAGCCAGCCCACCTCTGCCTCTCCTTACTGCGGAAAAACAAATATATATATATATATATATATATATATATATATATATATATATATATATATATATATATATATATATATATTTCATAAAATAGAGGCAGAGGTGGGCTGGCTTAAAAAATAATTAATTTATGTATATATATATATTTCATAAAATAAAATAAAATTCTTTAAATTACAGACATTTGTTTTAAATTATAAAAATAAACATGCATCCCTTCAAATTTTATTGTTTTCATACTAGAGAATAGCGACAATAATTAGAATGAAATGGTAAGTAAATATATTTATATTCAAATTTTACACACCATGCTATATACAATAATAATAATAAAATAAATATTACTTAAAATTATTCAAATTTCTTTAAAATAATTTTGAAAATCTTAAGTTATTCTACATGTGAGCAGTAGCCATAATACCACTCAAATATTTTTAAATTTTGCGTTTGTGGTTATTGTTTATTGTATTTGTCATTCCCCAAAAATAAGTTAAAAATAATTTAATTCATATTAGAACCGTATCTCCAACGTCGAAAAATCTGATGTAACCAGCACAGTACCTCCCGTCATTTACCTATGTATATAATTTTTATATTACTTTATATCCTAAATAAATAAATTTTTCATATCACAAAATTATATCAACTACCGAATTATCATTACCAAAATATCAATAAGAATACGAGTTCATTATCAAAAGTATATTTTAAATGTTTGATATTACAATTATTAAGAAACAATTTTCGACTCATACACCAAATTCTCTATCTAGACACAGACCTTTGTTAGTAAATAATCTGTTATTATCACAAATTACCAGTACTTTTGTCAAATCTATTCAATACAAGATAATGGATTTTTAAATCCCATTCGAAATGATTGTCAGTCAATAGCATAATAATATTTCATTTTACTGAAATTTTTCAAACTTCATGTCATTATCATTACCCAAAATATTAAAAGTATTTGTAACTCATTACAGATTACTTAAAGATATTCATGTGTCGTTTTGAAATTGCAAAGTAATTACAAATATATACATATTCATAAGTATCTGAAATCTCAAATATTACAAATTACAAAATAATGTGAAATATATCTCCATTGTCAGAATACCATCAAAAATCAATTTTCATATCATGACGTCAGATCAAAATTTCACCAATTATGCAATTTAGCTAACAAAATTTACAAAAATACTTACACTCTAATAATAAAAATTAAAATAATAATATTCTAAAAATATGTTTTCGAAATACTTAAGTTTTTTGAAATTTGTTTAATATTTCAATCATATTAGAAATTATAAGGTTAGAATAAATACATTGACCGCTAGTATGAACAGTGATTAAGGCTGATTAGTGAGCATCTGACAAGCATTATTTTAATCTCTGTCAACCGTTTACAGATTATTTTAGAGAAAAATACTTAAAATAAAAGATTATTTCCAGGTATATGGATGCTGCTAGAGTGTATTCAATGAGAGTGATGTCCGTGGTGATCCTTATTTTCATTGGCCACAGTAGTGATTGCCATATTTGTTTCATTCGGGTCCAGTTTAGCTAGCGATGTATAGGAGTTCGTGCGCCTTTTGCAGTTTTTATTGAATTTATTTAATTATTATTGTTTAATTTCATTTACTGTTAATTATAACGTCTTAGTTTTTAAGTACATACTTCGTAGTACAGTTAAGTGCATATAAGGACACAATTTGTGGTAAGTGAATCAAAGATTATTTAACAATAAGATAAAAACTGTAAACAAATAATACCAAATGTTTATCTAGTTATGAAAGTGAATCAAAGATTATTTAACAATAAGATAAAAACTGTAAACAAATAATACCAAATGTTTATCTAGTTATGATAAAGATGAAAGAGACTTTTTATCAGACTTTTTGGATTTAGTAGCAACAAATACTCTGTGCCATCATGTGAAAAAGTCCGCTTCCTTTCAAATTTTCAATTACAAAATGTTAATTTGAATATTTCAGGACAAAATTCTTTATACGTTATTGCAGGATACTTAATTTTGAGCATTGAATAAACTTCAAAATTAGAAAACTAAAACAAGGATTATTTTCAAAACTTCCAACATATTTAACCTGACGCGTTGTCATATTATTTTCTTTCACATCCAGCACAATGTGACTAATTATTATATTATAGGCATATTTTTCGATTTCCGCAGAATATCATGCAAATTTGGAAAATTGGATATACTAGCATTCATTTAAAAGTTGAAATTTACTTCCCAAGGCCAAAAATTTTGTAATAATTATCTTTAAAACTGTTTTGCATTTTTATTATTATGATTTTCTTGTACCAAACATAGCATTTGTTTAAAACCGTTTAAACGATAATCTTTCAAAAGAATGAATGTTTCTCAAAATTTTGACACATTCTGATAAAATTACAGATTTATTTTGTAATATTTTTGATCCTATGTTAATTTACGACAGAATACAAATTAAGTAATTAATTTTTTTTTTTAAATATTCATATTTAAAATTTATATTATTGATAAAATTTCAGTTATTTATAGCTGTCAGCTTCTTATATCTTCAAATATTTGGCTTCTATCACTACCTTATATCTTGTAACAATTTAAGTATTGAAACACCAAGAAGTCAAAAAAAAATTTGAATATCTTCTTCGAAGAATTTATTAGCTTCGCTATCCAATTTATAGTTGAATAGTTTTTATTTTCATAAGAAACTCTATAATATTAATTTTATTATTTAAATAGTTGTCACAAATTGTTTCTCCTTGTATATATCGGTCTGCTAGTTTTTGATAAAGACTGATGGTATAAACATTATATTATGGGCATATTTCCCGATCTATTTTAAAACAAATATTTATTTATCACAAGTAGAAAGTTACACATTCCCGAAAAATAATACAAAGTAAGTTTTGTGGAAATTTTAATGGCCATGACATTATGTAGGGATACAGTAAACTTCATCAGAAATTAAAATTTAATATTCATCTACAAATATGTTTATAAATTTCTAAACGACTGTCAAGTATTTCAGAAAAATTATGAAAAAGTAATAATCTTCTAAAAATATATTTTCGAAATACTTAAGTTTTTTGAAATTTGTTTAATATTCAAGAAAATAATGTCAAGAAAGAATATTACGAGTACTATAATTATATTCGAGTTATAAATCAAAAATTGTATCTTAATATTTGTAATTTCAGACGATACAAGAATATGAATACTTGGAAAAAACTGAGTCTCTGTTACTTTGCAGACTTAGGCGTCATACATTCTTAACAAGCATACCGACAGCAATCAATATAGTCGGTTCATTTTAAAGTAGAAATTGATGAATCCACGAATGTATACTCGGATTCATTTTTAAATTGAAAATTTTGGGTGAGTTGGCTTTTCACATTTGTTTAATTTATTTCAGGAGCAGTATGTTGATAAAGTATACTAATGTAATTATTTTATATACATTTTTATTATTAAACTGCACGTAATTTAGTAATTCTGTTACAAATTATTAATAAACTAATAAACATTTTAAATTTTGCGTTTGTGGTTATTGTTTATTATATTTGTCACCCGATCTATTTTAAAACTTAATATTCCAGAAAATAATGCCAAGAAAGAATATTACGAGTATTATAATTATATTCTAGTTATAAAAATTGTATCTTAATATTTGTATTTTCAGACGAAACAGTAGGCGTCATATATTCTTAAAGAGCATTCCGGCAGCAAAAGAATATAGTCGGTTCAATTTGAAGTAGAAATTGATGATTCCACGAATGTATACTCGGATTCATTTTAAAATTGAAAATTTTGGGTGAGTATACTAATGTAATTATTTTTTTATATACATTTTTATTATTAAACTGTACGTAATTTAGTAATTCTGTTACAAATTATTAATAAACTAATAAACATTATTTAAAAATATTTATTTATCTTTTGGTATATTCCGTGGATATAAAGTTCGTCCTAACTTCGCTTCTACGCAAGTTTTTATTTGTTAACATATGTAGCTACTAAGCTGTCAATTTCTCGTTTTCCGCCAATCATGACGAAATTTATTTATTGCTTTTTAATAATGTCGTTAAAACTTCACAATTTTAAAAATAAATTCAAAATTTCTATATCTTATTAGCAATAGCCATAACACTTCTCAAATATTTTTAAATTTTACGTTTGTGGTTATTGTTTACTGTATTTGTCAATCCCCCAAAATAAATTAAAATAATTGAATTCATATTAGAACCGTATCTCCAACGTCGTATAGTTAACCAGCTCTCAAAACCCTGATTCGAGGAACAAAAGCAATGATTAGATATAAGAAAATAATGCCAAGAAAGAATATTACATGTATTATAATTATATTCGAGTTATAAATCAAAAATTGTATCTTCATATTTGTAATTTTAGACGATACAAGAATATGAATACTTGGAGAAACTGAGTCTCTGCTATTTTGCAGACTTAGGCTTCATACATTCTTAACAAACACACCGACAACCAGTAATATAGTCGGTTCATTTTAAATTAATCCACGAATGTATACTCGGATTAATTTTAAAATTAAAAATTTTGGGTTTAATTAATTAATTTTTGTTTAATTTATTTCAGGAGCAGTATGTTGATAAAGTATACTAACGCAATTATTTTTATATACATTTTTATTATTAAACTGCACGTAATTTAGTATTCTGTTACAAATTATTAATAAACTAATAAACAATATTTAAAAATATTTATTTATCTTTCGGTATATTCCATGGATATAAACTTCGTTCTAACTTCGCTTCTACGTGTGTTTTTATTTATTAACATATGTAGCTAGTAAGCTGTCAATTTCTCGTTTTCCGCCAATCATAACGAAATTTATTTATTGCTTTTTAATCAACAGTAATAATGTCGTTAAAACTTCACAATTTTAAAAATAAATTCAAAATTTCTATATCTTCGTAGCAATAGCCATAACACTTCTCAAATATTTTTAAATTTTACGTTTGTGGTTATTGTTTACTGTATTTGTCAATCCCCAAAATAAATTAAAATAATTGAATTCATATTAGAACCGTATCTCCAACGTCGTATAGTTAACCATCTCTCAAAACCCTGATTCGAGGAACAAAAGCAATGATTAGATACAATCGCACTCATTTTAAAAAAATCATATTAAATTTTAATTTCTGAAATATTAGAAAACTAAAACATGGATTATTTTCAAAACTTCCAACATATCTAACCTGACGCTTTGTCACAGTTAGAATGGTATAAACATTATTTAAAAATATTTATTTATCTTTTGGCATATTCCAATTGATGTCTTTAGCAGACCTTTTTAATAATTGAATTCATATTAGAACCGTATCTCCAACGTCGTATAGTTAACCAACTCTCAAAACCCTGATTCGAGGAACAAAAGCAATGATTAGATACAATCGCACTCATTTTAAAAAAATCATATTAAATTTTAATTTCTGAAATATTAGAAAACTAAAACATGGATTATTTTCAAAACTTCCAACATATCTAACCTGACGCTTTGTCACAGTTAGAATGGTATAAACATTATTTAAAAATATTTATTTATCTTTTGGCATATTCCAATTGATGTCTTTAGCAGACCTTTTTAATAATTGAATTCATATTAGAACCGTATCTCCAACGTCGTATAGTTAACCATCTCTCAAAACCCTGATTCGAGGAACAAAAGCAATGATTAGATACAATCGCACTCATTTAAAAAAAATCATATTAAATTTTAATTTCTGAAATATTAGAAAACTAAAACATGGATTATTTTCAAAACTTCCAACATATCTAACCTGACGCTTTGTCACAGTTAGAATGGTATAAACATTATTTAAAAATATTTATTTATCTTTTGGCATATTCCAATTGATGTCTTTAGCAGACCTTTTTAATAATTGAATTCATATTAGAACCGTATCTCCAACGTCGTATAGTTAACCAACTCTCAAAACCCTGATTCGAGGAACAAAAGCAATGATTAGATACAATCGCACTCATTTTAAAAAAATCATATTAAATTTTAATTTCTGAAATATTAGAAAACTAAAACATGGATTATTTTCAAAACTTCCAACATTTCTAACCTGATGCTTTGTCACAGTTACAATGGTATAAACATTATTTAAAAATATTTATTTATCTTTTGGCATATTCCAAATGATGTCTTTAGCAGACCTTTTTCGATACTAATAGAATTTACAAAACAAAACCTGCATTTATATATTATGCATATGGCTGTTTTCTCTTCCATCCTTGAGCTGACATACGTCACCACAAATACCAAGGTCATTAAAAATTTCCAAATTCTTGACTATAAATAACATTTATATTAATAAACAAAATTCCACAATAACAAACACCTTGAGAAAGTACAATGACCTATTTTCCCCGAGGGCATAACATACGTCACAAATTCCACTGCCTCAGGCCAGTCTGAACTGGCGCCACGCTAATGAGTTTTTAATTACACTATGCCTGCTCAAAGTAGTAACCACAGACTACTCACCTATCGCTACGTTACTTGCGTCACATGTTAAGTTAAACGGTTTTGAGTAATCGGGATACTGAAGTAATGGTTCATTAATTAGCAAGTTTTTACAAAATTCAAAACATTCTATATATTCAGGGTCGTTAATATTAATTTCGGCATCTTTCTTTAAACATTTTGTTAGTGGTTTGGTAATTTTTGCAAGATCTTTTACGAATTTTCTGTAATAGCCGAGTAAGCCTAAAAATCCTTTTATTTGTTTAGTATTTTTTGGAATCGGGTAATTTTGAATGGCGGTTATCTTATCTGGGTTTGGTTTAACACCGTCGGGTGTCACGATATGTCCAAGGTACGCGACTTCTTTTTTCAGGAATTCAGATTTGTCTAGTTGAATTTTGAAATTTGATTTTCTCAGTCTGTCAAATACTAATTGCAAATTTTGTATATGTTCTTGTAAGCTGGTGCTAAAGACGATGATGTCGTCTAGGTACACAAGACATTTGTCGTTAGTTAGTCCTCTAAGTATATTGTCCATGACGCGCTGAAAAGTAGCCGGGGCGTTTTTCAACCCGAACGGCATACGTAGGAATTCGTAATAACCGTTTTCGGTATTGAACGCTGTTTTGGGTATGTCATCGGTTTGCATCTCTATCTGATGAAATCCGGAGGCTAGGTCGAGGGTGGTGAAATAATGGCAGCGGCCTAATTTGTCTAATAAGTCTGTGATATTCGGCAGTGGGTATTTGTCACCGATAGTTTTCTCATTTAGTTTACGGTAATCTACGACAATTCTCCATTTACGTTTACCTGAAGCGTCGGGCTTCTTAGGCACGATCCAAATGGGTGATGACCATGGGGAATTTCAGGGTCTAATAATATTTTGTTCTAGCATTTTGTTTATTTGATTGTTTACTTCTTGTTTATGGATTTCGGGATACCTATAGGTTTTCGTGTAAACAGGTATCTCGTCTTTTGTTTTGATGTTATGTTTAATTTCGTTTGTGAATGTTAAATTTGAATCATCTGAGTGAAAAATGTCTGAATAATCTTTTATCAATTTTGTTATCGCAATCTTCTCTTCCGAGTTCATGTGATCTTGTCTAATTTTGGAAATATCAAACTTAGTATTGTCTACTTGAAAAGAATTTAGGTTAGAATTGGGGCTAGAAAACGAATCATAGTTATTATCGAATTGTTCAACGTTAAGAGGTTTGGCTATATTTAATGTGACTTTCAAATCTGTTGGATTTATGACTGTACACAGTGAGTTGTTATTATCAGCTCTAGTAACACATTTTGGGATTATTAAGTTGGTCGTTTTTTTTTCTGGGATAATAATATTTTCTGATTTGACATTAACTTTTACATTTATAACTTTTTCAGATTGCGGTTCTAAAACAATTTTGTTTACAGAAATATTATTTGAACTAGCATTACTATTTTCTTGCAGGTAGTGAAGTTTAATTTTAAAATTCGGAGTTATTAAAAGTTGAGTCGAGAAGGATCAATTGGAAATTTCGTTGAGTATAGAGTAAGGCCTTGGTGATCCAGATTTTTAATATTCTTTATTTATTTCAGAACATAAAAAAAAATGTTATACTTATAAATTTGTTAACAAATTATTTTTGTAAAAAAATTTATGTAGCTGAAGATGAACCACTTTGGTTCGAAACGTCCGATGTTCTGAAATAAATAAAGAATATTAAAAATCTGGATCACCAAGGCCTTACTCTATACTCAACGAGTTACTAAAAGGTTATTATGCACGTCGATAATAGTTTTTAACAATTTTAAATTATCTATGCCCAATAGTAGGTCAAACTTATCGTGGAAATTAAATAAGTGATACTTTAGACAAGGATTATTTTTTTGTTTTAATTTGAATACTTTTGAAATTGGAATTAATGTGCTGTACTGTTCTATAGAAGTGCCATGAGCTGTAGAAATTTGGAATGGATCTTTGAATATAGAATTATTATAATTTTTTTGTGTAATTTCGGGTTTTACAAATGATTTAGTGCTACTTGTATCTATTAAGACTTTTAAGTTATTTTCAGGTAAAATTATGAAGGGTAATGTGTTACTTTGATTTGTTACATTTAGTAGTTCTATAATTGGAATGTTTCCGAGGCTGTTTCGAATAAAAAATCGTCAGTCTCATCGTTGGTTTCTACCGGGAACTCTAAGTTTTGTTCTTCCGTGTTGTCGTTATCTACGTTGGTATCAGGTTCATATTCATCGTCAATTTGTTCTCCGCTTATATTAAATAAATTTTGATGACCGTGGGATGGTCCAGGTCGTGGTTGATATGTATTATTGGTCGAAATACTCATCGGGGTAGATTTGGGGTAACCGTGAGATGGTCCAGGTTGTGGTTGAAAAGTATTATTAGTTGAAATGCTCATTGGTGTTTGTTTTGGATGTTTAGTATTTTGATTATACGCCGTTACTTTAGTTTTGTTAAATTGGGGATTTTGAGTATAATTTCTTGACATTGGTTTATTTACAACTGGCGCCGTGTAATTTGTTAAATATAATTGTTTAGTTGGCACAAATTTTTGAGTTTGGGTTATTTGTCTAGGAATGAGTTTATTATGAGTGTTATGCATTGGTGATTTGACATTTTTATTTAGGTTGTCGAATTGAAAATCGTTGGTTAACATAGTCATTGCGGAATTTAAGTCTTGTGGATTTTTAGTTCTCATCAATTGACCAATGGGTTCTTTTAGGCCTCTTAATAATATACGCAACGCATAAGTTTGAAAATATTTCGTTAATACAGTTATTTCACTAGCGGTATTGTGAGTTTTAATATAACTGATTTGAAGATTTAATAAATTTTGTATTTTGTTATAAAAATCGAAGGGAGTTTCATTATATGACTGTTTCAATTCAGTCATTTCTATAGCTAGAGTATACGAGTCACGCTTGTCCGAATATGTGTTTAATAAAGCGTCTTTTAAATCTTTCCAGACAGTAATAGTACAGCTCGCGATGTTTACCGCGGCGTCGCCTTTGATCTTAGATAATATCGTTGACATGAGATATTCATTTTGGAAGTCTGATGCGTCTATTGTATTATAAGATTTAGTTACTAATTTACCACATATTTCGATAAATCGTGGAAGAAGTTCACGTTCTCCGTGAAATTCTGGCACCAAGTCAAGGTACTCTTTCTTTAATACGGGGAAAGTCATGTTTTTATTTGGAGTTTTAAATTTTGGCTTTGTTAATACCAATTTATTATTAAAATTTACTAACAGCTCGGAATCAGAATTTGAACTGGAGTCAGAGTCGGAGCTCGTTTCAGTTTTATAACCTCTAAGCGACTAAGCGATATAAAGTACTCACAGTAAGATCAGTGTCTTCATATCCGTTGAAGGCCCGTCTACGTGGTGGGTGTCTTTCAGGGGTTGGTTGCTGCTCGTTGCCGATGTTCTCTCGGTCACGATGCTGGCTACTGCAGTGCTGATGTGCTCTCAGTTGCAGGCGATGAAGTAGGCGTCCTGATGTGCTCTCAGGGAACTTGATTGTAATGATCGATTTGATTCTTGATTGTCGTTAAATCATTGATGTGAACCAGAACTATATTCGTTAGATCTGTTTGGCACATCTACCGACTACGCCAATTAAGTATCGATCAATCGAAATTAACTTTTTAAAAATTTATTTATTTCGTTTAAACTACAATACAAGATGTTGCTACTTTGAAGCTTAACTACTGACTAACTTATTCTAACTCTACAAAGTACAGCATACAAACTGTCTACTCAGATTTATGGATATTGTTACATGTTTTTCATAAGGAGTAAATGCTACCTAAACATTATATTAACTGACTAAGGATATTGCAACAATATAACTTACATATATAACCAAAACTTTATTTATATAAGTATAACTGCTAATTATTTTTTTACGTTGTATGGTAATTTATAAAACAATATTTTGGATGGATACCAATATTACATTTTTGGCAAATAAAATTAGATTTTTTTTGGCAAACTGCACATCTGCGTTGATTTTCTTGGTAAATCACCAGATGATCTAATCCATCAAAACGTGAATATTCGTGTAGGTTTTTTGATGATTTCGATGGCCCTCGTTTTGTGCTTCTTTTATGTGTCTCTAATAGCTCAGTTGCAATAGCTCTTCGAAATGATAACTGGTCCATTTTACCACCATTACACTTGTGAAGATGCCACGAGTTTTGCACTGCCATATCGATACAGTAAGAAAGTAATGGAAAGTACCATTTTTTACCTCTAACAGAAATTCTGTACTGACCAATATTTTGATCACTTCTATCTACTCCTCCCATATTTTCGTTGTACAATTTTATGAGATTTGGTTGATCGACGTAAACATATATATTTTCAGATTGGGAGAATCGTTTAGCTTTATTTAGCGGAAACACACAACATGCATTAGATGCCAAAGTAACAACACTATTATCGTTCCATTTACATATAATAATTTCATTATCTGCTAAGGCATATTCAAATGCTCCCCGCTCCTTTTTCTTCATACTTGTTGAGTTATTCAGTGGAGACTGGGGTATTCGATTTTCTCGGATTGTACCGGTACCCTTTATATTTCGTAGTTTCAATTCCTTCAGAAGAGACAATGATGTGAAGTAGTTATCAAAAAAAAAGATGAAACGGTTTGTACGGCATTGTTTGTAAGATATCGGCATATTGAAGAACAACTGAAGCCCCTAGGCCTAAATGTTTATATCTCTCGGGTAAAGCTGTCGATGAGCCCTGATATGGGTCAAAATGCACAATGTAACCAAGCCTAGTTGCTCCAACCCAAAATTTGTATCCCCATCTAATGGGTTTACCTCTTATGAATTGTTTGCAGCCATGGCGACCATAATATGGGACCATGGCTTCGTCTACACTATGATTTTCCTCCATTGGTGCATGTTGAAGAAATTTTTGATTGAGCGAATCAAACAACGGTCTCATTTTTGAAAACTTATCATTCAAATTCAAATTATTATTGTCGTTGCAGTGAATATTATTAATAATAAACTGGAATCTGTCTCTAGAGATTGCTGCGCATATAAGTTTATTGTTAGTATCATCTGAATTTTGCCAGTACATCTTCCTTCTTGATACTGAACAATAGCCACTCAAAAGCAAAACTCCTATAAAACTGTATATTTCATTCTTCGTGATATCTCCGAGAAGGTTTTTTTGTTGAGCATACATGTTGCTAAAATCTATAATTTGAGTGATTACATGATCATCCATAAAATATTTAAATGTCGTAGCCGGAGAGACATTTTTTACCGTGTGTAATGGAATCCAATTTGAAAAGTTTTATTGTAAGTCAGATTTCGAATAATCAAATTTTTTTGTCAGCTTTGGTTTCCGTTCTACGAACGCTAATAAAGGTTTTTCATCATCACTATCCCATTCCAGATTATCAAACACAACTTCAGCCGTTGCCCGAAGTTGAAATCCTGGTAAATTGTCTAAAACAACGTTATCCTCTTCACCTGAGTCCTCATCTGTATTTGGATCATTTGCATTGGATGGAGGTAAAATGACTATTCCATCAGGAATTTCTGGAATGTCGTCTGGATTTTCTAGAGCCTCTATGAGTTCTAATAAGGCTAATGGTCTTTTCCATTTCCAATAGCTGCAAAATGAAACATAATGTAGAAAAATATTTACAGCTGTGGGTAATCCTACTGTCCTTTTAAAAGAACACCAAACTTTATAACCTTATATTTCAGAGATAAACAACCAATATTAAATTGTTTTTAAATGAAATGATTGTTTAGATGATTTAGGTCAATAAAAAAACAAACAAAAAGTTAATAATAAAAATGTAATATGGGATAACTCACCTTGCATAATCCATGTCAAAATCCCAGTAGAAGAGGTTTCACAAAGTTTATTAAATAATAAAGAAAACGTCGAAAAAAAATCTCAGGAACAAGATTCACATAAAGTATATACTGACAGAAGTTGTCTATGTCAGAGACCTCTAGACTTGAATAGTGCAATTACTATAAAAAAAATTACAGAACTGTTAAGCCACGAGCTGTCAGTGGTTAACGTAGTTAGTGTAAATTAATAAATGCACAACCCAAGTAGCACACGAAGCTGGAAAAAAGCTGCAATGACGTTGCTACAGTAAACCATATTAGCAATTTGGCTACCACAGCTAGCATGGCAACGTTATAATAAAGTTGTTATAGAGCTGTCACAGCAATAGTGGTAAAACATTTTTTTGCTTTGAAAGTGTTGTTACAGCGATTTGGCTGCAGCCAATTTGCTATGAATTTAATTAAAATACAGTCATTTAGTTGTCTCCTTTTTACGCTGTAAATTAGCAATATAGCTTCGAAGGCGCATATAAAAGCAATATACCTGTGCTATTTTTAAAACTTTTTATAAGTAATTTTGCTGTACTGCTAAGTTGTTTGACTCAAAAATAACTATTTGGATGTAGGCTTTAGAAATAATAGCTAGACATGGCGATATAATAAAATCGAGTTATAAGTTTTTAAAATAAAAATTTCGCTGTCTATGACTGAAAATCTAATAACAACGCCATTTATTCTGTCAAATATACACATGATACCTTCAAATACGAAACGCCCTGCAAAAACATCAATAATTTACATATTCATTAATAAATACGGAAATTTTAATTTACAATATTTATTTACATAATGTGGTTAAAAAATATATTTTGTACTAATAATGTATAAAAATTAAGTTTTAAATTATTTTCCGTCTTATATAGTACCGTAATAGCGATTAAAATAAATTTTTAAAAAGTGAACATTTCTAGTTTACAATATGGTTGCCATTGCTATCGGCTACTTTGATTAAAAAAGATGCCTGCTTGTCCAAAATACAGAGATATAGCTTGTGCGAACATAATATTGCGGAAATATAACTCAATAATAGCAATTTGGACAGTACAGTTATTTGGTTCTAAATCTTCATCAATTTACATGTAATATACCCAAAAACAGCTATTTGGCTGATTTATGAAATCCTAACATATGGTAAAAATAGTCACTATAGCCATATAGCTGTGTATCCGCCTCGATTACAGCTATTTCGCTGCGTTAGCATCCATTTATACAGCTTTATAGTATTCATATATAGGAATCTAACCCACCGGTCAACTCTATTGCACCATCGTATACGAAACAAAATATCTACAAAATGTTTCAAATAGTGCAAACAGTGGAAGACAATGAAGTAACACTTTGTGTTGTACCTGAAAATTGGGAAGAAAATGTCATTCTTTATTGTCCCCCAGGTAAAAAAGGTATATCACTTCGAAAAGATGGCAGTGGTATTCCCAATCATCAAACATGGTCAAAACAAAATTGTGTCGTGAAAAGGCAGGGCATTAAAACTTTTCGTCAGGCCATTCAAACTGAACAACATTTGTCGCATTTTTTTTTAAATTTTTGCAGATCAAACACTAATGAGTTTTTTTTTTCATTTTAACCAAACTTATAAAACTCTATACAAATTAACATGCGAACATAAAGTGTCATATGAAAACATTTCACATAAAAATATATTTGACATTTAATTACCCATAATAGTTATTTTACAGCAAGAATTGCAGTCAAAAATTGTAAAACAGCTATTTAGCAGTTTTTAAAAACCGCAGTAAGCATTTTATAACCAAAATTATTAACTAAATTGTATAGCTGTTATTTGGTATTCATATTTAACTACAAAATATACATTATAACAAAAATAATAGACAAATGATAACAGCTGTTATGTGCTCTATAATTGTAGCTGTGAAATACATTTAATAGCTCATATTAAAGAGACAAAGCTTTAGCTGTTATCTTTCTCTTAGATGTAAAATTTACTATATAGCTAGAATAGTATACCACGAAGCTGGGGCTGTAATTCGGTATTTTTAATAACTAGAAAAGAAATTTTACAGTCCGAAAAATGGCTGGGTGGCCAATATGGTTGCAAACAGTATTTGCGATAACACTTATATAGCCAAAAAAATCAGACAAAATAAAGCTTCAATAATAGCTAATATACAGCAAAAACAAGGCTGTCACAACGTTTTCCCAGTCTTACTTTAGCTGTATTTGCCAGTTTTTCCAAACTGTGCTACTTGGGAATACTTTTCTTTTATTCTCTTTAATTATGATTTTCTTTGTACATAAACTTTTCTTGTCTGTGGATTACCAAACATGTGTTTTTTTACATATTTTTCTCATGACGACAACAACCTCTTCTTATTCTTATATCTAGTACAGTGTTCTCTCAGTGTTGCCTATATTACTCCCTTCCCAGAGACAAAGTCTCGATACATATAGCGGGAATTTTTAAATTATTTAACAATATGAAACATGTAACAAAATATCATTCTTGATATATCTATAAGCTCTATGATTTACTAACTTATCAACTAGTAAAGCTAATTTGGTAAGTGATTAAAATAAACATTACAATCAATTAAATTTTAATTACATCTAGATACCGTTTTGAAAAATGAACGATTCTTCCTTGTCTGGTTTTTACACTTTTAGGTTTAACAGTATCATCCTTCGCTATTTCATTCTCACTGTTATTTTTCTAAACATCACTTTTTATATCTTTAGCACTATGATCAACACTTTTTTCTTGTTTACCACTTTGATTAGCACTTACTCTTGAATGTTGTGTCGTGCTGCTTGGAAACTGTTGTATCGCATGATTAATCTGGTCATCGTCTATGAGCAAATAGGCAGGTTTTAATCTATCTATGGAGATGTTACATTGTTTTTCTTTAATTAGTAATGTGAAATACTTTGGATGTCGTTGTAACACTGAGAAAGGTCCTTCATAAGCAGGTTCAAGTGGCTTTTTAACTCGGTCGAGTCTAACGAAAACATGTGAGCAAGAGTTTAGATCCTTATGCACAAATATTGATTTATTAAATTTTTGTTGACTAGAAACAGGTTTTAGTTCTCTCATTATTCTTTGAAGTTCCGTCACAAAGTTTTCCATTTCTTGAGGGTTTATTGTTGCTGGTTCGCCTAGGAATTCACCAGGCAGTTTTATAGTTTTTTTCGTATACCATTTGAGCAACTGATGATCCTGTTTGCGGGTTAAAGGCGGCACGCAAACCAAGAAGCACCGTTGGTAGTGTTTCAGTCCATTTAACTGTACTATGGGCCTTTAAAGCTGCTTTCAACGTACGGTGGAATCTTTCGATTTTTCCGTTGCACTGCGGATGATACGGGGTTGTCCTTTGCAGTTTGATTCCGCATAATTTTCCAAGTTGTTTAAAAAGTGAAGCTTCAAATTGACGACATTGATCTGTGGTAATCGAATAAGGTATTCCAAATCGTGAAATCCAGGATGCGTAAAATTGCTTCGCTACAGATTCTGCCGTAATATCCTCCAGAGGTACGATTTCCACCCAGTTTGTGAATCTATCTATCATTGTTAGTATGTAATTATATCCATTTGAAGGTGGTAGAGGTCCTACTAGATCTACATGTATCATTTTAAACCGATCGTCAGGTATTTGAAATGTTCCAATTGGAGATGAAGTATGTCGTATTACCTTACTCTTTTGACACGCAACACAAGCTCGTGCCCAATCTCTTACATCTTTTTTTATATTTGGCCAGACGAAACGAGATGTCATCTGCTTAACTGAAGAGTTGATTCCTGGATGATGCAGGTTGTGCATTTGTAAAAAGAATGCTCTCCTTAGTTCTTCAGGTATGTATGGTCTGATATTTTCTGTAGATACATCGCACCATAATTCTTTTCCATTCTTTAATGGATAAGGTTTTAATTTTAATGATGTGTCATCTTTGAATTTTAGGAATTCAGTATCCCTATTTTGAGCGTTTGCGACTAACTCAAAGTCAAGAGAAGGTACTGTATTAATAGAATTAATTCTAGACAATGTATCCGCTATTATATTGTCCTTTCCACTTATGTGTTTTATTGTGGTATTAAATTCAGAAATATACTGAAGTTGCCGTTGTTGACGTGGCGATGCTTTGTCATTTTTTTGTTTATACGCAAATAATAATGGTCGATGATCAGTGAATATATCAAAATTACGTCCTTCTAATAAATGTTTAAATTTTTTTACAGATAAGTAGATACTCAGAAGCTCACGATCATAAGTATTGTAATTTTTTGTGTATCACTCAGTTTTTTTGAATAAAATGCAATTGGTTTCCAATTTGATTCTTCCAGTTGTTGAATCACAGCGCCAATTGCGAAATCGCTAGCATCTGTAACAAGTGCTAAAGGCAATTCAGGATTATTGGGGTAGGCTAACATGGTAGTTTCGGCCAAATCCGTTTTGCATTTTTCAAATGGTGCTATTGCTTCCGGAGTCCATTGTATTTTTCTTCTGTCTTTTTTCTTAGCTCCTTTAAGGTAATTATGGAGGATAGCTTGATTCTGTGCTGCATTTGGGATATATCGACGATAAAAATTTAACATTCCCAGAAATGTTCTTAGATCATGAACCGTTTCTGGAAGTTTGTATTTTAATATAGTATCTACCTCGTCCAACATCGGTTTTGTACCAGCTGGCGTAATTACATATCCCAAAAAATTTAGCTCTCGTACTCCAAAAATGGATTTCGAAATGTTGATACATAGACCATAATTGTTTAGTCTCTCGAAGACTGTTATAAGATGTTTTCGATGTTCTTCTAGAGATGATGATGCTACTAAACAATCGTCTAAAAATGGAAAAACAAAATCTAGACCTCTAAACACTTCGTTTACAAATCTTTGAAATGTACTTGGTCCATTTCTCAAACCAAAAGGCATGACATTAAATTCAAACAAGCCGAAAGGTGTAATTACAGCATTTTTTTGTTTATCTTCCTCGGCCACTGGAATTTGGAAGAATGCCTTATATAGATCAATTTTTGAAAATACCTGCTTTCCCACAAGTATGTTTTCGAAATCCTCCACTCTAGGTATTGGGTAGCGATCTGGAGTGGTTTGTGAATTTAGACGCCTGTAGTCACCACATGGACGTAAGGATCCATCTTTTTTTGGTGCTAAAACGAGTGGACTGGCCCAAGGGGATTTTGAAGGTCTAATAATACTATTATCCATCATGAATTGGAATTCTTCTTTGGCTATTGCTAGTTTTTTTGTGTCCAATTGTCGAGGACGCGAGTACACTGGTTGGCCTGTTGTGGTTATATAATGCTTAATATTATGGGTCACTCTTGTAGGCATCATTTTTGGTTTGGTTAGATTGGGATACGAACTGAGTAGATCTGCAAATTCATGGTTATTTGACAAAGTACTTACTATACTTGCTTCATCAATGCATGATATTGTGCCTATGACAGAGAGATTTGTTTTGTTATCGATTAGCCGCTTGTTTTTAATATCAATCATCAAATTGAACTGATGTAGGAAATCTGCTCCCAGTATACCTCTTGTGACCTTAGCTAATATAAATGGGAAAGTTAAATTTCGACGTAAGCCTATGTCGATATTTAATAATTTCACTCCAAAAGTAGGGATTTCGGATCCATTCGCTGCGTACAGGTTATATTCACTACGGCCTTTTAAGTCTTTTTTTGTAGCAGGTAATATTGAAAGTCGGCTCCGCTGTCCACCAGTAGACGCAAACCCGTTTTTTGTCATTTACAAATAGGCGGTATCTGCGACAATTTTGTAGATGTTCCGCAACTGAAGATGTCGCTGCAACTGTTGCTGTTTCTAGTTTTCCGCAGGTTTCCATGAACACGGTTGACGACATTTATCTTCTTTGCATTCTTTCCCAAAGCGAAAATGGTAATAGCAGTATTTACCTTTGGGGTTGAATCTACCTCTACTGCGACTGCGGCTACGATTTCTATTTTGGTAACCACGTGGAGTTGAGCTGTTACTTCTTGATGTGTTAGCTGAGGCCATTTGTACTTCTAATTTATCCATTCTGTCCATCAACTTCTGTAGCATCTCCGTTGCTCCGTCTTCGCTTTTACTTGCTTTCGTCTCCGATACTTCGTGCGGCGAGCTCATATCTGTAATTTTATCAGCCATAATAGCTAATTTGTCTAGTCCTTCTTCCGATACTAAAAGGATATTTTTAATAGAAGCTGGTAGTTTATCAAGCCACAAAGTCCTTAACACTTTAGTAGAAACGTCTGTTGAAGCTAATGATTGCATTTTGCGCAATAATTGACTTGGACGCAAATCTCCGAGCTCTAATCCATCCAACAACCTTTTTATTTGTTTATCTTCACTTTCCTTGTATAAAGAAAGTAGGCGTTTCTTGGCACCTGTGTACTTATCGTTTCTGTTTGAATCTAAAATGTCAATAATATCAGACACATATTTTCTGTCTAACTGAGAAACCAAGTAATCAAATTTTGTCTGTTCAGATTTCACACTACTTAACTTAAATTGTGCTTCGACCTGTTTAAACCATACATCAGGTCTTTGTATCCAAAATGGAGGAATTTTTACACTAACTTTGTTTGCTTCTATTACGTATTGCTGTTGAGTTGACGAATACTGTAATTGTTGAGAAGTTCCAAGTAATTTTCTTTTTTCTTCGTCTGATGAAACTGCCTCTTCATCACTTTTTTATTTTCTTTATCACTCATTTTGAAATGTTCGGGGTCACCAATTGTTAAGCCACGAGCTGTCAGTGGTTAACGTAGTCAGTGTAAATTAATAAATGCACAATACTTTTCTTTTATTCTCTTTAATTATGATTTTCTTTGTACATAAACTTTTCTTGTCTGTGGATTACCAAACATGTGTTTTTTACATATTTTTCTCATGGCGACAACAACCTCTTCTTATTCTTATATCTAGTACAGTGTTCTCTCAGTGTTGCCTACAGAACTCTACCGTTCTTTTTAACGGACTGTAGGTTCAAATGGGTTAATTAAGTAATAAAATATTTTTGTTATACTTACCCAACTTGTCCTGATGCATTCATTCATGCATTTAAAAACATGCATATATCCAAAATTAAATAATTGCAAACAAAAAACGTTTCATCTTAAAATTTTCAAAAAATATTCTTTCTATGAAACTGATTTTATCCATGCTTCCAAAAACATCCTTTATTTGCATTCATCAACCAAAATATTGACATTAAACATTAAATATAGCATTAATATTAATATATGTATATTAAAATAAAATTGTACAAAAATATGATATCTTTTATTTTACAATTTTTGGAAATATAGCATTTTTCCAGAATTCCGCAGCTTTATTCATAATGTTTATACAAAACTCTTCATCTAATTCAGTTTCAAAAATTTGTACACTATTGTCCACTTCAGAATTAGGAGAGGCAACACATAAAAATCCTTGTTTTTTCCACTTAAAAACATCTGTAACTGAAGTTGAGCAAATAGTTTCTGGCAAATTTTATTGTCAGCAGTAATGTAATTAAACATAGTTTCTTTTGTTGGGCACTTTACTTCAATACAGTATTTTTCGGTAATACCATCCGGTGCAGCACCAAATAAAATAAAATTATTTTTTACTATAAATCCACACTTTTTTATATTTAAATTTAATTCTGCTGAAACTTTCTGCATCACAGACTCTTCTAAATTAATTCCTCTCTGCATACTTTCTGTCCAAATTTTGCTAGAACCAAATATACTTTCTACTAAACTTCCTTCAAATGTCTGGCATCTAGATGCTTCGTAAACTCTAGAAGCTGTTATTCTCCCAAAACGTGCTTTATACCACTGGGAAGTTTTCCATTGGTTAACTGTCAAAGCTTGCACACTGAGAGAGTCTTCCTCTGTTACATTCTCTGTACAAGATTGTATAAAGTTGTCTACTTCGGGTTGTATATTATTGTCTTTTGAGGATTATAAGTAGAATGAAAAATAAGTAGACGTTCAATTAACTGTTTTAATGAACAATATTTCAGGTTACACTTTTAATTATAAACCGTACTTACAGAACCAAGAAAACATTACGAAACTACTTTTGACAATTTACAATAATAATCGACAGTCTATCATACATAACTACATGTTCGTTTTTTTAATGTTTTTCACAGATGATACTTGATTACAAGTTGTTCAAATAATGAATTTAATCAAACATATTTTTATTTATTTAATCAACATTGTCCTTAATATATTTATTGTATTTAACACTCAAACAGTGCAATGATACTCGTTCTATAGAATCTTCTTGTATCATTTTCACCAGCAAGCTTTCACTTCCACATTTTTGACCATTTTCAATAAATTTTTGTCTGAACTGACCACTTGAAGACTGCATCGGCTGTTGCGCTTTTGTACCATACATTTCAGATATAGTGCAACCTTTTAAAGCCTTTCCTACTTTCGAAAGTTTGGAGGTACGCCAGTAAGAAATTACTTCTGTCACTGAAGGTTCTTCGCTGCGACGGAGTAGTGGGAGTAACCACATCAAAAATGCAATTGCGTGCTCACAGCCACCTAATAAAATTGATATAATAGTCGTTATTATACAAATTAAAAATAAACATTTCCAATATACTCACCAGCAGAAGCAGTGCAATCATGGCATTCATAGCTGATAACTTCTTCGTCTTTTTCATTCACTACTATCGAAACTGCATAACCTTTCCCTGTTACACGATGCTCCGGTGTTATTTTCGCTTTAATAATAGGTACACAAAAAACTATTTTTCTCACGTTTTAAATGTACATGTCCGACAGCATTGTCCCCGTAATTTTCTCTTGTCGCCCTGCAGTATTACATTCTTAGAGATATTTATAAAAAGTAATATCAAATAAACTACAAACCTTGCCATTTTTACATTCTGCACTTCAGCATTGCTGAACACAGAACTTTTCACAAAAAAAATCATTGACCATTAAGAAATCAATTTTAGGTAAATTATTTGAATTTGCCTTTTCAAAACCAATTTCCATATTTAAAAGCGCAGAAAATACTAATTTAACAAAAAAATTATAGGAACCACCTGTTGCTGTCACAAAATCAAACTGACAAGTGATAAACCAAACAATCATAGTTCCAAACACAACCGGTAGAGTGCTACTGCCGCATCCGGCAAACCGTGACGTAGCCATGACGTCAGCGTCTAAATATTTCAAATTAAAGACAACTTTTAAAAAATCATATCTCTGATTCTAAAGACTTGTAAGGTGTAAAATATAAACCTACATATTTAATTTGACCTATTCTTTCAAGAAAAATAAATAAATTAGAAAATGTGAAATGACCCCATTCCTTATTATTATCATCGGGCTTTCAGCAACTGAAAAGAAAGTTTTATAAATGTCATAAATTACAAAGTATAGAAAAGTGAATAAGATGCCCGTATAATCATCCCAATTCTGTAGGAAAGTTACTAACTCTTAGCAACATTGCTATAGCAAGTAACTAATAATTATTGCAAACACTGAATAAATTATGAAAATGACAGCTTTTATAATTGTTTCTATTGGTTACAATTTTTAGCAATGTTGCTAAGACTTTCGTACAGAATTGGGGTGATCGTATAATATAATAAACCTTTTTTAAAAACAAATAAATTTCTTTACAAAACCGGGAACTTATACATTTTTGTACATGTGCTAAAATTTGTCTTCTTTTTCACTAAAATATGAAAAACAATTGTAAATAAAATATATTAATATATAAAGAAATAAATACCTTTATTACACCCCTCCGGAATAATCTCGTCACCGAAATTATTTGGCACTGGAGAAGGAAACACAAACTTCAAAGCTTCATCTAAGGAATTTGTATAAAAAAAAAAATTAAAAATATATAAATAATGATTGTAATACAAAAATAATCGGTTTTATTTTACCTGCTGAAAATGTGCCACTATTGGTCCGGCCGACCAGCTAAGAAGCACAACTTGTAATGATTTTTTAGTGACACATTCGCCATCTCGGGGATTCTATGATTACTAACTTTGTGCCAGTCTTGTGGCAAGAAAGGATATTAAATTTAACGTTTGATGAAATAATAAGTATGATTTTTGAAATTTTTCAGATGTGCCACTATTGCCGCCGTTGAGCGATATATAAAAACAAAAAAAAAGAAAAGTCTGAAAATTTAAGTACATATTATAGTTTGTAAAAACGCCATTTTTAAACGCCAAGCGCCAAATACATATTTTATGCGCCCTTCTTCTACAAAGAACGCTACTTTGGCGTAATTGCGCCACATCTGGCAGCAGTGGCTTGAAGTATACTTCATGTCGAGAATTATCACTTTAAGTACAGGGCTGCTAAAATACACCAATTTTACTGTTAGTTGTTTGTAAAGTCCTGATGGTGAACCCAATAATTTGCTTCGAAGGACCACCCGTAAATATACGGGAATAAAATGCTTGACGTTAAGAATTTGTGATTTTAATTAACTAAGTAGTTTAAATATGTACAATATTTACAACACATGTTGAATCGATTATTGTCAAACAAATATTTATATGTCTCTTCTCGAGTGTGGTTCAGTATTACCACATGAAATTTTTTGAAGTCGGTAGTGAATGGGTGAAAAAGTCGGTAGTTTTTGTTTAAAAGCGTGAAAACAAACACATATACAAGGATCAGTATTAAGGAATTACGAAACACGAGAGATAAATGAAAATTTAGAAGTTGATGTATTGGCATATTTCAATGTTTACCCGAAAAATTCAAGTAGAGAAGCTGCATTGGAATTAAATACCACACATACGAAGGTTCTTAAGATTTTGAAGAAGCATAAGTACAAAGCCTATAAAATGCACAAAATTCATAATCTTCATCCTGGCGATGTAAGAAGATTATTGCAGAACCTAATTTTTTAAATACAATTTTATGGTCAGATGGATCAAATTTGTCTAACAAAGTTGTAGTAAATAGACATAATTCACATTATTGGTAATCAGTAGAAACAAATGTATATATATATACAGGGTGGAAACGAACTTAATGTCATAAATTTAATGGTGAGTAGTATGACATGTGTAGATTACGAAACAGAAAGATTTTTTTAAAAATTCGCATATTTAAGGGTAGTTTTCATGAAACTAACATTTTTGGTACCACTGGACCACTGGCAACGCATTTGCATTATTTTATCTATTACACAATTATTTTCGTTAAAAATGCTATTTAATTTAATTATTAACAATAATATCTTATACAACTAATTTTGAATGTATTTTTGATAACCATATTTTTAATGAAATATGAATTAAAACAGCAGTAAAAAAAAGTTTCCTTAAGAAAAGTCGAATTTTCGTTTTCCGAATTTTAAAAAAATTCTTTCAGTTTCGTAATCTACACATGTTATACTACTCACCCTTAAATTTATGACATTAAGTTCGTTTCCACCCTGTATATATATAATGTTTTAAATTTACTTTTAGAAGTTATTATTAGATGAAGACATGAGTGATATGGACAGTTTATTATTTTCTTCAAGTTCAGAGGAGAGAACTTCGGATTTTCTGACCGACAGTTCTACGGATGATGCAGTCAATTACTTGGAAAATAATTTAGCAAAGAGACGTAAACTTCATAGAATTGAAAATTATGTGGAAGTTATAGTACCATCTTATGATCATGTACAATTCAAACAACATTTTAGAATGTGTCGCACTATATGTTATTATGTAATCGACAGAATAACAGAAGCCCAAATAATGCCCACTCATAGTTTTGGGCAATCCAAAATAACACCTGAAAAGGCATTTTTGGTGACTTTATGGTATTTAGCTAATCAGGAATCCTATCGTCAAATTGGTGACCGATTTAATATTACTAAGAGTACTGCACACAAATGTATCAAAGTAGTTGTTGATTATTTGGTACAAATTAGCAAGGAATTCATAATATGGCCAAATGGAGTAGCAGCGGCAGAAATTTCTCGTAATTTTAGTAAATTACATAATATGAACGGGATTATTGGGGCTATTGATGGATGCCATATAAATATATTAAAACCAGGAAAGGATCAACATGCATATTACAATCGGAAAGGACAACATTCAATACTACTGCAAGGCGTTTGTGATGACAAAAAACGATTTAACGATGTCTTTTGTGGAGAAGCCGGCTCAATACATGATGCTAGATTATTAAAACGTTCTGCATTATATAAATTAGTCACAGACGGAAATTTGATTCTAGATAATTATTATTTGTTAGGAGATTCAGCGTATCCAAATTTGTCATGGCTGATTCCTCCATTTAAAGATAATGGTAATTTGACAGAACAACATAATACATTTAATTACAGGCATTCATCAAATCGAATTGTAATTGAGAATGCATTTGGTTTGTTAAAAGGTAGATTTAGACGATTAAAAAACTTTGAAAATATATATAACGTTGTAAAATTACTATTAAATTTACGTTTATTAAAAGTATGCGAGTTTAGAATAATGATATATTGGTATAAATATAGTTGCTAAAGTACGGTATACTAAATACCGTGATTAAATTATTGCTAAATATACGTTTAATGTTAATATAAAACTGTTTTGGATATACCATATTACGACTACAGTTAAATATACGTTTGGTAATCGTATATCGATTAAGAATAATGATATGTTGGTATAAATATAGTTGCTACAGTACGGTGTACTATATACCGTGATTAAATTATTGCTAAATATACGTTTAATGTTAATATAAAACTGTTTTGGATATATCATATTACAACTACAGTTAAATATACGTTTGGTAATCGTATATCGATTAAAAATAATAATATGTTGGTATATTTATAGTTGCTACAGTACGGTATAATATATACCGTGATTAAATTATTGCTAAATATACGTTTAATGTTAATATAAAACTGTTTTGGATATACCATATTACGACTACAGTTAAACATACGTTTGGTAATCGTATATCGATTAAGAATAAAAATATGTTGGTATAAATATAGTTGCTACAGTACGGTGTACTATATACCGTAATTAAAGTATTGCTAAATATACGTTTAATGTTAATATAAAACTGTTTTGGATATACCATATTACAACTACAGTTAAATATACGTTTGGTAATCGTATATCGATTAAAAATAATAATATGTTGGTATATTTATAGTTGCTACAGTACGGTATAATATATACCGTGATTAAATTATTGCTAAATATACGTTTAATGTTAATATAAAACTGTTTTGGATATACCATATTACAACTACAGTTAAATATACGTTTGGTAATCGTATATCGATTAAAAATAATAATATGTTGGTATATTTATAGTTGCTACGGTACGGTATAATATATACCGTGATTAAATTATTGCTAAATATACGTTTAATGTTAATATAAAACTGTTTTGGATATACCATATTACGACTACAGTTAAACATACGTTTGGTAATCGTATATCGATTAAGAATAATAATATGTTGGTATAAATATAGTTGCTACAGTACGGTGTACTATATACCGTAATTAAAGTATTGCTAAATATACGTTTAATGTTAATATAAAACTGTTTTGGATATATCATATTACAACTACAATTAAATTTACGTTTGGTAATCGTATAACAGTTAAGAGTAATGATATATTGGTAAAATATAGTTGCTACAGTATGGTATACTATATACCGTGATTAAATTATTGCTACATATACGTTTAATGTTAATGTAAAACTGCTTTGGATATACCATATTACGACTACAGATAAATATACGTTTAGTAATCATATGTTGGTTATGAATAATGATATGTTGGAATAAATATAGTTGCTACAATACGGTATACTATATACTGTGATTAAATTATTGATAAATATACGTTTAATCTTAATATGAAACTGTTTTGGATATACCATATTACAACTACAATTAAATTTACGTTTGGTAATCGTATAACAGTTAGGAATAATGATATATTGGTATAAATATAATTGCTACAGTACGGTATACTATATATCGTGATTATATTATTGCTACTTATACGTTTAATGTTAATGTAAAACTGTTTTGGATATACCATATTACGACTACAGTTAAATATACGTTTGATAATCGTATATCGGTTAAGAATAATATAATATAATATAAATATAATTACTACAGTACGGCATTCTATATACGGCGATTAAATTATTGCTAAAGATACGTTTAATATTAATATACAACTGTTTTGGATATACAATAGTACGACTACAATTAAATTTACGTTTGATAATCGTATAACAGCTAAGCATACTGATATACATATTGGTTTAAATGTAGTTGCTGCAGTACCGTATACTGTATACCGTGCTTAAAGTATTGGTAAATATATGTTTAATGTTAATATGAAACTGTTTTGGATATGCAAAGGTAACACTGGAGTTGAATTTACGTTGAGTAATCCAATGACTGTTAAAAATAAAGATATATTGGTATAAATATATGTAGTTTCTGCACGGTACTCTTTACGAGTATATCTTGTTTAAGTATTGCTAAATAAACTTAAGTGTAATGTGAATTTTAATGTACATATACCGTAATAAGATCACAGTTAAATTTTGCCGCCAGTATCTCGCGTTACACACGCGCAGTAGATATGAATGGCTGAGTATCAAATCAACCATCAAGTCACACTGGTTTTTGTACTGAACGTAGATAGTATAGTGAAATAATTGTTGGTGTTCCGTTTGTTGTTCGCCATCTACGTAACGTATGTACCTTCATGCATATTTTATTAGTGTAGAATCTTTATTGCCGAAAGTATGTATAATCTATATGTTATATTTGTATAATTTATGTTAATGTGTCAATCTGCATCTCATGAACAATGCTGTTACAACGTAAAACCTGCTAGCTACATATATGTTTAATTTTTCACCAAATTAAACCAGAATATAATGGTCGTATGTATTTTTCCGTATATAATGAAGTCCTCAAATTTTAAAATTATTATGCTGTAAATTAAACAAATAATCTGAAAAGAATATTGCACAAATGAAAGATTGCACAATAAACGCATAGAAACGTTTTTTTTTTACGTTTAATATACATATAGGTGTTTTACGTGTAGGTATAATAGTAATGGCTGATTTTCAACGTGTGTAGTGTTATTACTTTCCGTGGTCTATATACGTAGGAGATTTTTTTATTTTTACTAAATATGTTATATTTATGATTTTAATACGGCTATGTGATTACGAGAATTTACACTCCTTAGAATACGTAGTCAAATTATTATAACCTATGGTAGCTGGCAATTTTCTAGTATACTTGTTGAAGCATATTGTAGAGTAAATTATAGAAATGTGCTGAAAAAATCAACAATATTACACTAAAAAAAAAACATTGCGCAATAAGGCGAAAAAAGGCGTTATATCTACATTTAATATACCTTTATGTATTTTACGTCACTTTTTCATGTTTGCAATAATTTTTGACATGTCAAAAAATTATTAGAAATACAAATTTTAATGAAAAAAATATAGTTTGTAGTAAAAATAGTGTATAATATGTATGTCTTAAAAGTGATTTGATTCTGTTCGAAGGTTTGGACCACTCCGCCTCGCGTCGTGTTCCAAATTTCCTTCTCACAAAGTAAAATGTCACTTTTAACACATATCATAAATAACTATTTTTTAATAGTCAAAATTAAGGATGGTTTACTTGAGGAGTATATTTTTAGTAGGTACCATTGTTTGTGCTAACTAAACGCTTCACTACCTATACATATACAAGTAACTTTTACTTGTATCTCCGATTTTATTATTAATTTATGACTAATAATTTAATTTTTTTAGGTATAAAAACGGTAGAAAATAAAGTTCGTATATTGTCTATTCCTTACTTCCCATTTTTTTTTCTTATAAGGCTACATAATAAAATTTTAAGTCTGTGACAACTTCGTCGTAAAATTGCAAATAACTATAAAACAAAACAATGATAGAAATTGAAGAAAGCAGTACGAGTACAAGACTAATAATTATGAATAATATGAATTTAAATACTGATTACAGTGATAATGATTTATACCAATCTAGATCAACATTCGTTAATTCTAAACAAATTTTTAATGCAGATTAATACAGATCCAAAATATATTGACGTAGGTCCAATAACACAACGACATTTCCAATAAAAATTTTGGAAGACTGATACTACAGAAATTTTTCTAAATAACGATGAAGATTATTGTTATTTGGTAAGTATAAAAAATTTCAACTTTTCTATGTATTTTAAATATTATATTCTCAATTTTTAGTGTAGTCGATTAGCAGCAGTGGGTAGATTTAACGGTCGTCAAGCGACAATGAATATTTGAAGATATTTACTAAGCAATAAAATTGTAATGATTTTTAACGGGGTATGGAGAAACAAATGTTCATTTAAAGGGACAAAACTCTGCAATGTTATATTTGGTAATTATTACTATTATTGTTATTTATATCGTATAATAACACATGACAACGCTGATACAAAATTCACTTTGTGAACGCGAAATAAGAAAAATAACTTTAAACACAACAGTGTAACTGGCAAGATTTAGTTACAATTTTTAATTTACAAATGAGTAACAAATAAAATAATTGTACAAAAGTAATTATTTTCACTTCAAGGAGGTGGCAGGGTTACCTAATCTGCTCACCAGTAATTTCCTCCTTTCAACTGTAAAAACCTTTTTACCTTATTAGTAATGTACTATTTTATACCTGTGATAGTAGAAAAAAAATGCAATTTGGACTGTTCACCTTTTGATTTTGCTACACCAACAGTACTAATTTTTTCTTAGATTAATTAATGTTTTTAAATAATTGATTTAATACTAATGCCTATATTTATAAACAATCGTAAAATTTTAAACAGTTTATTATAATTTTTATCCTGTAAAACCAGTTGACAGTCGACACTGAAAGAAAAATCGAAATGTAATTTGCCAACTTTTGATTCTATTTTACAAAAATTGTATAACGATCCGTTTTTAAAATTTATAAGTGTTTATTAATATTGGCATTTTTTTATGCAAAAATAATTTCTTTATCGTTACTATTAGAAACATATGAACATAATTTAATTTTACATTGTTTTATATTTTTTATAGAAGCCGTACATCAGCAGTGAAACCGACGAATTAATCGATCACGCCATAAAAGATTGGTTACAATTAGCCAAAACGTGACATTCTTATGAGCAAGGAAAAATCCAGGAGGCAAATTAATATTTCTGTACGTGTAGCCTAATTCTTAATTAATACGTATCTATTTCTAAACATCTACTTGAGACGATAATGTAGTTGTTTTGTTTAATTTTTTACTTTTGTAAGTAATAGGTATGTACATTTAATGTATTTTTATACATATATAGTTATAATAAACTCATATATTTATTTCCGAAATGCCTTATTTATATTCCAAAATCAGTCATTAAAGTAATTTTTAGCACAATCAATTTTTTTATGTCAATCGTTTACCGATCAGGTGGCGGAGGCGGTAAGTAAATAAATACAATGATCAAAGCTTACTCTAAAAATGACAGCCAAAATTTTTTAATGTTAAAATAATTTTCAAATCAATTTTTTTGAATTTTGTGCATCGATTGAGCAAAAACGTAATAAGTATTGCGGTCAGTAAGTGCTTTTCTACCAGTAACGGGTGTATTGAAGATTTCGACTTCGTCTCGATCTCCAAAATCATCCTCAACCGATAGGAAACACTAAGCACTTATTGACCTTAATACTTAAATAACTCATACAAATGAATAACAAAAATATTGTACGATACATGGAAGGTAAATGTTTTCAACGCTTCAACAAGACTGTCACCGGCTCACTAGTCATTTCAATGATAAAATGTTTACATAAACATCTTATAAATGAATTCATAATACATTTAAAAAACATTTTCATTATACTAATAATATGCATTTATAAAACATTTGTTTAAATGTTTTATGTGTGTATAATTAATACATTTTAAAAACGTTCTCAAAATACGTGTAATAAATATTTATTAAAAGCATATATTAAACATTTATTAGAACTTTTATTAAACGTTGAAAAAATTGTTTATAAGACGTATAACAAAGGGATATTTTTCTTATTCTCATACTAATAATATAATACTTTTATACGTTTAATTTAGCACATCTTGTTTATCTTTTTAAACGTTTATGTAAACGTTTTATAAATGTATAATAAATACGTGTAAAAACCGTTTTCAAAATACATGTAATATAATGTTAGTTATAAACGTTTAATTGCGAACTGAAGAAATATATATTAAACGTATATTGGAATGTTTATTAAACATATAAGAAATTGTTTATAAGACGTATAACACACGGTCATTTTTCTTATTCTTATACTAATAATATAATACTTCATACGTTTAATATAGTACACCATGTTAATCTTTTTAAACGTTTATATAAACGTTTTATAAATATATAATAAATACATTTAAAAACCGTTTTCAAATTACGTGTAATATATTTTAGTTATAAACGTTTAATTGCGAACTGAAGAAATATATATTAAACGTATATTGGAATGTTTATTAAACATATGAGATATTGTTTATAAGACGTATAATACGCGGTCATTTTTCTGATTCTAATACCATAGTCTAATACTTTTTTTATACGTTTAAATTACCATTTTGTGCTTAACGGGACTTAATATCTGTATAAATTTTGATGACTTAGAAATAGATTATGATCTAGAAGTTGATATTCCTGATCATTTTGATAATCGGCAAGTAGTTTTTAACAATAATAATTTTGACAGGCGATAACAAATATTTAATGAAATGTTTGATTTAAATCAGCGTTAGGATAAAAAAATGACATATTTGTATTAAATATTTATTAAAAATAAAAATAAACTGTATTCTGTACATAAAATATAAAAAAATAAACAAAAATTATAACTAATACCTATAAAAATTATATACATAAATAAAAACAAACTGTATTCTGTACATATAAAAAACATAAAATAAACAAAAATTATAACCACCTACAAAAAACATTTTACAAAAATTATATACATCACATATTTTTTTTAAAGTTAATTAGTCCTTCTATCGCCTTTACCTTGCGTTCTTCCAATTCCAATTTCCTTTCATATAGTTCCAACTTCTTATTTTCCTTTTTTTCTTTCCTATTTTCTTTTTCTTCCATCCAATTTTTCCAATCTGCTTCTTTGGTTTCCAGATATTGCTTTTTTAAATTGATATATTCAGTCTGTATATTTTTACGTTTTTTACCTTTAGTGGTAGCTAGTGGTGTTGGTGGTAATGAATTTTCACCTTGTTCTTCTGAGCTGGTTGCACTAACTGTATGAACGCGTTCAGTACATTCTGAGCTGTTGCTGGTGCCACTAAGAGTTCGAACGCGTTCAGAACATTCTGAGCTGTTGCTGGTGCTACTAGCAGAGCGAACGCGTTCGAGACATTCAATTCGATTTTCTGTTTCCGAAAGTTCTGAGCTGGTGGATGCTAGTGGATCAATATTGATCACACTTATCGAATGCTGACTGTTTATATGGGGTTCGTCCCCCATCAACTCATCAATCTTTTCATAATAATGAAAGCGCATTGGTCCTCTGCCGCTCTTATTTTTATTTTCCTTGCAGGTCTTATATGACCTCAGCAAGTTTTGCCATTTTTTTTTGGCATATATTTGCGGTAGCCTGAAACAATAAAACGAATTTATAAACCAATATACTATATACCTATTTATTTAAATGCATACAAATATGTTCAAGCTCTCCAAATCGGTCGAGACATTTGCCACACATGTTTTCTTCTTTTTGGATGATGTAATTCATCGTATCTACTTTCCACTACGTTTATTAACGCCAATGTTTGGTCATACGACCAAAATTTCTTGTCGTATTCTGTTACTGAAATTTAAAAATAAATTAATACAAATTTCATAATACTACAAAATAACCATACCATTTATTTCGTTCACGTAGTTGTGCTCTGCGTGAATTAAAACATGTTCTTGTTGATTACCTTCCATTTTCTCTGCAACAAAGCGTAAGAATATTTTTAACGTATTAATCAGGTATGAATTCACTATACTACTTACTTTTAAATGTACAAAGCAAAATATCGTAGTTGACCGTTGAAAAGCTACTGTCAAATTCAAATTGTACACACGTGGTACACACACAGAAGACATCCAGCGACATCAGTCGTTCAAGTCACCAACAAAATTTGTCTTTTGCCGTTTTTTTTACTTCATAATAATCTCACTTGATCTCAACTCAGTTCATGTCAAACTCATCTCATTTTGAGATTAGGTGAGATGATGCAAATGATAAAAAGAACGCGACTACAGTACTTACTACTAAGTGAGGTTAGATTGTAAAAAATCTGATATGGACACCACACGACTTCCTTGTACAATTATTAAACTATACATATTTTTTTAATAACTAAATTACAAAATATTAATTTTAACTTCAAAACAGTAAGATATATAGCGACCGTAATCTAATCCGGTTCTTTTTAAAGAGAGTTTTGATTACAACAAAGAAATATTTGATTACAACAATGAATATGACTAATTTCACAATAAAAATATAATATTTGTTATTGTACGAATCATAAAATTGCACGTATTTAACGTAATTTGACATGAACATTTTTTTATGCTTTTGTCCTAATCCATAGCAAGCTTTATTACAAAAACAAAAAAGTATATAATTTTTAAATTTACATATCTCTCTTATACAAAGGGCTAATTTAATAATACTTGATGTGCTAGACGCAGAAATTAATTCTCTAAAACTTTTATTTGAAGCATTTATTTCTAAAATCAAAATAAAATCATTTTATTCAAGAAAAACTGTTAACAACTTCAAGTAATGTACCACTTCCGGTTAGCCTATTTTAACCAAAATCTATTATGTTATTTCGATTGACATAAAAGTCTTGTATACCAAATTTGAAAAAAAGATTATATTTTAAAACAGTTTTTCATTAAAATCTATTATAGGTTTCATGTAAAGTGTCACTTCTAGAAATTGTGTAATAACCAGAAAGGGAGGTGCACAACTAGATGTTATAGAATTCCTAAATACAAAATTTCAACTTTCTACGGCTTACCGTTTTTGAGTTATGCGAGATACGTACGTACGTACGTACAGACGTCACGACGAAATTAGTCAAAATGGATTCAGGGATCATCAAAATGGATATTTCCGCTGAAATCTGAAAACCGAAATTTTTCGCGATTACAATACTTCCTTTACTTAACGTACAAGGAAGTAACAAGTGAGTCATCAGAACTGTGTTAAATTTAGGTTGATAATGTTGGTACATTTATTGTAGTTAAATATATATATACGATATATATATATATATATATATATATATATATATATATATATATATATATATATATATATATATATATATATATATATATATATATACATATATATATATACATATATATATATACATATATATATATATATATATATATATATATATATATATATATATATATATATATATATATATATGTTGTAGAGAATTAAATTCTGCACCCGAATTAGTAATAATATTTTCTTTTTGACATTTCATAACCGAGAAAATCAATTTTAATTTTTTCTGGAGATAGCTGATTTATAGCAGTAGCCATGGAACTCAAACAAAATTACGAACAATTGTATGTCATCTTAACTGTCAAAAAAAGTTTGTGTTTTGTGATTTTCCCAATAAAATATTTGTTTGAAAGTGTGGAACAGTTTTCTTATGAAGAAAAGCTTCAGAATATAAAATGGTGGACAAATTTTGATTGAGGTGCATGGGTATCGCTATAAATCAGCAATATTCAAAAAACTTTAAAATTGATTTTCTCGGTTATTAAATGTCAAAAATAAAATCTTATTACTAACTCGAGTGCAGAATTTAATTCTCTATAACATTTATTTGAAGTATTTTTGTCTAAAATTATTTGGGAACTTTTGCGCAAGGAAAAACTGATTTCCCATGTTAAACGCCTATGGCCAGGTTTTTAATTAACACACGGTATATATATAATGTCCCATCATTCCATTGCGGAGCATAGGGTCTCTAGGGTACCTTTATATACAGGGTATGGCCATGAAACAAGATCGCCGCCATAAGCGAGCCAATGTCAAACATATTGATAATTCATTTCCCTATTTATTTGTAAGAAATGTGATATTATATTTTACAGGAATATTAAATAATTACACTATGAATCTAAAAAGGTAATAAAAATTCATTTATTTCAGAGATACACAATTATTATTATGACACAGATTTGGAGGTTATGTATAGCATATGATATTGGTTGTTATTATCACATCAAATTTAATAAATGTGGTTATTTTTTACATAATAAGTATATATTTTTAACTTACCGTTTAAAAATTTAAATGTTTGTGCTTAATATTGGTAATTTTTATGTGTTTTCAATATTGCCAGTCATCGTAGTGAGTATCTCAAGAAAATATACATATAAATAAAATAAAAGTATTACTTACATTTTAAATAAATATTAAAAGTATATTTAAATGTGTTTTGCATTAAAATAAAACAAGTAGCCACGAAAATACATAATAAGTTACGCAACAACAACGAATATGATAGTGGCCCTCTAATGGCGGACGAAACGCGAGCCACGTCATGGCCATACCCTGAGTAGAATACCCTAAGGGTCTCAACAAGAAGGCGCCATCTGATTCTGTTACTTGCTATATGATATGTTTAATTTTTGCCCATGTTTTCCCCATTAGTGAGGCTTCCTTCAGCACAGTCCTTCTCCATGTTTCTCTCGGTCTACCTCTACCTCGGTTACCCTGAGGGTTCCAGTCCAGGGCCTGTCTTGCTATGTTCTCCTGGGGCTTACCAAGTGTGTGGCCCAGCCACCCCCACTTCCTCTGTAGGATATCCAGGTGGATGGGTGTATGGTTGCATCTGTGCCACAGTTCCTCATTCGTTATTGTATTTGGCCAGTAAATACGTAAGAGTTTACGTAAACACTTGTTTACAAAAACCTGTAGTTGCCGAATGATAGTTTTCGACATCTTCCAAGTTTCGCAACCATACAAAAGCACTGATTTAACGTTGGTTTTAAAGAGACGAATCTTAGTGTTTAATGAGTAGTTCCGTGAAGACCAAACAGTGCGAAGCATACCAAAAGCTTGTTGTGCTTTCCGAATTCTTTGTTGTATAACACTGTCAGTGCCTCCCGAGCTGTTAATTATGCTTCCCAGATACACGAATTCGTTTACCCGCTCAATTATATGATTATCTAACGTAAGATTTGTGGCATTGTTAGTCATCATACGGATTTCTTTGGTTTTATTTAGGTTAATTTTTAATCCGACTTTAATTGCTTCGTTTTGTAGACATTGGAACTTGTCTTGTGCGTCTCTAAAAGTGTGTGTTAAAAGGAAAATATCGTCGGCATAGTCCCAAGTATTCGTCTTGAGTTAATGCCCCATTGTATACCTCTTTGCTGGGTGCAAACTTTGTTCATTATTGTGTCTAACACAATGTTGAAGAGTAGTGGAGAGAGGACGCAGCCTTGCTGTCGTGTATGTATCGGGTTGCTTATTTTATTCTTGTGAGTTACTTGGCAGGTGCTTTGGTTATATATTGATTTAATAATGTTTACTATTTTAGTTGGTACACCTCTTTCCAGGAGTGCTTTCCATATCTCTGAGTGTTTAAGGGTGTCAAAGGCTCGTTCGAAATCAACAAAGGTCATGTATAAGGGTGCTCTAAACTCTTGCGACTGTTCTACTATTATTCGTAGCGTATTTATGTGATCGATACATGATCTTTCTCAGCAAAATCCTGCTAGTTCTGGACGTAAGGTGGGGTCAAGGATTTATATCAAACGATTATGTAGTTATTGCAACAATTTTATTAGCAGTATTCAACAGGGTGATTTCGCGCCAGTTTTTGCAGTCGTTTAGATTTCCTTTTTTCGAAAGTAGTATGATGCGGCCTTTGTTCCAATCGGCTGGGAATTTTTCTGTTTGCCAGAAGTTTTCTAGGAGGGGGTGTATCAACTTGGCGATTAAGTCTGGACAGGCTTTGTTATGGTATGGTGCGGTATTATAAATACCACTATTTTGGGTCCATATTTTTATGACGGCATATCAACATCACAGAGATACTTAATTTTTTTTTAATGAATTTCAAAATTATTCGGATGATATGCCATTAGCAGTTACACGCAGAATGATATTTCAGCAAGATGGTGCACCTCCGCACAATTCATTGGATGTAACTGCGTATTTAAATCAAGAATTTCCAAATTCCTGGATTGGCAAGCGGCCTTACATCGTGGCCCGCAAGATCTCCTGATCTATCGCCTTTATATTTTTTTCTATGAGGCAGGCGCGTAGGAACCAATTTTTTTCGGGTGGAGGGGCAAATCCTTATTTGGAATTTTATTTTTCTTTAATGAAAAACGCGGGGGGGGTTAAGAAAAGAAAATGCAGCGTGTCATTAAAATAAATTATAAATTTATATTAATATTAGTTAACATTGACATAATCGACCTATACTTTACCGAAAACGCGACTCCTTTCTTCGTTCCTACTCACGAACTCTTTTAAAACATCGTACAGGTTTAGACGAGCTGTGTGCTCTTGATATATATGCAGAATTAAAATCTGCGTTAAGCGTTTCTGCGTCATGGTTGATCTTAAATAGGTTTTGAGACGACAAAGTGCGCTGAAGGTACGCTCCGATGATGCAGCTGAAGCAGGAACGGTCATCACAAGTACTAAAAGTAATACTACCTGCTGAAGAAGAGCTTTCAAATTCTCAGACTCATTACTGAGATTCTCAGCAAAAGTAGCACAAGAGGTGGGGATTTCGTCTGGCAAATTATTCAATAACTGCAGCTGTGTGTGCAGACCAGCAATGTCAAAATCTTCAGAAAGTACGCCTAATCTCTCTTCAACAATCCCAATATGCGGCACATTTCCTCGAAGCGCATCAAGAATAAGATCTTCAAGCATTGAAAGTCTATGGAGACCTGGTTGATCAAACCTGCCTTTCAAAGCTGTTGTGAAGATATCTAATAATAATAATAATAATAATAATAAATCTTTATTACCCAACAGGATGAACCCAATTACAGAGTAATAATACAGTATATATATAAAAAGATCTAATACAAAGAAAAAACAAATCAAATTAATAAATTACTTAACTTACTTTTGAATACATTCAAGTTATCCTCAAAATCTAATTCAGAGCACACTGAATTATAAATGCGACACATAGCGTTAACTGGTGAGTTATAATAATAATTTGTCCGGGAAAAATTACAAAGAAATGTGTTGTTATTTCTAGTACTACAAACATTAATATGAAAATTTAATTGAGAAAGCAATTCACTATCGTCAACTTGATAATTAATAATTTTGTACAAAAATACAATTTGTTGTTTAATATGCCTAATCAATAATGGTTCTAGAGTGAAGGTACTAAGAAGAGTTACATAATCGGTATTTGGCCAAAAATTAAACAAACGATAATAAACAGTTTTACAAAATCTCTTTTGAATACCTTCTATTGCATTAATTAAATACTGTTGTGTGGGAAACCAAATAATAGAGCCATAGTACAATTTACTGAGAACTAGAGATTCAAATAGTGTTTTATAGCAAAGAAAATTTTTAAATTCAGATGTGGAGCGAAAAATAAAACCTAACATTTTGTAACAAGATGCAATAATAATTTCAGCATGGTAAATTAAAGTTAGTTTAGAATCTAGGAATAGACCTAAGTCTTTTATCATAACAACTCGATTTAAGATTTCACTATTCATGTTGTAATCGTAGCTAATTGTAACAGTTTTCTTACTATAACTGATCACTTGACATTTGCCAATATTAAAATTTAATTGGTTGTTTTTTGATCAATTGGAGATTGACAGTAAATCTTCTTGTAAGAGACAACAGTCATTAATGTCAGTGATGGTACGAAATAATTTAAAATCGTCTGCATACATTAGATATTTAGAATGTTTAACAACACATGTTAAATCATTTATAAATAGTATAAATAATAAAGGGCCCAGAATGGAGCCTTGGGGAACTCCTGAAAAGGCTATGAAATTCCCAGATGCAAAACCATTACAAACAACATATTGCACCCTGTTGCTCAAATATGATTCAAGTAGTAGATGTAAGTTATCTGAGAAACCAATTGCTTTTAATTTATCTAATAGTAGTACATGAGAAACAGAATCGAATGCCTTCGAAAAATCCGTATATATCACATCAACTTGTTTCTTGTTGTTGAAGGCATCATAAATAAATTGAGTGAAACTAGTCAAATTCGAGGTAGTTGATCTATGAGGTACGAAGCCGTGCTGACAAGGACTGACATAATTCTTTGTTTGAAGTTGAATATATTTGAAAAGAGTATATTCGAATATTTTTGCTATGGAATTTAAACAGGAAATAGGTCTATAATTACTAATTTGAGTTTTATCTCCAGATTTAAACAATGGGAATATTTTTGAAATTTTCCACGTATCTGGGACTGAGTTAGTTTTTAAACATAAATTAAATAAAACATGTAATGGACTAGCTAAAATATCAGAACAACCTTTAAAAATGTACACTGGTATATTATCTGGCCCCACCGAAACAGTGTTATTTTGTGCTTTAATAGCATTTATAATTTCATTTAATGATATTTCAGTAATTCTTATTAAATCGCAGTTAGAATCTGGAATATTAATAGCTGAAATATCGTGATGAACATTAGAATTATTATAAACATTTTTAAAAAAATTTGCGAAAGCTTCAGATATTTCTATACCAGATTCAAACGAGTGACCATTGTAATACATAGTTGCCGGAATTTTGTTACTATCTTTTTTCTTATTAATATATGTCCAAAAATATTTAGGATCATTTACAATATTGGTTTGTAGTGAACTCATATAATCATTGTAGGCATTTTTAATTAACAATTTACAAGAGGAGCGTAATGCTTTAAATTCATTTAAATGAAAAGTGGAACCATGTTTGCGGTATAGTCTCCTGTGATATTCTTTAAGTTTTAGTTTGGCTTTGATATCTTTTGTGAACCAAAATGGAAATCTGTTTGAATGCTTTACAATTTTGGGTATACATTGATCCAATACACCATAAAAAATATTGTAAAAAGTTTGCACAGCAGAGTTAACATCATCACACGATTCTAATGATCGCCAGTCTGTATTACTAAGTAGAGAATAAAGTAATTCATAGTTGCCCTTTTTAAAATTATATGTAATGTTGTTTTTTACATTAAGCTTAGAAGAACGACCGTGAGAAACCGAAATATCAATATTAAGAGCGGGATGATGTGCGTCTTCTGGCAATAAGCTATTTAAACATTTTGTCACACTGCCATTTAAATTTGTTATGACAACATCTAAAATATTGTTATTAACGTTAGGAATATAGTTAACTTGTTCCATATTTAAGAAATTTACAAAATGCAAAAAATTATTAATTTGATTGTCAGTGATATTTTCTTTATAATATTTATTTAAGTTCGTTAAATTGAAATCTCCGACAATCAAAATATTAGAATTAAAAATAAATGGCATTGTACTAAGCATTTCATAAAAAGTGGAATATTCCATAGAAGTAGTGTCCGGTGGGATGTAAGCTGTAACAATGTAGATGGGATTGAATGAATTCTTAGACGCAACTTTTAAACAAATAAAGTCAATATTAATTAATTCACAGCTGATATCTATATGTACAGCGTTGAGAGTGTCATTGACGGCGATGAGTACACCTCCCCCTCTGCTTTTCCTAGTTCGTACGCGATCACGGTCACTCCGAAATACAGCAAAGCGTTCATCAAACAACTCAGTATTAAAGATGTTGTCGTTGAGCCAGGTTTCAGGGAAGACTAGGATGTCATATGTTGTGGATAATACATTTAAAAAAAGTTCTGACAGTTTTGTGTTGAGTCCACGCACATTCTGATAGTAAACAGAAATATTTTGAGTTGTTTTTATTAGTTTTTTGTTATAATTATACGCGGTACACCATTTAAGTATTTAATACGCAGGTTCTCTTCACCATTTTCACTACGACGTTTAATTTCGATTTTTAATTCATTAAGATACTCCCTTTGCTTGGGAGTTTTATCACTGACTATTTTAATCATATTAAATTTAGTATTTTTTATTTTATGTGTGTTTTTTATTATGTTTATAGCATCGGAAGTAGTTTTGAAAGAGACTTTTACAGGTCTAGGTCTAGTGTTAGCACTGTTAAATTTACCCAAACGGTAATTTTTGAATTCCGTTGTAGCTACGGGATTAGAAGACACTGTAGTTAGAAGTTCACTAATAATTGAGGAATCAGTAACAGCACCTTCGGAAGAAGATAAGTTACTTTCAGGCAGATTGTATAAAATCAAATTGGATTGACGATTACTACGGTCATTGATTTCCGAAATGAAGTTTTCGAATTCTACACATTCTTCCAATTTAGTTTTTTTATTAGAAGAATACGCTGCTTTCAACTCTTTAATTTCGGCTTGTAAACAAAGAATGAGTTGTTTTAATTCTGTGGTGTTATTGGTTTTAATTCCAGCAGAAGATTCACATGTGTCACAGAACCACTTCATATTTTTCCTAGCACGAAGCATTCGAGTATCGATCTGGGATACTTCTACACAATCAACGTGATAAGTAGTAGAACAACCTGTACATTTTACTGATGAGTTGATGTCAAATTTTTTTGAACAAATAGTACATACAGCTGCCATGATTTCGTGTAATGGTAGACCTACACTTGAAGTAAAGACGTATTCTTTAAGCCAGACAGGCGCACGCACAATGTTGTTTAATTATGGATTTCGTAAAAAATACACTAAAATTTAGAGTTTAACTAATGAAAACTCAGAATTTTAAGTAGAGCGCGACACAGTTGCTTAACAGAAGATATATAATTGATGCACACTTTAGTTACTCACACACTAGTACCAAATAAATTTCACATAAATTCAAAATAATTATAATAACCGACAAAAAGTAAGGAAGCGAAAAAACAACGTGTATAAATCTCAAATTATTGTTTATATTGTTAATATCTCATAATATTCCTTGCAAAATTTCTCTTGGCTGAAGATTCACTTGATCTACAGATATATTTGTTTGTTCCAAGCGTTGTGGTACTTTTCTTGGCCTGGGTTGCAATGGACGTTCCAACTCCAAATCATCTTCTACTTGTACGACGCTATCATAAATTTCGCCAAATTGGTCCTCAGTTCGAATATCTTCTAGACGTCTAATTACCAACTCCGCTGCTTGCTCAGCACCAGTAGCTGTTAGGTCAGGCTTCTATAAAATCCGAGCTAACTGTTCACATGGACTAAACACTTCGATGCTAATTTTTTAAAAAAGCATAGTTTCAAACTTATTTAATTTATTTAGTCATCCTCGAACAGCAGCTCGCCTTTCGTTAGAAGTGGCATCCTTGTCATCAACTATCGCTTGAAGAGTTTCACGTACTCTTCGATACTCCTGGTGATATCGCGTAAGTGACGTCACTCTAACACACCATCGTGTGGGGCACAGAGCTATAAGCTGTCCTGGAAGACCTAATTCAGAATTATCCGCAACAGGAAGCAGAATAATATTTTGGTAAATGGTTTTTCGTTTTGCAGATTTCAAAATGCAGTTAGAAGTATCTTTCACCAAACACAGCAAATTTCACAGATTTTCTGAATTTCGAGATACTTCTTGAAGTGCCAAATCTGCAGAATGGTTACCACAATGTACAAATAATGACTTTGGTTGTTCGTTTGTTAATATTGTTCTCACTGCCTTCTTAGCTCCAGTTCATGTTAGGGGCCCCGTCAAAACAGTGTCCTCGAAGTTTTTCAAGTGGTAAATTTAATCGAAGTAACATGTTTTTAATTACTGTGGCAAGGGTATATCCCTTAGAATCAGGAGCATTATACATCCCAAGAAATATTTCATTTATCTGAAATGACTGCGGATCGACGATTCTGCGCACAACGAAAATGGTTCCATGACAGCTATGTCAGTTGTTCCATCAGCAATGATGGCAAACCACGGAGATAACTGTATTTCTGCTATTCTATTTCGAAGAACCATATGAGCCATAATCTTAATAATTTCATTTTGGATTTGTGGGCTCAAGTAGGAATCACGACGGGCCATCCACAGCCGAATTCACAAAACAAGATTAGCACTTAAACCAGATTAAAACAATGAAGTTAAGCTAAACCATATTCACAAAAAAGTTTAATCCTTTATCGGTAATACTTTCTTAAACCGGTTTAGTTTAAAATTTAACCCTACATATCCATAGCAACAGAATCATTTGGTGTAAATAAATATTAAACCTATTCACAAAACTTTTCGGTTACAAATTTAAGCCGTATATTTAAACCTACTGCAACGCAGCATTAACGTTGTGTAAAATTTGTAATTGTAATTTTAAATCATCATAGAGGTTTGTTATTGTTATAATAATAATAATCTTTATTAAATAGCTTCATACGAATACAAATGTTATATATATAAATTATGTAATTGATATTATTTTGTTAGTTTTTAAAAACAAACGATAATATCTAATTATTATAATTTATTTATTTGCAAACTACAATATTATTAACTTCAGTATCAGTATTATAATTCCTCCCCTTCAAGATTGTTTGTCAATTATTAAGATAGTTGGCTTACCGGTTGAAGTTTTATATCAGAAGTTTTTGAGGGTTTTTGTTTAATTTTCATAATTTGAATTATCTTATAAATAGATACTGCAACCATTACAATTATAATTATATTGATAAGAATTAATTGCGACCATCCGTAACATATTTAAATATAGAAGTGGGCCGTAGGGTCGAGGAATTATTGTAATATACGAAGAAAGAATTTCATAAATTCTTTCTTCGTATATTACAATAATTCCTCGACCCTACGGCCCACTTCTATATTTAAAAATTATAATTATAGTAATTATTACATATAAAATATAGCCATGTTTATTTACATAATTCTTAAAGTTAATAACATCATTCGTGATTTTTGGTATTACAACATGAGTAATATTTATCATGTGTTCTTTGCTGAATTCATTATTAATGCTAAGTTTTTTAACAATTTCTATTTTATTCAATTTGATTTCTTTGGCGTTTACTTTATTGTTAAAATTTTCTTTGTTTATTAAACAATTTTCTTCATTTTTGAGTTTAATTACTTTGTCTAAAGGTAACTCGTCGAATGATGTCTTACAATCTACAACTATATTATCAATATTTGAATACAAATAATATATATTCGTATTTGGTATCTTAATTATTATTTTATTATCATTTATATTTCTAACGTTACAAAGTTTTGAATTTCTATTAATATATAAATTTTTATAGCACATCTGTAGTTCGACATATTCAGTTTTACAATAATTTTTGTCTTTTAATAGTACGCAACTATTAATAATATATAAGAGATTATTTTCCATTATGAATGTTTCTGTCGGATAAGCTAACTGAACTAATTTATTACTGTCTAAGTAAGGGACTGGTGTAATTTCATACATTGGAGTAGGTAGATTTTGGAAAATAGGAAGTATAATAAGGTATTTTATATCATCATTTTCAATTTTACAATAGGTGTTTATTAAATGTTGCATTTCATAGAAATTTCTAAATTCTATTTTCATAATTTTTTCAATTTTTTGAAATATTAATTTCAAATCGTCAATTTCTACTTGTGAGGTATGAAATATGTTTTCTAAACAAAAGCTTAAAGAAATTTCAATATTTTGAATTAAAGTTGTTAATATTTTAATGTTATTTCGTAACAAATTTATAACATGGGTTATAAAGAATATATTATTCCATTCTATATTTTCTTTAGTGATTACTCCTTGAATTTGTTGTATTTTTGATTCTAAAAGGATTTGGTTTTCATTAACAATTTTAATTTTGTTATTGAACTCGTGGGTAAGATTCGTCATTATTTCAATTTGTGAATTTTGGTTTTGTTTCAATATCTTTTCATTTTGTTGAATTTCGTCGATTAAAGAGTCATATTTTTCTTTATCTGATTGATCTAAATTTCCTGTAATAAAATTTATTATGTTACCTAACCCATTTATTAGTCCTCGTTTTTTTCTAATATTATTATTTCCATATAATAAATTTATTCTATTATTTAAATTTTGAAGTTCCATTATTAAATTGTTTATTAATGATTTAGTTTCGGTTTTTATTCGTTTTGGTCAAAATTTCAATTTGCGTTAATATCTTATTTACATTTTCATTTTGGAGAGTAATTGAAGATCTTAAAAAAAATTAAGTTTATATCATAATATAGGTATTTTTCTTGTGAGGAAATGTAAACATCTTTCATTTGGATTAAATTTATAATTTCGTTTGGATTTTCTATTATGTCGATACTCCATGTTATTTGAAATCTGAAACAAAAGTTATAATTTTAATTTGTCTAATTTGACTTTTCTTAAGTGTTGTTTTCCAACTATTTCTGCAGTTTTTGTTTTATCGTTTAAATTTTGTATATTTACTTTTTCGTATAGAGGTTTTTTGTACTTGGTAATAAGTCTTCGATTTTGTTTCAAATATGCATAATCTTGATTAATATTTATTTCTGGGTTTGGTTTGAATCTTTTAGTTTTTTCTTCATATAATTTGTTATACGTCTTTTTATTTTCTTCTTCTTTTCGTTTCATATAATTATTTTCTAATTCATAAATATTAATTTGTATATTTGTATCTTTAAAAATATTATTTAAATATTTGATTAAATCTTTTCTTTCTAATTTATCTAGACCACAAGATAAATATGGAATGTTAATTTCATAGATATCATTCTTTATCAAATAATCGCGTAATTCTGTTAGTGACTTTTGTAGAATTTTCTTATTACAATTTTCATAATAATTTTCTTAAAAAATAAATGAAAAATAATTTTATCATTTATATTTTGAATAAAGATACATGAATTACATTATAATTTTTACAAAATTCTTTACTATAAAACTGTTCATCTATTTGTTTGGCTAGGCCTTTTCCGAATTTTAAGTCTTTTGAGATACAGTGGGCGAAAATGTTTGTGTTAGTTATATTTCCTTTGTGATAGTGGATTTTAAATGGTTCACGAATTCGGCTAAGAAAATCTGCTATCTTATTTGTTTTTTCTGGGACATATTCTATTTCGAAGTTGTATTCTGAAAGTTCGATCTTCCATCTCATTAATTTCTGATTAGCATTTTTCATGTGAAAAAGCCAAGTTAAAGGTCTGTGGTCGGTTCTAACTATAAATTTACGTCCATATAAATAGTGTTTAAAATTTTGAATAGACCATACAATAGATTTTAATTCTTTTTCAATTGTGGAATAATTTATTTCTTGGGAATTAAATGTTTTGGATGCATAACACAATGGTTTTTCACCGTCTTCGAATTTTTGAGATAAAACGCTACCCATCGCGTAGTTGCTTGCGTCAGTTGTAAGAATAAATGTTTTGTTAAAGTCAGGAAATTCAAGTATAGGGGGGTTGGAAATTAATTCTATAGATTTTTCGAAAGCTTCGATGTATCCTTTATTTGTTATATCAATTTGTTTATTTTTCTTTAAACATTCACTAAAAGGTTTTGTTAAACTTGAAAAATTTGGGATAAAACGTCTATACCATGACAGTTTGCCTAAAAATGATTTAATTTCTTTAGTTGTTTTTGGAATTAAAATTTTGTTAATAGCTTCAATTTTTTTATTATTAGGTGTAAGGCCTTTATTTGATATTACGAATCCAAGATATTCTATTTCAGTTTTGAAAAATTCTGACTTATCTAGTTGAATTTTAAAATTGGCTTGTTTTAATTTCTCAAATACTTTCCTGATATTTTTAACCCTCGCAGGACCGTGCTATTGGTACACGCGCTATAGACCGTGCGGGGTAACTCAGTTACCCCAGGATTTTTTCGAGATTTTTGGTACCTTACTCGTTTTATTTGTAAGTTTCAGTTAAAATGAATGCAAGAAAACATTTTTTATAAATTTTTTATTTACAAAAAATACAAATAATAAAAATACAACTACTAAAATTAATAACAATTCTGAACAAAACAAAAAAAACTAAATTTGCAACTTTTCACAATCTAAACAGAAATATTTTTTTAATTCCTTCCTGTGTATATTGCAAATAGTTTTCCCGCATGTTTGGCATGCAATCCTGGACTTCCGATCATGTTTCCTAGGGCAAAAAGTACATCTTGAACTTGACGTATGAGGAACGTTTGCAGGAGGATATTCTTCTGCTTGTTCGACGACATTTTGCTGAAGGTATAAGTCAATAGAATATTTTACTGTTTTATGAAAATTATTAGAATTTAATTTTCTGTGTTGTACGTTAGGCAGTGCGAGATAATATGCCAATTTTTGGAGAAAATGCTTTCGATAATTCCTGTCTTTGCATACATCAGCATATTTTTGTTTGTAAATAATATGAGTTTAGCGTAGCCATATCAATAATTTCCATAAATATTCTCAATGGCCATCTTCTTGTTCCACGAACACAACTATATTCTCTGGTCATATGATCGCCGGTATCAACAGCACCTTTTGTCTTGTTATAATGAATATTTATTTCCGGCTTGTTTTGCGCGTCGCCAGTTGTTTCGCTGCCATGAAACTGAGTTGAAAGTAAAAGAACAGCCTTTTTTTTTGGGAACATACGACACGAGTGTTAGTTGATCAGAGAAACCAAACATACTAGAATATTCTGGACGCGATACATGAGGCAAAAATTCATTAGGAATTTCACGTTTATTTGCACGCAGTGTTCCCGTAATTGTAAGTCGTTGGCTGAAGAGCTCTTGAGCCAAAGGAATAGACGTAAAAAAATTGTCCGTAGTAACTCCTCTCCATGAACCAAAGTAGGGTCTTACCATATTCAAAACAACTCTTTGCCCTTGATTTATTTCTCGTTGTTTATTTACCATTCCAGTATATACTTGGCTGTTTAGTATATAGGCTGTTTCAGAATCCGAACAAACCCAAATTTTTATACCATATCGCCCTGGTTTACTTTTTATGTACATTCTGAACGGACACTTCCCACGAAATGTTGCCAAACGTTCATCCACCGTAATATTTGTGCCTGGTGAGAAATTTGCTACGCAGTTTTTGACAAAGCTGTCGTATATTTTCCGTATTGCTTCCAATTTGTCTCCACTTGCTTGAATTCTGTAATTTCTTGTCATTGGATTATCAAATATGATGTTTTTGTAGATTTCTTTGAATCTGTTTCTCGATAAAGCGGCAGTAAAATAGGGTTGTTTGAACAATTCATTTTCAGTCCACATTTCAGAAATGCTCAGTTTTCTTCCATGATTTCTACCACCAGCAATAAGCACACCAATAAATGCTTGCATCTCCTCCTGGTTGTGTGAACACATATGTCAGTAAGCATGTCGTCTGTTACAAAGAGCTTGAATGCTTCTAAAATTGACGTAATCTGTAAACTAAATTAGAATAATAATTAGAATAAATTTAATACTTTTCAATAAAAACTTTTACCTAGAATTTTGTAAACCAATTTTTCCTTCTACAATATTATGTGCATAACGTTTTGTGGTTGCAGGCGGGGTAGAGTTCCATTCAAATCCCGACTTTGAGTTGTAAATAACTCCGGTTTGGTTGGGAAACTCGAGGATTTCGCCCTTCTCTTGACTTTCAATTTCGTCACTAGTATGGTCTTCTTCTTCCACATGATCTTCTACTTCACTTTCCTCATCTTCACTACATTCATATTCATTTTCACTGTCACTTTCTTCCAAAATTCTAAGTAACTCTTCATCAGTCAGACATTTGCGTCGTGCCATTGCGACGAACAAAATAACACTGAACAGGTTACTCTTGGTTTATAAAATGAACTGAATGTTTTTATACGAGATTAGACCTGTTCAAACCAAGTACGTGGATCAATGAGATATGGTAGAACCTTTCAGCTAATAAATAAAACCGTATTTTATGGTCAATTCAACTTTTAAAAGAAATGTAATTCAATGAAACGAGATAGACCGTGCGGGGTAACTTGGTTACCCCAAGAAAAAAATATGTATAAAATCTATTTCTAAATTTCTAAGTTAAAAAATATGCTGTTTTGGCACACCTTAATGTTTGCTGAAGGCATTCATAGAACGGCAATGCTGTAAACATATTATTTAAGAAATTATTACAGAAAAATTGCGCGTGGGGTAACTGAGTTACCCCACGCCGGTGCATTAATAAGACCGAAAGGCATTCTTAAAAATTCATAATGACCTGATGAGGTGGAGAAAGCTGTTTTTTCTATGTCTTTTTCTTTGATCTGAATTTGGTGAAATCCCGAGTGCAAGTCAAGTGTAGTGAAAAATTTAGGTTTTCCAATTTTATCAAATAAGGAATCGATATTTGGTAGGGGGAATTTATCTTCTCTTGTTTTTTGATTTAATTTACGGAAATCAATAACCAAACGAGTTTTTCTTTTTCCAGAGGCATCTAATTTTTTTGGGACAATCCATATAGGACTATTATAAGGGGAACGGGATTTTTGTATCACACCTTCTTGTAACATTTTGTTAATATGATCTTCAACGTCTTTTTCGTATATCTGTGGTAATCGATAATTTTTTTGATATATTGGAGTGTCATCATTGGTATAAATTTCATGTTGTACATGGGAGGTGTAACTCAATTTCTCACCTTCTTTTGGGATTATACAATCATATTCTTTTAATAATTTATGTAGTTTATTTTTAATATTTATGTCTTCAATGTGCGAATCGCGAATTTGCATAAAATTGTTTGTATTTTCTGTTAAATTTTCAATATTGAAAGTTTTATTTCCGATTTTAATTTGATCGTTTTCAAAATCAATTTTTGTTTTGGTATCGCGCATGATTTTTATTCCAAAAATCTGATGTGGCCAGCACATAACCTCTCGCCGTATATTTTACCTGGCTGTATGCATAAAGCAAAGAATATTTTTATAAATACAAATAATATATTCATATAAATCTATGACGTATAAACTTCTTTATTATTCAATAATAGCATGTCTCAACATAAAGATATTTACCATAAATTATGTTACAATAAATTACAAAGTAGAGTTTACCATATATAAATATTAGGCTGGTAACAGCAATTTTCAATTCGAACAACTTTGTTTACTTTCTCTTCATATTCTTCTAGTAAAAACATTAATTTTGGGCGGTCTAAAATGTATATATCTGGATTGTGCATCTATTCTTACATATCTTCTTTTACATTTTATTTTTTCATACTTGTTATATCTAAATAACACTAATTCCTTTTAATAAAGTGACGGATAGATTGCACTCCGATTATTCTTATATCGATGTGTAATTTTGTCAATATTTACAACTTACTTGAGAAGAATTTGATAGCTTTTTCGCAATTCAAAGTTACTCTAGTCTACAGTACTGGTGTACATTGTCCCATAATGTTTGAAACAAATTTAAGTCCTTCAACCTAGACTTGTCATCTCCATAATAGTCACAGATCAAGAACTAAGGGATTCTCCAAGTACATTTTTAATTCATTACTCATTATTTCTGACACTGACATTTATCTGTCAGTTACAAATAATTTAAATTATCAACTATTTTTCATGGCATCCTTTCGGTTGTAAAATTAATTACAACATTATTTTATATATTATATTCCTTTTATCTCTAAATCTATAAAATATGTATAAAAATATTTAAATGTATCAGAAAGAGAATTTATTTTTCTTTAATATTATCAAGAAAAATTTTCAAAAAATAATATTTAGAAGATTTTTTTTCAAGAATCTTCTACTTCCGGTTGTCCAATTGTTACCAAAACATTATGTATCAGAAAGAGAATTTATTTTTCTTTAATATTATCAAGAAAAATTTTCAAAAAATAATATTTAGAAGATTTTTTTTCAAGAATCTTCTACTTCCGGTTGTCCAATTGTTACCAAAACCTTTTCAGATCTTCCCGGGAATGTCCGATTGGGAAATACGTTGTTAAACAAATTTTAAGTCTTATAGTTTTTGAGTAACCGTCCTTCCAACATCCCACACACACACACACACACACACACATCCACACACACACACACACACACACACAGACATCATCGTAAAAATGTTAAAATCGGATTGTAGGGACCTTAAAACGTGCTTATTCAATAAAATCTGGATATGCGATTTTTAGCATGAATGCAATACCTCTCTTAGCGAGAGGTAAAAAGTAAATTACAATTATTGTGAAAAGGTAGCACATGGAATTTGTATTCTTTTCCAAAAATTTCGAGATTTGTGACATCTTTACATTTTATTTTGTGACTGGAAGTTCGAAAAGTCATGTATTCTAAATTTGTTTTTAATTTATAATTTTTGACAGTTTCAGGTGTAATTAAATTAATATCTGACCCAGAATCAATTAAAATATTTAAATTGTTATGTTTTATAATGGGTATTGTTTCACAATTGGTTAACATTACGTATCGCTTTCTAGATAACTTGGGCCTACCTCTAAAAAATTATTAGTTTCAGATTTTTGTGGTTCATCGCGCTCGTTATCAGACATTTCATAAATTTCGTCATTTTCTATTTCTAATTCAGTGTCTTCAGCAGTTTGATTATAAAAATTTCTTTTTACTGTTTGAAATGATATTGGTTCTGTATTTCTAGTTTGAAAAGACATTTGTTCAGGTTTATAAGTCTTTTTAGTGTGTTGGAAATTTTTTATGTTTTGTTTAGCAATGTTATTAGGACCTGAAGGTTTTGAATTTTGCAGGTTAAAAGGTTTAGAAGGAAAATTTGGTCGAGGTTTATTAACAGGAACGTTTTGTTTTAGTAACGGAGGTTTGAATAACTGTTGGGCGTAATTGAATTCATTATTAAACAATTGTTCTATTTCTTCCAACGTCTTTGGTTTTTTGTTAATAAAATTTCCGCGTACTGATATGGGTAATAATGAAATAAAATGCTCAACGATTAATTGTTGAAAATTATCCTTTAGCACTTTTTTTGCATCTTCAGAATCATTTGTTAATGAAATTTTTGATTTTATCATTTGAAATTTATTTTTAAATATGTTCAAACTGTTTTCAATATTATTTATATTATTTGTACTCATAAGTTGCCTAACTAGTGTGAAATAAGTTAGTCTATCTTCAAAGTTAGTTTGGAGATGTTTTTTTAATTCATCCCATGTTTCAAATTCATTGTTAGAAAATATGTATTGGGCTTTGTCAACAATCTTAGATTTTATAAGTGAAAACAGATAACTCTGTTGTACAATAGACAAGTCTGTTTCACTAGCAAGAACATTTAGTTTATCCACTTCTCGTATGTAATGTGGTAACAATTTTATATCTCCATTATAGGAGGGAAGAGCGTGAGCTACTTCTTTTAAATCAGCAAAAGTTAATGCCATATTATGATTGGTATTATTGCTACTTTCTGAGAGTAGTAATTCTAATTTTGAATTATTATTTCGGATCTCTCTGATTAGATCACTATCAAAGTCTTCCGTTGAAGACTTATACAATAATATTATATAGGACTTAACTTACAGTAGTATCAAGAACACAGATATTCTATATAACTTTCTGCAAGAAGCGGTTCAGTTGGCTGTTGTCAGACAGTAACCGGAAGAGTGTACCAGCGTTGACTTGTGGAAGAGTTTCGATGTCTGCAGTGAAGATCGGTTTCACGGAGTATCCGGCTTTACGTTACTTCTTTTGCAGAATTTGAGCGGGCTGCTTCCCCTGCTCTAGTGTTTCTTCAGATGGTGTTGAAGAGAACGTAGTTTGTTCGTAGAATGTGTAATTAATCGATAGAAATCGAAAGATATTTAATCTTTGCACATCCTACCGCACTGCGCCAATTATGTAATTGATATTATTTTGTTAGTTTTTAAAAACAAACAAAAATATTTAATTATTATAATTTATTTATTTGCAAACTACAATATTAACTTTTACAAAGATAGTCGATGTAAACTATAGAATAACACTGATACGACTGATACGACTTTATTGTTACATTTCTTTATATTACCTCTGATTGCATTATCTAAGGATGACTAATTTCTTAATTATTCAACAACCAAAACATATGTTATTTGAGGTGACAAACAATATTATCAGTATTATAATTTATATATATATATATATATATATATATATATATATATATATATATATACATACATTTTTTCCTATAATTAAATAGTTTAAATGTGATACTCTGAAACTAACCAAACATATTTTTCTTCACTGTCAACACTGTGATGTCTTTTTACTCAAATAGATGTCACAAGTCTACTGAATTGTCGTTACCTTACATGTTTGTGCTTCTATGTAAATATTTCTAATACATTCACCACTTCTTCTTTTTCACTTGCAGTTTTAACATCAACTCTTATTTGTTAATATCAGTTTTCTATATCGCTTTTGATAATGTTTCTATAAAATACATCAATATATTAAAAATTGTCATTATTATTTGTTAATTTCTCACAAAAATCATAATTCGCGGGTTTTTCTAAGTAAAAGAAGAGAGAGTGTACAACGAATGATAAATCATATTTACTTTACATGCGTTTTAGCCATGCCATAACTGACTACCTATTGCTCACATCAAACGACGGTAATATAATAAGAACGATTTCATTTATTAACAGATAAGTAAGTAAAAATCTATTACAAAGTATATTATAGTTCACGTATTTCTATTTACAATAAAATTAGTCAGAATATTTAAATATTGGTTCATTTTTTGTAGCTCAGTAGCAACTTTAGCTACATTCTTATTCAATTCGTCGTTTTGCTGAAGAATGGTAAAAAATTATATATTTTTTTAACATTTGCAATTTGATTAATGATCAAGACATTATTACTCTGTTTGAGTAGCCTGTGTTGATCTCTCTATTACTGGAGGTGGTAGAGTAGGATCTGGAAGTTCCAATACTGAAGATGGAGAAGGTGACTGAATAAAATACGGACTTTCTAAAATAAACTGTGAAGGTGGAGGAATAATACTGTCATCTTGAGAAATTTCTGGAAAGAAGAAATATATTTATCTTGAATACGGACACGGACGAAGAAAGAAGGGCAAGAATGAATAATTTTATTTAGACATAAAAGACGTAAATCAGGGATCATAAAGTTATATTTTTGCAAACATACCAACAATTAATCCAATATCTACTCCATTTTCAATTCCTGAAATAGACGCTGTGCCAATAATTCCGACAATTTTTTCATCAAAATCTGTTATTGTGTAGGCAGTGGCAATCCCACCTCCGGTCTTCAACAATTCTCTTTTTCTTGCGGCGTGTTAAAAGTTTTTTTTGTGTAATACATATGTGAATTATAAGAATGATTGAATAATTGCAATAAATTATATTAAAATTGTACTTACATTTTGATTTAGAACTGCTTTTCAAATTATTCCACTTTGCTTTCACTTCTTCTATACTACGGCCATGGGAAGAAACAACATTTATTTTCCTTGTTATTTCTTCCCACAGCCGTAATTTTTTTATTGGCGTATTATTTGGCCCTAATTTGCCAAATAATAATTTAGTTTTACTTTCAACTTCATTGACAAATATATATATTTCATTTTCTGTGAAATTTGGCTTTCTCTCGCGTTTACTCGCCATTTTAATTTTAATTTTGACGTTTATAAATTTAGCTAAACAAACTCTAATCTAAGTCTATCATCATTTTTTTTCGAGAATATGGTTTAGATTAACTTTTTAATACCGGGTTAGAAAAAGTTTAGCTAAACCAAAATTTGGATTTAGCTAATCCTGTTTTGTGAATTCGGCTGCCAGTGTTTAAGACTAGGGTTATCTTGCGCTCTTTCTTCCAACAACATAATTAAATTACCTCCATCGTTTTCATGCCCGCGTACTGCATATCCAGACCGCCTTAAAAATGAATAGAGCTGATGACGGTTAACATAGCGCTTTTGGCAATTTCTTGTTCTTTACGCTGAGCTTCTATCAACTAAGCGTTGACGGGAATGATCTTTTCTCTATGGAAAATAAATTGAACACATTTTCTATGGAACCTACTGTTTTGGTGTATGTTGAACTTGTTTGTAGCTTTTTTCATTTTTTATATCCCACAGTTAAAAATGACATTTCTGCATCTTTCGTCTATGTACTATCATTTGCAACCATGTTTGAAGCTCCAACACAAGTGTATCATAGTAGATAATCCCTCTCCGAATCGTAATGCAACCAGTCGTAATTTTCAAACCATTCATGTTTTACTTTTCTGCCATTGGTTTGTGGGAATGCAAATGACTTTGGTGGCTGATGTTTAACTAAAATGTTAGGTATATTCTGTAAAACTGCTTTCTGTGCGTTGCTTCATGCTCACAGATTCCTTTGAAGTATCTGAAATACATAGTATCAAATAATGAAGACATTTATTTTTGTAATCGATGTTTTTGGTAAGGCTGCCATGATTTAAAATATTGCTTTAAATCAATATTTTCACCATTTATTGAAGATAAAGTACATATCATTTTAAAAAATGAAAATTGACGAGGAATAATATAAAAATCCCACATAAAGCGTTCAATATTCAAGTATTTTATCATGTAAATTATGTTGTTATTATTGGAATTCCAGTAAAGATACTTAATAGTCAATAATACAGCAGCAATACGAAACACAAAATCCTTTTTATTAATATAATGACAAGTAGAAAAATTATTTATTTTTTAGACACATATCAAAAATTACATAACAACAACTACTAACAAAACATTTCATGGACTCTCATGATAATATATTTCGTCAAATATATAATCAAGTAAACTAGCTGAATGCGTATATATCTCAACACCCCTTCTCGCTTCAGCAAGTTTGACTTATTGTAGTCCCATTCTTCTGGTTAATTCCAGAAAACGTTCCTTTGCCAAGGGTTTGGTCAGTAGATCTGCCATCATTTCGGTTAATGGGCAGTACTTAACGTCGTTCACCCCTTTTTCTTTCAAATCTCGAAGCAGATGATGACAGACGTCTATGTGCTTAGTTCGAGCTCCGCTTCTATCCATATCAATTAAATGGATACACCCTTGATTGTCTTCGTAGATAGTTGTTGGACCTACGGCAAGCACACTCATGTCTTGTAGCAATCGTCTCAGCCAAAGAAGTTCTCTGCTCGCATATGACGCTGCCACATATTCCGCTTCTGTGGACGACATTGCCACAGAAGTCTGTTTGCGACTGGACCAAGCCACTGTTCCATTACCTAGTAGGAATATGTAACCACTGGTTGACTTCCGGTCTTTCCTGTCTCCAGCCCAATCCGCATCGGTATAACATCTCAGTTCCAGACTTCCTTCCGAAGATAATTTCAACTTCTTGTTAACTGTGGATGCTAGATAGGGTAGAACACGTTTCACTCCCTTCCAGTCTCTTTCACTTGGATTTTCTACACTTCTACATAAAATTCCCACAGCAGAAGAGATGTCAGATCTGGAAACAGTAGCAATGTAAAGTAATGAACCTATTACTTGCCTGTACTGTGAATTGTTTGGTAATCTGGGACTGTCTTCTATCTTGTCAACCAAAAAACCAGTTTCCATCGGAGTTGCTACTGGTCTTGACTCCAGCATGCCGCAGTTCTCAAGAGCTCTTGCAATTTTAGCTCTCTGACATAGAAGAAATGATCCGTCTGCTACACGTTCAACTTCTATTCCGAGATAATGACTGACATTTCCTATATCTTTAATGTCAAAATAACTAGCAATTTCTTTACTTATTTCTTCGGTTAATTTGACAGACACACCAGCCACCAACATATCGTCAACGTAAAGTAGTACATAACTTAAGTTACCATCTTTTTCTTGCCTGGTAAAAAGACATTGATCGGCGGTTCCTCTTTGAAAACCCAAACAATTGAGTACCTCGGTAGCCTTTTTATTCCATACTCGTGCAGACTGCTTCAAACCATAAAGACTCTTATGTAGTCTTAATACTTTCGTCTCACTTTCAGTCTTCACAAAACCTGGAGGTTGTTCCATATATATTTCCTCATCTAATTCGCCATTTAGATATGCACTTTTTATATCTAACTGGCGCACGTGCGACCTCTTCTGAGCTGCCACGACAAACAACGCTCTGATGGTTTCATGTCGTACTACTGGTGCAAACGTATTGTCATAGTCTTCGCCGAAACGTTGAGAAAATCCTCGAGCAACCAAACGAGCCTTGTATGTATGCACCTGGCCCTTGCTGTCCAACTTAGCCTTGAAAACCCACTTACATGTCACTGCTTTTCTTCCCGGCGGAAGATCAGATAATTCCCATACTTTATATTTCTTCAGGGACCTTATTTCTTCTTCTGCAGCGGCAATCCATAAGTTTCGTTCTCGAAGTGTAATTTCAGCATCTCATTCCAAGAATTCGGTTCATTGACAACGCCTGTTTCTACCTTGTATATGAGTCTCTTTGGTGGAATACCTTTACTTTTCCTACTTGAAACTCGTCTTTCACGCTCGACAAGAGGAACTTGTAAATTATCTTCATCTTCATCTTCGGGAATTCTGATCGGGTGTTGTTCCCTTGCTGTATCTCTTTCTTCTTTCTTGCTGTCAGGAGTATTAAACTCTATTTCAAAATGAGATACATTTTGAACTGAATCTTCTATATCCGAAGCCCCTTCTTGTTTCGGAATTTGTCGAAGATCTGGCTGCTTGGCGTCATTTTCTATAATCCGAACTGATCGACTATTCCAAATACGATTCGTCTTCGGATTTAGAATTTTGTAACCTTTCGTGTTCCCATCATATCCAATAAGAACACCTTCTTCAGCGTGGTCGTTCCATTTTCTTCGTTTTTGTTTAGGTATCAAGGAGTAAACTTTTGACCCAAACACACGAATGTGGCTCAAATCTGGCCTATACCCAGTAAGCAGCTCCAAAGGGGTTTTCTCGATTACTCTGCTGGGTGTGCGATTCTGTAAATACGTTGCAGTCAATACAGCTTCGCCCCAGAATCGATTATGCAGCCCAGCATCTAATAACATACATTTTGCCGATTCTGTTAAGGTCCGATTCATTCTCTCCGCCACACCGTTCTGCTGCGGACCCTTCTCTCTGCAAATAATCTTCTAGCTGTCGAGTAATATATTCCTTCCCGTTATCTGTTCGTATTGCAACAGGTTTTCTACCAAATCTCGTAAACATTGCAGCTATGTAGTCCTTCACCACACCAGGTACTTCATCTTTTGACTTAACCAATCTGACAACTGTAAAACGAGAATAATCGTCAATCAATGTCAAAAAATACCTGTTGCCACTTGGAGTTTCAGTCTGCATGGGGCCACATAGGTCGGAATGAATTAGTCTCATCGGTTGTTTCTCTGCGACTGCTTTCTGGAAATTTCTTTTGTACCAACTTCCCTTTGATACAATCTTCGCAGATAACATCATCTGACCATGATGAAATTTTGATGCCGGTGGCTTGTTCTTCCTTAACCAAACACTTAACTGCTCCCAAATTTTTGTGTCCTTAACGACGATGCCATTGGTGAAGACTTACTGCCGAACTTGCAATACTAGTTGATTCTTCGTTTCCTACCACGTTGAGTCTAAATAAATTTCCTCTATTATTTGCCGTTGCAACAACTTGTTGACCCTGGTAGATATAAGTATTTCCCTCGAAGATAATTCGATGACCTTTTTCCGTAATTCTTTGCACGGATAGCAATCTGTCAGCGAGTTGTGGAACATAAGAGCACATCTTTCAACTCTATATGTTGAATACAACCGTCAGGAAGTTTACATTTCAACCAACCATTTCCAATTCCCGCTGCCTTCACCGACGATCCATCTGCAAGAAAAACTGAGGTATCTGTATTACGCAGTTCTGAGAAAAATTCGCGCTGATTGGTCATGTGATTCGTCGCGCCGGAGTCTATGCACCATCCTGTCATATTCATGTAATTTCTTTCCCAATTTGCTCTGAAGGTGACGTGACAGTTGACAGGGACGTGACAGTTGAGAGGACTTTCTTTTACAGCCACAGAAGATTTTGCTGACTCTGAAGATGTTCCTTTCTGCCTTTTAAAAGAAAAACAATTTGCTTTTATATGACCTGGTTTCTTACAAAAGAAGCAAACTCGGGACTCTTTATTTTTCTCGTCTTTTCCTATTCTTCCTCCTTTTTCACTCTTGCTTGAACCAACCTGATGATATGTGTCACTCTTTTTGAATGTTGAAATTGAAGATTTCATTGCTGTCTCCGAAATAATTTTCTTGTTGTCGCCTGACTCGATTCGTCTTTGGTATTCATCCATTATTTTACCGGTCACATACTCGACTATCAAATCAGTTTCGTCTCTACCTTCAAGCGCTGTAACAAGCCCTGAATACGATTCTGGTAAACTTACCAGTAATACTGCGACTACTTCTTCGTCTTCGAGTGGTTTACCGGATCCACGGAGTAAACTTACGACTTCCAAGATTGAATCTATGTGATCACTCATTGATCCACCCCGGTACTGAATACCGTACAGCTTTCTTCTCAAATATAAACGGCTGCCAAATGTAGACCGTTCATATTTCTTCTTTAACGCCTCCCATATTTCATATGCATCATCAAGATGTGCAAAGTGTATTAATTGACTATCTTCCACACTGAGTGTAATATACGCCATCGCCTTGTTATTCTGTTTTTGCCAATCATTATTTACTTTTTCTGGTTTTGGCTCGCTTACAACGTTCCACAGATCGTCGCGAATCAAAATTGCTCTCAATTTTGTCTTCCAGAAAACATAGTTTCCGCCATTTAAAAGGGGAATGTTCATTTTCACATTTTCATGTGCCATGATTTGTGTACGTCACGTACATTCGCAAACGATTGCCTGATAGCAAGAATATATAACAATATAACCAACGATAAGAAAAAAATATATAATAAAGATAAATATAATATTTCCGTTACTATCCTCTGGGACTGCACGCTGGGCCCATAACCTATTGGAATTCCAGTAACGATACTTAATATTCAATAATACGAAACACAAAATCCTTTTTATTAATATAATGACAAGTAGAAAAATTATTTATTTTTTAGACACATATCAAAAATTACATAACAACAACTACTAACAAAACATTTCATGGACTCTCATGATAATATATTTCGTCAAATATATAATCAAGTAAACTAGCTGAATGCATATATATCTCAACAGTTATTTATAATTTACTTTAATAGCCTCTTACAGGAAATGTATTCAGAGTTTCGTATTTAATGCTAAATTAATTGTAAATCAATATTTCATAAGTATTTCGGTTAACTTCTCTAAAAATACGGTCGAATTTTTCGAAAATTAGGGTTATTTATTTTCTACTTTCTTGAGATGAAGTGTTGTAAACTATGTTTTATATAATTAATTTGAAACTCTAATATCCAGGCTGTAAGATCCATAGGTCGGCCTGTGGATTTCACATGACTTTTTTCCTTATACATACATATGAATGTGAATGTAACATGCATCCAGCTACCCTTGAACGGGGAACTATCAAGTTAGGTTTCTGGATTTAAATATTTTTGCAATTGTAACGGCCCCTTAGTCGTTACACATACATTTTCAATAATTAATATAATTATTAAAAACTAACACATGGGTGTTGTTAATAAATTATATTTAACACATTTCCTATTTTTTTTTCACTCCTATTATTTGATTAATGCCATGCATAATTTCTCTATACAAACTTACCATTATCTTGAAATATCACAGCATGGAGTTCATCGTCGGAGTCTATTTCTGATTTTGCAGTTATTGCGATATTAGGTGTGACATGAGATTTATTTGAAGACAATCCAGTACTCCGAGCAACGAAAAAATGTTTTTTTGTGTCATGTTTTTTTCAGCAAATTCTAAATAAATAATGTACACAGATATATTAAAGTGTTAAAAAATTTAGTAGCACCCCGAAATATTGCGCAAGATAATAAAAAACATAAGAAGAAAAAAAATTAAAACTATGTGGAAAACGCGATTTTTGACAATTTTTTGCATTAATAAATGAACGAAATAAGAGTTAAAACGTAGTATGTACAAATTAAATTATATTTATTTGAAATTAGGCACGCTAAATTGATCAAGTACATTAAAAAAATTGGGTGGTGCTCAATGTTTGTTTGTATTAGGGTATTTATTTCTATATACAGGCTATGGCAATGGGCCAAGACCGCCGCCATTCGCAGGCCAATGTGAAACATAGTATACATTTCCATATTTATTTGTAAGAAAAATATTATATTATAAAGGATTATTAAATATGTAATTACACTATGACTTTATAAAGGTAAGAAAAATTTATTTATTTTCGAGATACACAATTATTATTGACGAACAGCGAGCCACACCATGTCCATACCTGTGTATAAAGGTACGTACTTACCCTAGTTTGTGTTGTGTAGTTTAAAGATTATGAGGAAATATGAAAAATTTCTCAATGAGTTCAATAATTATATTATAAATAACATACCTTAAAAAGATTGATATTGATTCAGATATTCAAAACTAAACAATTTTCCATTATCGTGTAAAATCACACCACACGTTCTTGACAGTAAGCATTTGTTTGCATTACTAACTCAACACTAATGAAGGAAGATGTCGCTAGATTACATGTCGCTACTTATGCCGTGTTGACGTGTTTACAAGTAGTGGCTGTGTACTTAGTTTAAATCAAATAAAAACTGTTCTATTATTTATGCCGTGTTCGAAAAACGAGTAAGAGAAAATAATAATCTTTTTAATACAAGTACAAGATTATGAGTTTGATTACGATATCCGAATTGCATTTTTATTGTATTTTAAACGATTAATAACATTTTTGTTTTTAATGTAAACTATTTATGTAAAAAGTAAATACTGAGGATACATGTTTACATTAAATTTATGTAAAGCTAGCTCTCAGGAATATGAATAAACATGAATTATTGACTTATTAAAATTTGAAACGATGTTAAAGCTGTCAAAATTACAGTTATAGAAGATATTGTTACATATAAACATACAAAACTTGAGAGGAGGGGCAAAGTGTTACCTTTGCCCTCCCGCCAAAATTTACGAGGGGGTAACTTTATTTAAACAATTTTTCGAGAAAAAGGTGTTTCCAATTGCGCATTCCAGCCTGTTTTTATTGGAATATTAAATTATATAAATTAATAAATCAATAAATAACAAAAAATATAAGTAACAAAAACTAGTGTCTTCTAAAGCAAATAAAAAATAACTCTTAAAGATATCTATAAATACAGTAAATTATTTATATGCTTGTAATTAAGAAGATTTAATCACAAAAAGTTATGAACTTAAAATTAATGTTACTTGCTAATTAATGTTTTAAATTTACTATTCTACACTCTTTTACCGAAGAGAGCGTAAAAGATAAGTTTAAGGCGAAACTATTTAATAATCTGAAACTTGGAATACCGTCTCCGAATTTTGAACACAACTCGATTCCAAAATTTTTCTACTGGAAAATCCTGAATTAATTTTATTTTTCGACATTTCGTAATGTTCGCCATTCTGTGTATAACATTTGAATATCGTTTTCACTTATTAAATTGGGGAATTGTAGAGCTAAATCAGATATTGTTGTTATAGATTCACTTAAGGTAGTTATATCGTGGAACCATTTTACCCTAAATTAATTGAAATTTAAAGTATATCTCAAAAGAAGTATAATCTATCTGCTTTCCTAATTTAAAAACAATTGACCACGCGGTAGTTGAAATATTTGCAATTAAATATAGCCTTTTTAACACGCGAAGAATGACAAAATAAACATAACATTTTAAATTTTAACTTTTACATCTAAACCGACGTTTAATTGAAAAACTAGTATGTTATAGAAGACTAATTAGCGGATTTTATATTAAATTTGAAAATTATTTACCACCCAGATTTAATTTTATTGCCTCTAGAAAATTGTAATCTGAAGATACGATAAATAGGTAGAAATATATTTGACAAATATGTACAAGCGTTCCAGATGGAGTATCAGTTAGTAGTGCCCACTTTGGTATTAGCGGATAAGAGGTGTTCTTCGGTTAAAGGAATTTTAGACGTACATTCGAATGAAATATATTTTAAATGGGTATTTTAAGTGAAAAGCATGAAAAGTTTAAACAATATGATACTTCTTTTGTTACTGTAAGAAAGAAATATAGTAATTTGTTTTGTAGTTCCAATTTGTAGTTTAGAATCAGTATTATATCTCAAAATATTTTATTACTTTTATACCCGAATGTACCAGTAAGTGTGGGAATACTTCAAAATTAAAACTATTTTTTAAGCGTTTGTTTGAAAAAGATATGAATTCTTAGGCATTATTACTAATAACAATGTAAATATAGAAGCAAAATATTTCCTTCCATCCTTCCATAATGATGATAAATAGTGTGAAAAATAAATTAATTTATTTGAACCAAAATTTGAAAAAATATATGAATGGAAATAATGATATACAGGTGGGGCAGAAACGATGGACGTTTTTTTAATAAATCAGTACATCGTTAATTTTGTTCCTAAGAAAATTTATTTAGAGAATAAGGTTCACATAATGTTGCCATTTTATAAAATTAATGGTGGAAAACAATATCTCCCAAGTGATGGCCGTTTTCAGCAATACACCTCTCAAGCCGCTCTCGGAAGTTGGCTTTCACTCTGTCCAACATCGCTCTGTCAATTTGAACAACTTCCACACGAATTGCTTCCCTCAGCTGTTCCAATGTATGTGGTCTATGCTCGTAAACCCATGCCTTGAGGTGCCCCACAAGAAAAAGTCGCACATGAACAGGTCCGGGAAACGAGGATGCCAATGAATGTCACCAAACCGAGAAATGGCGCGACCAGGGAAAAGAGGGCGAATAACTGCCATTGATAATCTTGCTCTGTGGGCTGTTTCCCCATCCTGCTGGAACCATACCCGTCGGATAGGAACATATGTTCTTCTTAGTTGAGGTAAGAAGAAGTCGGTAATCATCTGTCTATAGCGCTCCGAGGTCACAGTTACAGTGTTCCCGTTATCACCTTGGAAAAAGTACGGAACGATAACACCTGTACGGACAACAGCACACCAAACCGTAACTTTAGAACTGTGCAATGGTCTTTCATGCATTTGCCTTGGATTCTCACTGGCCCAATAACGACAGTTTTGCTGATTCACGTTGCCGCTCAAGTAAAAATGAGCCTCATCGCTCATAAACAAAATAAGGTTGTCATTTTGCTCATGAATGGTTTCCATTTCTCGTGCGAAAGTAAGCCGCTGTGCATAATCTCCTGGATTCAATTGTTGCACAATGACCATTTTGTAGGAATGGAATCTTAGGTCTATGTACAGGAGACCAATTTTGTAACTAGAAAGCGACAGCGAATACGAATGCAATATGGCGGATCACTGGATAAGCGCCATTTTATTTTCTATTCATATGAGTGATTTCTATTGTATTGTGTACACTATACATATTCAGTACTAGTCTGACATTTGTTCAAACTTCCCTTGCTGGGAAAATTTTAGTTTATTTGAAAAGTAGCGTTATTTGAAATTGTATCATACTTATTTTGTGGTTATATTTCCTTTGTGCATCATACACATGTTTTTAGATAAGGTGTTTTAATTAATCCGTTCTACATTAGCCGAAGAATGTAGTACTTAAAATAAAATTACTCAAGTAAGGAAATCTTTGTTCGTTTCCAATTTTTAAATTATAAATTTTAATAATACTTTTGTGGTAGGATCTTTAAGATGCTTTAAAATATTTTCTGGTGATAAAAGGCGATCATTTTTGACTGCATCAGTAAAAAAAAATTCTAATGCACTATACTGCTCTAAAATACGTTTTACCACCATTTCTAATGAAAGCCAACATGTCTGGCACGGGTGAAGAATTATATGAGGTTTTACATTAACAAAATGTTGAAATTCTTTAAACAAATGAGATCTCTTTGGACTTCCTCCGATATAATTATAAATATTTCTCACTAAATCTTCTATATATTTAGGCAATGTCTCACACACATATGAGGCACAAAGTGCAAAGGAGTGACAAATGCATTTTGAAGTGTAAAGGTTTGGAATTTCATTTTTTAATAGAACGGAAACAGATTGCCTTTTTCCAAACATTACACTGGCTCCATCTGCAGCGAATCCGACTAAATTTTCTTTGTAAAGAATCTTTCTTTGTCTAAATCATGGACCATGATTTAGACTAAAACAAAATGGCAAGAGCTACTAAACAAACTGACACCTGCCTCATGCCCCTCCCACTATCTGGGTCCGAGTACTAGCTGTTCCAAAACCATCCGTCCTTCCTGCCCCATCCTGTATAAATATTTATTTAATGTATTTTTTAATACAAAGGTATTGTGAAAAAAATAAAAGTAAAAAAAAACCACATTTCAAAAAACAATATTTAATTTGAGAGTGAGACTAAATTATCGATTTTTATTTAAAAATTCAACAATTTTCTCTCAAACTCAAAAAATTGTATAACACCTTTTCTTCCATCTTCTGCATATGTATATTGTATTTAGTGTTTCAAAATTAATTCCACTATTTGTAATTTTTTAAATCATGCTTTTGTAAATTATACCTCTTAAAACCTTCAAAGTTTGTAATGTAATGTAAATGGCAGGTGCATACACGTGTTATGAATTCCTAAAAAAAAGACGAAAACGACCAAGATGGTGGATCAGAAGTTTTCTTGCGAGAACACAATCATGTGGAAAGAGCCTATAACTCGTTAAGGCGAGACTTACGTTTTCAGAGTGGGTACGAGAATTTTGTTAGAATGACAGCAAGTGATTTTGAATTTTTACTCAACCTTGTTAGACCGGATATTGCAAAAAGCAGGAAATGTCGAGAAGCAATATCTCCTGGTGAAATTTTAGCGACTACTCTTCGTTTTTTAGCGACAGGTGATAGCTACAATTCTTTATGTATCTAGACAGTATCTCCAAATCCGCCATTTCAAGATTCATACCGGACGTGTGCAAGGCCATTGTTGCAGCTTTGAGGGATTACATTAAGGTAAAAACTGTTAACAAGAAATTTTGTTTATCAAATGGTTTATTTATAATTGTTCACATTTTATAAAGTAGTCATTTTTAAACACAATAATTTTGTTAATTTTGAGTAAATACATTTATGAGTTGATAATCCTCTTCTTGATTTATTTGAACTTGCACGGGGGAATATGGCCTCTGTGGACTAATCTGCTGAGAGCTGCTTGTTGACGAGTTGTTGGAATGAGGCTTATTATACGTATGAGGAGCAGAATATGGAACTGTTTGTTATGAACCAGCATAACTCATAAATCCAAGATGAAATAGTGGAGGAAATGGACCCCCTGTTTCTCCACATTCAGCTTGATAAAAGTGTGTTTGAAATGCTGTGGCGAACCCAAGCCTTCATTTTTCTATCTTGAAAACGTTCCAGTAAACAGTTGTAGTTTATACTACAATTATAAAGGAACTTTTAGTATTGTGCTCATGGCGTTGTGTGACGCAGAGTACAATATTTATATGTGGACGTAGGTGTGTAAGGACGTGAGACGTGAGTGTGATGCAGGTGTATTTTTGGGCACTGACTTATATGCTGCTCTTGAGCAAAACACGCTGCAAATACAATATAAACGGTCTTTACCAGGAAGAGATGTGGACATACCCTTTGTAATACATGCTAACGATGCATTAGCTATGTCAGAGCGTAATATGAAACCATTTGTGGGAAGACATAGTAAAGGTTCAATTGAAAGAGCTTTAAATTATAGACATTCAAGAGCTGGGAGAGTAATTGAAAACGTATTCGGAATAATGAGCAGTGTATTTAGAGTTCCCCGAATACCTATGTTACTGCAACCCGAAACAGCAAGATGGGTTACGTTGAGCTGTGATTATTTGCACAACTTTTTAACCCTTAAGTAGTATGGCTTAGATCTCACACAGTTACGGTATGGCAGGGTCAAAATTGACCCATTTTTTTTTTACATGGTTATCTTTTTGCTAAACAATTATTAATCTATGGCTATATAAATATGTACTCTTGTACAGCTTTTAAGACCACAAAAAAGCATTTGTAATTCTAGATACTTTTATTGACAAACATAAGGGAAAATATGCAAAATTGTAAAATCAAAAATATATTGTAAAAAAACATTTTTTTTTCAAATTCTTTGTGCGGATTTCGTCTTGGAGGTAACTCAGCTTGAGAATTCTGAAAAAAATTATATAAGTACACAAAGAAAAAAAAAACTATCAACCACCTTTTTTACCTCTCGCTAAGAGAGGTATTGGATTCATGCTAAAAATCGCATATCGAGATTTTATTGAATAAGCACGTTTTAAGGTCCCTACAATCCGATTTTAACATTTTTACGATGATGTCTGTGTGTGTGTGTGGATGTATGTGTGTGTGTGTGTGTGTGTGTGTGTGTGTGTGTGTGTGTGTATGTATGTAGGATGTTGGAAGCACGATTACTCAAAAACTATAAGACTTTAAATTTGTTTAACTACGTATTTCCCAATCGGACATTCATGGGAAGATCTGAAAAGGTTTTGGTAACAATTTGACAACCGGAAGTAGAAGATTCTTGAAAAAAAAATTCTAAATAATATTTTTTGAAAATTTTTCTTGGTAATATAAAAGAAAATTAAATTCTTTATCTGATACATTTAAATATTTTATTATATATTGTATAGATTTAGAGATAAAAGAAATATAATATATAAAATAATCTGTTATAATAAATTTTACAGCCGAAAGAATGCCGTGGAAAATAGTTGAAAATTTAAATTATTTGTGACAGATAAATGTCAGTGTCAGAAATAATAAGTAATGAAAGAAAAATGTACTTGGAGAATCCCTTAATTCTTGATCTGTGACTATTATGGAGATGACAAGTCTAGGTTGAAGGACTTAAATTTGTTTCAAACATTATGGGACAATGTACACCAGCACTGTAGACTAGAGTAACTTTGAATTGCGAAAAAGCTATCAAATTCTTCTCAAGTAAGTTGTAAATATTGACAAAATTACACATCGATATAAGAATAATCGGAGTGCAATCTATCCGTCACTTTATTAAAGGGAATTAGTGTTATTTAGATATAACAAGTATGAAAAAATAAAATGTAAAAGAAGATATGTAAGAATAGATGCACAATCCAGATATATACATTTTAGACCGCCCAAAATTAATGTTTTTACTAGAATAATATGAAGAGAAAGTAAACAAGGTTGTTCGAATTGAAAATTGCTGTTACCAGCCTAATATTTATATATGGTAAACTCTACTTTGTAATTTATTGTAACATAATTTATGGTAAAATATCTTTATGTTGAGACATGCTACTATTGAATAATAAAGAAGTTTATACGTCATAGATTTATACGAATATATTATTTGTATTTATAAAAATATTCTTTGCTTTATGCATACAGCCAGGTAAAATATACGGCGAGAGATTATGTGCTGGCCACATCAGATTTTTACCTTACGCTTCTTCACAATTTTGACATGTAGTGATTGTCCTGTTATGATTTTTGCAGATGTGGTGACCGCAATTACCACACAAAAGGCTTTCTTTTTTTTGGCTATATGGACAAATGTAACATCTTCCTCTTTTGACACCACGTGCTCCCCTAGCTTCATCAGGTTGGGGTTCCTTTGACAGGTTCTGCCACATTAGCAATTCTACAAATAACACTGCGTAGTTCTCTTAGTATAAATTTAGCATAAACACGGAGCATCAGCTGCTCCTGAATAACATCACGCCCTAGACTGGTCAGAAATTGTCTTCTCTCCATAGTTTGGTTTTGAACGGTGCCATTGAAAATTATAGTGTAATTTACTCCTGCGATATCCATTATCCGGAACCAAATCACCTGTGGCCAACGTCTTGTTCGTCTTCCAACTTTATAATTTGAACACTTTTGATCAAGTGAGTCGACGCCCCCTTTTGTTGAATTATAGAAATGTATAATTTCGGGCTTGTCATTATCACAAATGGTGTCAGTGTGGTGCATGGAAGATAAATGGTGTAAGCAAAGAGGAGAAAATCCTGGCACATTTGTCCTTCAAGAATTGGCACACTTTTTTCAGTCAGCCACTGTCGTGGCAACATCGATATGCAGGTGCGTGAACTTAGCACATAAACTATGGGTGCAAATTCTGAAATTTTGTAAATATTTTTCACCTAATTTGCACCTATTTGTACCCTAAATTTTTTTAACTACTTTTATTAGTTCAAAAGCTATAAACAATTAAACTTTTTTTGTGCCAACTTCACGCCAGCACAAAAAAAAATATTCGGAATCAAAATTTTTATTTACCAATAATTTGCACCCAATTTGCACCATCAATTTTTTTTTTATCTTTTTAAATAAAGAAGTTATTAACAATTACTTTTTTAATTGCCAGCACATAAAGTGCTCACATTTGATAATTTTTTATGGGAATAATTAGCACCCAGTACAACAAAATTCGCACACTAAAATTATTTCCCTATCTTTATTATTTCTAAAGTTATAGACAATTACATTATTTTTTGTGATAACTTCACACGAGCGTACATCAAACTCATTAATTATGGATTGTTATAAGGGTGCAAATTACGAAAGTTATTTAATATTATGCCAGTGTGGTGCATGGAAGATAAAAGTATAACGCCCCGATTTTTTTGGGAACATACGAAGCAAACCCAAATACAGACGACTTCACAGCTCGTTGTTTGTGTGGCAAAAATTCAGACGGAATTTCACGTTTGTTCTTTCGTATAGTGCCAACAAATGTGAGTTTGTGCTTTTGCAGTTCGGTGACTAACTCCAAAGACGTGTACCAATTATCCGCTGTAATATTTCTATTGGAATTGGCTACCGGCGGAATAAGAGAAAGAATATCTAATGTGGGAACAGCAAGTTTTCTAGGATTACTTCTATTTGTATTTTTACCCGTGTAGATAAAATCATTGAACAGATAGTGAGTTCTTGCATCACACAGGCATTGTATCTTTATGCAATATTTATCTGGCTTGTCTTTCAAATACATCTTGAAGCTGCATCTTCCACTAAATGCTATTAACATTTCGTCAATAGTTAAATATTCGCCACTACTATAATTCGACTGGCAATTGATTATAAAGAGGTTGTAAACCTCAGATATGGCTGCAAGTTTGTCGCCTTGACTAATTCTTTCTAATCTACTTGTTTTGTCATCAAAGCGTAGGGTGTAAAGTAAAAAATTAAAACGTTGCAGTCATAGTTGCCCGAAAAATATCTCGTCCCGTTCCGTCTCTGGCAAATACAGATTTTAGGTCTTCGTGATTCGATTTGTAAACCCCCGCCAAATATAGGAGTCCCAAAAATGACTTCATCTCAATCATGTCAACATGGCTCGTAAACTGACAAGAAAGATTATGAAAATTAAATTTTGCTGACACTTCCGTGATTTGTGCGTTAGTATTTTCAGAATATTTTCATCAATTAGACATTCCCAAGATTGCACTGGCGTAGATGGTTTTTTTACACGAGCTTCACCTATAAATAACGCCTGGTAAATGAGTCACAATGTTGCTTGCACGTGTTGTACTGGGTGCAGATGGTGTCACTGCCCACTTGTATTTGTTTTTCCCATAAAAATATTTTTGGTTTATTCCACTCTCATCACTTTGATTCACATCGTCATCACTTTCATCGTCAGATTCGGTAGTTTCATCATCAGTCTCAACCTCTGAATTAGTATCATGGTCACTATGTTCACTAGGACAGTCAGAGAACGCAGTGTCACTGCCTAATCCATTATTCATTATGTCTTCAGCAATTTCTTCGAGTTCAGCGGGTGTTAAAAATTTTCCGCTTCCGCTAGGACCAGCCATTTTGAAACCTTCATAATACACTGTTTGTGACACTTGCAGTATGGCAGGGTCAAAAATGACCCTAAGCTATTGTTCAGACCTCTTAAGCTTGACAAAGACGATTCAAATTTCGGTCATAGGTAGATGCCTACCTAACTAGAGAATACGCGAAAGCGCGGCGTCTGCCATCTATGTTAAGTTAGTGTAATCACACAATCAAATTCTGTAGGGTCAAAATTGACCCCGCCATACTACTTAAGGGTTAAGAAGGAATTCTTCTGCAGAGACCTACTCTTCTGCTCATGTCTTTGATTCAGAAGATGACAACGGAAATATTATCTACGGAACTTGGAGAAATGAAGGAGTGGAGCTACCTGGACTTCAATGGTGTAAGCCAGGGGTTCCCAAAGTGCGGCCCGCGGGCCAAATGCGGCCCGAAAAGCCTGCGAATTCGGCCCGCGATATCGATACGATATATTATATTCTTATTAAAAATAAATAAGTAAATAGTAAAATAAATAATAAATATTACAAATAAGATACAATAAAATAATTTAATATTTTTAAAAAATTCTTACAAAACTTTAACCATAAGCGTTTGTATTAATAAAAATTGTTTAGTTTATATTAAAAATATTATTGTAGTATGTCTAGTCTAGTTATTACACATTTGTACAGAAATATAATATAGTAGGTACCTAGTCTCAAATAGATACAGAACTGTTAATCAGTTCTGGCGCATCTAATGCAACACACAATTTCAAGGAGTCAGTAACGAATTTATCACTATAGTTATAGTTCTGTATTTACAATAAGAGTGATTTTACTTTCGTGTTAATAAATTGTGTGAATTTATAATAATTGTTGTTACAGTTAAAGATTTATATTATTATATAATAAGATGGATTTCAGTTATTTTTTGTTTTAATAAATACATAATTAAAGATTTATATTTATATTAAATTTAGTATACTAACAAAAAAAATAAAAAAGAAATAGTTAAATATATTTAAAACAAAAAAAATCGTGGTTATTGTTTTGATTTTATTCCGTTTTTTTGGCCCGCCAAAAAATTCGGTAATATTAAATTGGCCCGCTTAAGAAAAACTTTGGGAACCCCTGGTGTAAGCAAAGAGGAGAAAATCCTGGCACATTTGTCCTTCAAGAATTGGCACACTTTTTTCAGTCAGCCACTATCGTGGCAACATCGATATGCAGGTGCGTGAACTTAGCACATAAACTATGGGTGCAAATTCTGAAATTTTGCAAATATTTTTCACCTAATTTGCACCTATTTGTACCCTAAATTTTTTTTAACTACTTTTATTAGTTCAAAAGCTATAAACAATTAAACTTTTTTGTGCCAACTTCACGCCAGCACAAAAAAAATATTCGGAATCAAAATTTTTATTTACCAATAATTTGCACCCAATTTGCACCCAATTTGCACCATCAATTTTTTTTTATCTTTTTAAATAAAGAAGTTATTAACAATTACTTTTTTAATTGCCAGCACATAAAGTGCTCACATTTGATAATTTTTTATGGGAATAATTAGCACCCAGTACAACAAAATTCGCACACTAAAATTATTTCCCTATCTTTATTATTTCTAAAGTTATAGACAATTACATTATTTTTTGTGATAACTTCACACGAACGTACATCAAACTCATTAATTATGGATTGTTATAAGGGTGCAAATTACTAAAGTTATTTAATATTATTAACTAGGGTAGGGTACAATTTGCACCCTAAAAATAATGTCATTTTAACATGTATTTATTTAAATAATAGCGTTCAACCGTAGGAGTATGAATTACATCGGTATATACCTTATTGCAACAAGTCATTTATTATGGTTTGTAAGGAGGGTGTAAATTACGAACTTTATTTATTATTATTAACTAGGGTAGGGTACAATTTGCACTCTAAAAATAATGTCATTTTAACATGTATTTATTTAAATTATTAATAGAGTTGAAGTTGAAACACATTTTTATTTTAAATTAAATCTTTTTTATTGGACAAATGTCTAATGATAACAATAATAGTGAAATAAATATGTTTCTCTGTACCTACCTCCAATTGATAAATATTTGCGAATTATAAATACTTGCCGCTTTTGTAATTGTGTGTAAAGGTATGTTTTATTAGGTAAAAAATTAAAATAAACAAAAACAAAATAAATAGAATATTTATTAAATATTAAATTCAACTTACAAAAACATTATACATATGTTAATTACAAAGTGTATTTTAATAAATGAGCTGTTACACTACAGTCTTTTTTAACATTTTTATATTGATCACACTGGTCATCATATAACTCCCACATCGAATCTAGACGTCTGCAGTACGCAGTATAATATCCTACGGAGGTATAATCCGAACTACTCCCAATATAATAAACTGCACCTCTTAAGTAATAGGTTGTTTCATATAATTTTATAAACGATGGTATATTATTCAATAATACTTCTTTACAGCCTGTAGTTTCAAAAAATAAATGATCCCCTAAATTAACTGTTCTTTCTAGTTTATGGTTGCATTCATCCAAATTACGTTTTGTTTCCCTGTTCGTTAAGTACCAGTGAAATAGATTCTTGTAAAAATGGTATACCTTTCTTTAATAAAATATCGCAGTTCAATGGAAATAGAACTAATGATCTGGAAGTTATTGTCCTACTGCAAGATTTTGATGTACAGTAAGTAGTATAATATATACTTGGTGAGTCAACAAATATTTTTTCGGTTACGACCGTAACATTGCATTGGCACGATATCGTATATATATTGTTCTGATTTGAAATGTGATTGGAGAACGTATAGCACAAAAATATTCCACGTTCCTTATATGTATTTATAGACTTTATTCTACATAAAGTAAATATTTTTAGATAATTATAAAAAGGTATGTCTACATTTTCTATATTTTGTTTATATATTTTACTATCAGCAATCGTTACAGCCGTTATTTGTGCCAACGCATCAAAGGGACAAGTATTTAAAAATAAATAATTTCCATTGTTTATTTTCAAGGGAGGAGATATTGAATTTCCATTTTTTAAGACAGAATTTCTTTTTTTCTTGTATAATTTTTATTTTTGGACATGGAGCTTTATAATAAGAGGTCCTTTGTTTCTTGATATTTGTTCCCAGTCCTTTCCAATTTTCGACAACATACTTATTATCAACATCATCAATTTCGCTTACATTTACTTTATTCATTTCAAAAGTAGATATATTAGTAACCGAGATTGCCAAATCACATTTTATATTGTCTAACTAAACGGCAAGCTACAAATTTATCTACCCTTATGGGTAAGTTTTCGTCTCTCATAGTAAATAAATAAAATAAATATTTCATCACGGCATATTACCCATTGCTGGGTGTGCCAATCTGCTTCAACATTGAGTGCCCGTGAGGTGACGCCTGGTAAGCGCCCGCACGGTACAAATATTCCATCATTACCGATATCTCTCATATTACGTGTCTTTAAATCATTGAAGTACGATTCTACTATTGCTGATGATGAGGTTTCTGTAGGACAATTAAAATGAGTTGTTAAAACACAACCCCAAAGAGTAAAACTTTTCATCACTCGCTCATGGGCAGGAAAAATGACACAATACAAAATCAAGAAAATGTTCAGTAGAGCGATTTGAAATTTAACATTTTAATATAATTGTCATTGTTATTTATAATGGATGAATGCATTATTTCCAACAACTTCACTGTAATCTAGGTGTCATTATCAATCGTCCCGTGTATTTGGAAGCTGACTATGAACCTCTAAAGTTATTTAAAATCATCATCATTTTGACTTGTGTCATTTTTCTTAATTGAGTTAAGGTACTTTCTTTAAATAATTATATATAAGCAATATAGTAATTTTACAAAGTTTTTATTCAAATTGTAAAAAATCAATTTTTTATAATACAAAAACATTAGTGTTTTTTAAAACAAATATTTAAATAAACATATAATTAAAGGTCATGGTAGTAACTTAAATTATTACAAATTTTCGAAATAGGATGCATAGAAGGGAGGTATAGTTTTAGCTTGAACCAAATCTAGTAAATCCTTTTTCTTCTTTTCTGGAAAATCTGGCTTTTTATAGTAGGCAGGTTTTAAAAGAATATCAGCAGAATTTTTTATTACATTTTGAATTTTCTTTCTATTGGCAGTGCGACTGTTGTTGAATATGGACTTTTTCTTAACTTTTCGTCACTAAAAGAAGCAATCCTTGAATATTGTTTCACTTGTTACTTTTTACTTTCGATTGATTGATTGATTTTTTAGATGTCAGTTTGAATATTTTTCATGTTATGTATTTTGTAAAATAAAAGATTATTTTGCGTAGTACAATTTCTTCAGTAGAATATTTGACTTTCACAGAAAAAATTCAACAACTGTTAGTTTGATTAATATCTTTAAATTCTTCCTGGCTATAAGAAGTTTTGTAAAATATTGAAAATGTGTGTTTTTTCTCAACCCTTACAATTTTAAGTTGATTAAAAATTGATTATAAATTAAATTATCATCACTTCAAAAGTGACACAACTCAAAAAGTGGCACTTTTCCACACACTTTCAATTCTCAACTCGGATTTATGACGTTTTTCTTGATGATAGTAAGTGTAATCGCTAAAAGAGACGCAACACAACTAAGAAGTGTCACTTTTCATGCAATGAGTACCAACAAAATAGATCAAATGAAAAATGACACAACTACCATCTAACGAGAAGTACTCGCAAATGACTTATGACACTTTTCTAGACTAAAGAGCATGCAAATAGGAAACCATTGCTACAGTTAACTGAAATTAGATTTTTTTTGAGTTGTGTCATTTTTTCTGCCCATGAGCGATGTGTAGAATTACTTGTTCAAATTCTGGTCTATCTTTTGCTTTTTCTATTATTGATGCAGTCCACAATTTCTGCTAAATTACAATCATAATTTTGTATATTGTAATTTTCAGGATCATTTATTTCTGTTTCTTTCTCCTCGAGGGCAAATATTTCTTGAGTTGAAATTATATTTTTCAAATAAGATTTGCTATTACTGCAATGGTTTGCATTATATTGGCTCTGACACAATTAATAATGCAGTTAATATTTTTTCTGCTTCCCAAAGCGCGTGTAGCATTTAATTAAATTTACCATAGCACGCATGTAAAATTCACGAAACATTCTAGGTTTTCCTTTTAAACAATTCCAGCTGCTTATAATTTTCATTATATGTGCAAAATCAACTCTAATATAAACTGTAGGTAATTCTTTTCTATTACCTTGTAAAAACTCAAAACATGAATTGATATATTGTTTTAAGTTATTCATTTCTGCAAATGATCATACTACAGCCCCTAATTAAGCGTAAGAATGGTCGCTCACGATTATTTTTGGAACTAAAGCACCATTTCTTAGCCACTCTGTTAGCCAAATATAAATAAAATGTATACTGTGCACCTCCGACAACATCTGACAAATAGGTATTTGACCTTTTTTCGTTCCCAAATGTGTGACTATTTCTTATAAAAATATGTGACCAAAATACTGATTATATGGTCTTTTAATTTTTTTACAAGACTTCCTGTGGCATCAATAGCTATTGTAACGTTTTTTTTATTTATATGGGTGAAGTGTAAAACATAGACAATTATTATTAACTAAAAGAATACGTTTATTAAACGGTAAATAAATATTAGAAATATAATTAAAAGATTATAAAAGTAACTAACACTATGATAAACAAATATTAACACTAATTTAAAGACTAAGATTATTATAAGACAATTAAACACTAAGATTATTTATTTAAACAATTAACACTACTCCTTATGTCACTAATTTATGTTTATTTATGTTCACTTGTCGACTGTTCTTTATATCACTAACTATTCACTACACTTATTTATATCAGACTTCTGCACTCGTTGCTTGTATATTACCGAGTGTGTTCCCTGGCTTTGGCGGTGGGTTATATATACCTGCCTAGATTATTTCTGGAACCTCCTAAACAACATCTAGAGGTAAACAACATCACACAATAGATTACTGCCGACCAGTCCTAACGAGCACGTTGCGGCCAGACACTGAGGCGCCTGGTAGCGCGGCGGCGGCGGCCGCGGGGTTTACGTTACACTGCCCCCTCCTTAAGACTGTTTCGTCCCGGAACAGTCCGTGGTGACGAAACCTGCATGTACTACCCTTGGTGCATTTCGAGTTCTTAAAGAAGTGACAGTCGATGGTCCGCTCGACTTCTTCTTTCTGTCCGTTAGGGTTAAAGCTGCAGACGAGAATTTCAACGCCGGTGAAACGGAAGAGGATCTCTAACATGTTCCTTACAATCCTCCAATCCAAACCGTCTAGACCACAACCCAACTTCGGTACTGCTAGCTTCAAAATGTCATTCTCCAGTAGATGATCCCTCAAATCGCACAGCGAGTTCCATAGGCTTTGATACGACGGCTTCTGGTACGAGCGTGGTTTTGTAACAAAATAGTAGACCATCAGCGGTACGCTGATGGTCTGAATTGCTATCTCTCAGTCGTAGCGTTTTCCCAACAGATGGACGTTGGTTGGCCAGTTCTTGTAGTCGTCCATATTTCGCCTTAAAGACTGAGGCTATGCCGCGGGACATCTTTAAGTCTTCTGATACGCAGTGGCCGAAGGAATAATCTGAAGACACGGTAAACAGATCTCGATGTTCTTCTTTTATCACGCCGTACCGCGCCTTGCGCCCAAAGGAATAGTTCTCCATGAAATCTTCAAAAGTCGGTTCTTGAGCTATGATCCGACGAACTGCTGCTCCATTATGGTCTTCGTGGTTGTCTCCAGCAAAAGGGGCTAGCCGATTAAAGTGTACCACCCTCGGCTTCCCGGTAGGTCGTTTCTTAATTCTATATACCACGTCGTTTATTCTTTTGACTACCTCATAGGGGCCCTCCCAATTCTTTTGCAGCTTTGGTGATAACCCGCGGCGCCTTTGTGGGTTGTAAAGCCACACTGAATCCCCAGGTTGATATCCACCTTTTTCGGCTTTGATGTCATACCGGTCTTTCATTCGGTCGCTGACAGTTTGAATGTTCGTACGGACTTGTTCATGAATGTGATCCATTCTTCTCCGTAAGCCCGTAACGTAGTCTTCTCCGGCCAGATCTTCCCCAGGTTTGCTGCCGAACACCGCATGGTAAACGCAACTCACGTCCGAATAAGATGTTCGCAGGAGTTTGCCCTGTCGTTTCATGTACGGATGAACGATAAGCCATCAGGAACAGATGAAGATGTCGGTCCCAGTCTCTTTGGTGGTTCGAGACTACCTTCGACAAATATCGGTTGATCGTTCTGTTCATTCGTTCAACCATGCCATCGGACTGCGGATGTAATGCAGTTGTCCTTGTTTTATTAATTCCTAATATCTTACAGATATTTTGGAAAACGGCAGACTCGAAATTTCTTCCCTGGTCGGAGTGAAGTTCACGTGGTACCCCGAATCGGCATATACATTCTTTAACTAAGGTTTCAGCGACCGTGGTGGCTTCTTGATTGGGCAATGGATAAGCTTCAACCCACTTGGTGAAGTAGTCCATGACAACCACGATATATTTATTTCCGTCGTCACTTTCTGGGAATGGTCCGGCCACATCAATCGCAATGCGCTCAAATGGACTGCCAACGTTGTATTGACGCATTGGAGCTTTTCGTCGTCTATGAGGGCCGTTGCTTCCAGCGCAAACCACACATTTCTTGCACCAGTCTTTAGCATCTTCAGTGAAGTTAACCCAGTAAAACCGCTGGCGCAATCTTTCTAGAGTTTTAGTGACTCCAAAATGGCCTTCAGATCCGTCATGGATCTCTTTCAACACGTCTGGTATTCTACTCTTAGGAATGACCAATTGAGATTTCTTCTCAGTTCCATCAGCATTCTCTACCACACGCTTCAACAGGCCATCCTCAATCACCATGGAGTCCCATTGCGCCCAGTACGCTTTTACACTCTGTGAGTGTGGTGCAACGTCTTCCCATATTGGTTTGCATTCTTCTGCTTTCCATTTTAATAAGATTTTCAAAGTCGGGTCATTTTCTTGATCCTTGCGTAGTCCATCGGGCTGCCAACTATCATCGACTACTGTTGTCCTGGCGACGGTAAACTGTTTCTCTTCAAGTCGACTACAATGTTTGCAGTCATCTTGGCAAGGCCTTCTGGACAATGCATCGGCATTACGATGGCTGGTACCTATCCTGTGTTCGATTTTGAAATCGTATTCCTGTAGTCTTTCTATCCATCTAGCCACCTGACCTTCAGGATTCTTGAATTGTAGCAGCCATTTTAATGCAGCATGGTCAGTGCTAATCAAAAAATTTCTTCCGTACAAATATTTGTAGAAATGTTCCACGGATTTCACGACTGCCAAGAGTTCTTTTCTGGTCACACAGTAATTCCTTTCTGGTTTTGACAAGGTCTTACTAAAGTAGGCAATAACCTTCTCATGCCCATCTTGTATCTGGGAAAGAACGCCACCAATTCCGACGTTGCTGGCATCTGTGTCTAGAATGAATTCTCCTTCAGGTAAAGGATAACTCAAGACGGGTGCGCTTGTCAAAGCATGTTTTAGTTCTTTAAATGCAACTGTACAGTCCGTTTCCCAGATAAATCTTCTTCCTTCTTCAGTAAGCCTTGTCAGTGGCTTGGCTATGTTGGCAAATCCAGGTACATATCGTCGATAATAGGTACACAAACCAAGGAAACTTCTGAGTTCGTGTTTGTCCCTAGGTGCTGGCCAGTCTCTCACAGCCTTTATCTTCTCCTGGTCAACTGCAATACCCTTACCGGAAACCACGTGTCCAAGGTAATGAACTTCTCTTTGAAACAGGTGACACTTCTTCGGGCTAAGTTTCAGGTTAGCCTTCCTCAATCTCTGGAAAACCTCTTCCAAATTCTTCATGTGGTCCTCGAATGTCTTACCTACCACAATAATATCGTCGAGGTACACTAAACAGGTTTTCCAAGATAGCCCAGCCAATACTGTTTCCATGAGTCGTTCAAACGTTGCAGGAGCATTGCAGAGCCCAAACGGCATTACGGTAAATTGCCAGAGTCCTGTACCAATGGTGAAGGCTGTCTTCTCCTTGTCTTTTGGATCTAAATCCACTTGCCAGTAGCCGCTCTTTAGATCCAAAGTGGAGAACATTTTTGAGCCAGCCAAAGTGTCTAATGTGTCGTCTATTCGAGGTAGCGGGTAGCTATCCTTCTTCGTCACGTTGTTAAGTTGACGATAATCGACGCAAAATCGTGTAGAGCCATCCTTCTTCTTCACTAACACCACTGGTGAAGCCCATGGACTGCTTGAAGGTTCAATCACACCTTCCATCTTCATGTCCTCGATTATTCTTTCTGCTTCCTCACGCTTCGCCAGTGGTAGTCTTCTTGCTGGTTGACGGATGGGTCTTGCGTCTCCGGTGCCTACTTTATGGTGAACTACATTAGTTCTCCCTTTGGTTTTCTCATCAAATTGGAACACATCTTTAAAATTTCCAATTAGATTCTTTGCCTTTGTTCTCTGGTCGGCGGTCAACTCTTCAAATGATGTTGTCAATTGATTGATTAACGTGTCCGGAACTTTCTGTGATGTGTTCCCTTTGGCCTTTACAGTTCGGATAATCGAGGATACTCCCATGCATTCTCCTACAATTGTTCCTCTCTTCAGAACAACAGGATAAAAATTTACGTTCATTATCCGAACTGGTATTACCTGGGCCCTGTTTCATAAAAATTACTAGTCGACAAGTTACAAGTTATAAGTGACAAGTGTACAAGTGACAAGTTCTAGTAATTTCTGTTTCAAGAATAATTTTTGACTACTTGTCAGTTTTCCAATATTACTAGTGAATTTTTACAAGTTGACAAGTTTGAAACCATAGTTTCATAGTGAATGTAATATGCAACCACCTTTGCATTAAATATATATTTTTAATCACATTAAAAAGTATGCGTTTTAAAATAATTTAATTTAATTTTGTCCACATTTTGACATTCAACCCTTGCAATCAAAGAAAGTTAAGCAGGCAAAATTACAATTAATTGTAATTATATTTAATATGGCAGGAGCAACAGATTGTAAAATTAACGAAATTGATAATGCAGTGCTCGACATTTTGGGGAAAGATTACCCGGCCGTTTGTGGAATAGGTGTTACAGATAGTTTCAAACCTCTTCCTCTTCTGAATCACTGGATCACATTTCTAATATTGCAAAAGAAAATTGCTATAATTAATTGTCATAAAAAAATTCAATTGTCAACTTGTAATTTTCAAATGACCAATCTTTCATTCGTGGTTACTGTTCACTTGTAAAATACTAGTAGTAAAAACCAGAAAATATTTTTTGAAACGCTACACTTGTAAACTGCAAAAATATACTTGTAGAAACGGACTAGTTTACTTGTCACTTGTAATTTACACTTGTAGGTTTTTGAAACAGAAACTTGTCAAATTATTAGTTTGACAAGTTCTACAGTGGTAATTTACAAGTGTAGAAGTTTTATGAAACAAGGCCCTGGCTGGCTTTGACCAGTGATTTTCCGACAACAACTCCAGTGCCGGTTTTGGCATCATCATTCTTGGGCTCCAGCATAACGATACTTCCCTCACAGAAACTACCATCTAAATGTGCTTCCAGGATAGTTTCACTTCGTTCTGGGAGGGTAACGTCTTCTGCCATTAGTACGCGCACAGCTTTATCATCTCGTGGATTTAATACGAGTTCTTCTTCATTGACCATCATCACGCCCTTCTTCAGGTCAAGTTTAAAACCATGCTTTGTCATTGCGTCCATTCCGAGTATTAATTCATCTTCAACTTCAGCTACCAGCGCACGATGTGTAAAGGAGGTGTTTCCAATAGAGATGGTGACGTCTACTTCTCCTAATGTGGTAGCTTGTTCTCCTGTTGCTGTGCGTAACCGCCACTTAGTTGGTTGAAGATGCGTCTTTCCAGTTTTCCTTATGAAGTCGGGTCTAATTATAGTTTTTGTCGCACCCGTATCCAGTAGCATTTTCATTGGCCTTCCATTAATAGAGCCATCCACATAGATGCTATTGGCTTTATGATGAAGAGATGCGACATAACTGATGGATTGTGGAGCTACTAGATTACGGGTCGACAGTTGCCCCTTCGCATCAACCCGATTTAGTTTTCTGACTCCTTTTCTTCCTTTGTCGATTCCGTCTTCTTTTGAGAGTTTCTTTCTTCCAGCAAACATTTCGTTTTCAATTCGCCGTAACCTCTCATCTAAATCTTCTGTGTTTTCATTACACTCAGCATCCATACTTCGCACTCGCGATTGGTTACGTGAAGCTTGTTTGGCAGCTTCATGCTCCAATGCATATGAGAGTGCATCAATTAAAGGTTTAGGACGGGCCAATCGCAGTGCTTGTTGAGTTTCGCTGTCTCGAACCCCGAAACGAATGATTGAGTGGCCAGGCACTCCAAAACGCTGTCAGGAGCCGCAGGATGTGCGAGATGAACCAAACGAGCTACGTCAATTTCAAATTCTTGAAGACTTTCTTTTGAACTCTGATACCGGTTCCTCAGTTGCGTCTGGTACACCTGCTCCAGATGCGCATTTCCATACCGCATATCCAATCGCTTGACTAGCTGGTCGTAGTCTTCTTGTTCGTCTTCTTTCAGCGTTTGCAGGATGTCGATAGCTTCTCCGCGCAACGAGACAGTCAACGCCGTAGCCTTCTCCTCGGACGTCCAATTATTTGCTTTTGCGGCCGCTTCAAATTGTTTTAAATAATTCGGCCACGAAGACTTCCCATCAAATTCCGGAGTTTTTATGTGCATTTTTGAAGTAGTATCAGGTTTTACTACTTTTCTTCCTTCTATAAGACTTGGCTCAGCCACACCAGGATTCGGAATTGATGACGATGTAATTTTAGTGATTTTTTCTCGCAATTCTTCTATCTTCCTGTCACACTTTTCTTCTAAATTCTTCAGGTCTTCTTCAGTTTTTCTAGAATTTTCTTCTAATTTTTGTTCTAATGTTCCTGTCAATTCCTCTTTTAATGTTCTAGAATTTTCTGCCATCTCCTGTTTTAATTCTTCTTTTAATGTTCGAGAATTTTCTTCTAATTTATTCTCTAATGTTCTACAATTTTCTGCTGCCTTTCTAGAACTTTCTATTAATTTTTCTTCTAATTTACCAAATTCGGATAGGTCAAATAAGTACTCGTCAGCATTTTCACCAGCAGCGATTAATGCTTGCCGCAGACGAGATTGTAGAACGCTTTTCAGTCCTGTCGTATCTAATTCGCGTTCTTCCAGTTCTCTCTTGAGATCACTTACTTTTAATTCACATAATTTTATTTGTTTAGTCGCCATTTTATTTATTTTTATTTATTTACACTTCACAGTTTAAGAACCCCACACCTGACACCAATTGTAACGTTTTTTTTATTTATATGGGTGAAGTGTAAAACATAGACAATTATTATTAACTAAAAGAATACGTTAATTAAACGGTAAATAAATATTAGAAATATAATTAAAAGATTATAAAAGTAACTAACACTATGATAAACAAATATTAACACTAATTTAAAGACTAAGATTATTATAAGACAATTAAACACTAAGATTATTTATTTAAACAATTAACACTACTCTTTATGTCACTAATTTATGTTTATTTATGTTCACTTGTCGACTGTTCTTTATATCACTAACTATTCACTACACTTATTTATATCAGACTTCTGCACTCGTTGCTTGTATATTACCGAGTGTATTCCCTGGCTTTGGCGGTGGGTTATATATACCTGCCTAGATTATTTCTGGAACCTCCTAGACAACATCTAGAGGTAAACAACATCACACAATAGATTACTGCCGACCAGTCCTAACGAGCACGTTGCGGCCAGACACTGAGGCGCCTGGTAGCGCGACGGCGGCGGCCGCGGGGGTTACGTTACACTATAATAGACTGTTCCTTATTACTTTTCACATACTTATTATATACAGACATTTGAACTTGTGACCAGTAATGGATATAAAATTTATCTAGGGATAAATTACAAATTGATCCGGAATATTGTTGGCTATATTTAAATAATTCTAATTTTTTTATTGGACAATTAATAGAATTAAAATGGCTATATTTCGATTGCTCTTGTTTACATTTCCTAAGTACAAGGATTATAAAGTTCTAGGTTGAGGATCACCTACCTCCATACCCAATTTGACAGCTTCCCTACGTTGCCAAAGAGATGCTGATCCTGTACCGACCAAATCATGACCAATTTGACTTCTTCGAATTCCTGATAAAAACCTTTTCTTAGTAAAAGTGTGAGAATTCTCATCCATATTTTTTATTTCACCAAACAAAATCATATTATCGTTTTCTTCAGTTCTATTTCCTTTTAATAAAAGGCATGCATTACGTTCTTTACAGTGACCCTCTATATTAACGTAAAATGAACCCATCGTCGATATGTAATGTCTATCAAATATCCATATACATGTGAAATATGTTTCCTGTGTTAAAATTAAAACGTCGCTTAACATATGCGTCCAGCCGGATTGTAATTTGTTTTCATTTGTTGTGGGTCTAATATTTATCCAGTTTTTACTGTCAATTGTTAAATTAAATTCTATTAAATTTTCTACGTTTTCTTCATTATCACTGTCGCAAATATATTTTTGTTCCTTTTTTTGTAGGTCTATTAATGACCAGCAGTTATTGTAATTTTTTCTGAAATATGTATACACACCTAATGCAGTTATGGTATTTTTCATACTTGTAGAGATTTTGACCCAAATATTTGCATTATTTTTGTACATGCATTTTTTAATTTCTTCTGCATTTGCTACAATTTCGGCATGAAGACTTTCTTTGTTGTATCTTGTTTTACGTCCTGCCTAAAATTAAAATAATTGATATGCTATAAATACTTCTTAAGAACCAAAATTTGTTATTATTTGCCTAATTTTGCCATTAATAAAGTTCCTAATTTAAATTTTTTTTAAATTATAAAATTTAATAATCTAAATTTCTTTGGCTATAATTAAAATATTCATTGTGGTAATCAAAAAAGAGGTCTCAATACAACACTGTTCCTCAAACTTTTGGAGGTGCAAATGTGACCCTGGTCACTAGTATTACATGTTCAAAAATAATAAATACAGCGTGTCACGATTATTTTAAAAACTATTTTGTAGTAATATATTAAGTGCATTGAACTGGATGAATTTGTTTTGATAGTAATTTGATAAAAAGTACTCGAAACGAAGTTGAGGGTACTCTTTCAGTCAAATTACTATCAAAATAAACGAACGCAATTTCTTACAGGCAACACATTTTGAATGCTGAATTTTCAGATAATTTTAATGCACTAAATATATTTGTTAGAATATTTCTAGAACAATTATTGTCATTTGGGATTTTAAATGTCAAATCAAAATTCGCCGGTAAGTTTCTGAAAATTTTCACCTAGTATGCAATATTCGCTGTAAATTTGTTCTGATTGATTCGAATATTCAAAATCTTGTTATTTCATTGGGTATTAAATTGTTCTGGAAATACTATTTTTCGAAATTTCGTATCTAGGGATTTTCCGACATGCTCGTTTCAACTAAAAAATTCGAATCTATTCTGGAGATATAGAGTGATAAAGAAGTGATCGGTTTAGAGAAGAAAAAAATCTAAAAGTTGAATTACGACGGAAATGGTTGATTATGAGTAAAATGTTTTTATTGTTTCATATGTAAAATTTTCTACTGAATTTACTGGTAAAATAAAACATATAGCAATCAATAGTATTCTTCACGTTAGAATGACATTGCGCAATAATAATTCGTTTATAGATAGACAGTTCAATTTTATAATCTACTACAACTACTCAAAATCATTATTCTAGCCCTTTTAGATAGTATTTTTTATGGCATTATTGACATGACGTAAATCAATACGAGAAACAACAATGTATACGAACTAAATTGACAGTTTCAAATTATTTCCATAGCTGAGTTATGACAGACGTCGTTTCATGAACAGATTGTATAACCTGTGTAGCAAAAAGGAACTATTCTTTCTTCAATGTTGACGGATCCTATTATCGTTGAATTTGGTGATTCAATAATGTTATTTTGGTTTTTTTTTTTGGTAATAAATTTTTTACAGTTATCTTTTTTAGTTAGTAGCGCAGTTGGTACATTACAATTATTTTTTTTCTTTGTCGTGTTTTGTGTAAATTTTTGTCATTGCGTGTCAAGATGTTGAGGCGGTCAGCCGCCGGCATATTGTTGATGTGGGTGGCCATGTTGGCAAAAAAAGTTTATAGTTCATTAAAATATATTTATTTTTCATATTTCTAATTTAAAATATTTATTGGTTTGTTATATATTGAAAAACTGTGTTAATTGGTAAGTTGTTGGCCAGAATATTTAATTATTGTTTAAAATTGTTTTATAGTCACTGATGATGGATATAATTAGCATCCGAAACGTCTGTAAATGTAACAACTAAAATGTTATAAAAATTATGCATAAGGATTACTAAGGCCCCAAAAATCACCTAATCAAAAAGGAACTACTTTAATTACGTACCTATGTCTTCAACAATCATACATATTGTAACGTTTTTATTTATTTGGGTGAAGTGTAAAATACAAATGAGAATAATTGTTATTGAAATAAAAGTTTATTAAAGGATTACTAACTAAGATAACGATTATACAGATTATACAAAATAACTAACACTATGATTAAATAATGATAAACACTTAACACTAAGATTATTTATATAAACCAATATTTATTTAACTATGTTTATGTACAACTACATTTATTTATGTTAATAACTCGTTGACTGTTTATTTATATCACCACTGTGCATCTCTCGACGCTTGTATATTGAAGACTGAATAAGCAGGCTTCCTTGGTCGGCTTTATATAGTCGGTACAACGTGCACCTGGAAGATTCGAGACCTTTCCAAGATACAAAGGAATCAGCCGACCGTACATAATTAACAAGTCTGAACACGCTTGAAGGTCGCGCCAACATTCGAGTATCTTCCATTGATTACAAAGGAATTAGGTCACGAGATGTGGCCTAAACGGTCGTGGGTTTTCCCCGCATGAGATTTACGTCATCCCTCGACCAGTGCCGACGGTGGGATAGGGGCTAGTCATTGGCGCGCTACAATATTTTATTGCGCAATGCCATTTTTACGCGAAGAATACTATATTTTTTTAAAATATGACATTTACTGACTCCTACCGGTTAAATCGAAAGTGTCACTGCTTTGAAAATTTGAAACAGGCATGTCGGAAAACCCCTGGATACCAAATTTCGTACAATAACATTGAATTGTTTTTAAAATAAAGATAGCGTTAGCTCGACGTGGGACAACCTGTATATTTTTCAGAAACTATAAGTAAATCAATAAAAAATCGAAGTAGGTATATTGCCTATAAACTCTTAATAACAATGACTAGGTAATCTTTACTCAAAATTTTAGTCACCCTAACTAACTATTAACTAATTACCATGGCTATCATTTAAAAATACATTGGAATGTTTAAAAAACAAATGAATTTGTTATTTAAGTTATGGCTTAATCACCCCTGATTAACAGTATATACTGCCAGTCAATAATTTTAAATGCAATACACTTAAAAAACTTAAAAAATTAAAATAATTGATCAGTAAATATGAATATTGTGTTCATGTTAAGTCATGGTTCGGTTATACTCGTATATTTATACATATAGTTTCAGTACTTACCATATTGAATATTGAAGAATTCACACACACTAGTTATGGTAACTAATTTCTTGTATTTAAAAGTGAATTGGTATATTTGTTTGTAAATAATAACGCTCACAAAAAAACCTGAATGGGTTGTAATTTAACAGAAGCGGATTTTACTCTTCGAAGTTTGATTGGAGTAATGACCCAATCTGTATTCTTAATGCGATTATATATGGAATAAATGTTATGTTTATTCTTATATTGATTATTATGAATCTTACCGAATTGCATTTTTTTAATGTCGCCAAACCCTGCAATAAAGCTGCATTCATTAACGCCAGACAAATAGTCACCGATATTTTAGGACAGCTGCCCGATATTGCAAATAATAGCTGTAAAATTGTTTATTATTATCCTATATTGATTATTATGAATCTTACCGAATTGCATTTATTTAATGTCGTCAAACCCTGGAATAAAGCTGCATTCATCAACACCAGACAAATAGTCAACTAAATATTTAGGACACGTGCGCATATTGCAAACAATAACTGAAAAATTATTTATTACACAAATTGAGCAATATTATCAATGTTTAAACGCTATTATTTAAATAAATATATGTTAAAACATTATTTTTAGGGTGCAAATTGTACTCTACCCTAATTAATAATAATAAATAAATTTCGTATTTTGCACCCTCTTTACAATTCATAATAAATGACTTGTTGCAATATGTACCGATGTAATTCATACTCCTACGGTGGAACGCGATTATTTAAATAAATACATGTTAAGATGACATTATTTATAGGGTGCAAATTGGACCCTACACTAGTTAATAATAATAAATAAATTTCGTAATTTGCACCCTCCTTACAATCCATAATAAATGACTTGTTGCAATATACAGGATGTTTATTAAACATACGACAAAAATTGAAGGGGTTATTCCCTGGACCATTCTAAGATGATTTTGTCCTTTGATGATTTTTGAAAAGCTGCTTTGTTTCGAAGAGACAGGGCGAAAAAAATTCGATAAAACCAATTTTGATATTTTTCAAATTATTAATCCAGTAACAGCACGCAAGTTATATGTCAAATTTGTTGAGACTGATTGACGTTTGGCTGTTTGACGTGTATTTTCTGTCTATAATACTTAAACTTTTGTTAGTGAAGTCCTTTATCATGAATCGCTATACGAACGCCGAGATGACTGACATGCATTTCAGCGCATTTTTGTTGTACTGGGTGCAATTAAAATAGTAATTGTTAATAACTTTTTTATTTAAAAAGATAAACAAAAATTGATGGTGCAAATGGGTGCAAATTGGGAGCAAATTATTGGTAAATAAAAATTTTGATTCCGAATATTTTTTGTGCTGGCGTGAAGCACAAAAAAGTTTAATTGTTTATATCTTTTCAACTAATAAAGGGAGTTAAAAATTTTTTAGGGTGCAAATAGGTACATATTAGGTGTACAATATATACAACATTTCAAAATTTGCACCCAAACTTTATGTGCCTAGTTCACGCACCTTCGATATGCTTAGTAACAAACACATATCAGGTCCTTTAATTTAACTTTTAGAAATTAGTCAGAAAAATTATTTGTACGATATTTGCTGCATTTTCGTTTGAATCTAATTATGTATATAAAGAAAATCTTAAAAAATATTTCAAAATTGTTATTGTTTACTTACCAGGTTTAGTGAGCTTGTGTGTGTAACTTGTTCAGTGGTTGACAAAAAACTCAATAAACTAAAATAATGCCATTTAGGGACGTAAATATCCTTAGCACCAGCACCACTGTTCTTGTTCTTTTTTATTTTAGTTTTTCTCTCAAGTATTGAGATCTCAGGGCGTGAAGTTTCTTCTCAACTTCTCCAATAGTGCATATCATAACATCACAAATCCGTTGCAGGGCATCATTTCTATTGTTAGAATTCTTATGGGTTGAACTTATAATATTCCAGAGTACTGTTTCCTGTTCATTTAATTCAATAAGTTTCATCACTGAACATTTAGACAGTGGCGTAACTACACAAAATTGGGCCCGGGGCGGATTTTTTTTGGAGGCCCGATAATCAAGCAAAATTACTAAATAAAATTACTTTTTATAATATAGAATAGAAGAATAGAATATAGAATATAAGTTTATTTTGTTAATTTTTTTTATAAAAAGTGGTTGGTGATAATAGTATATTTTACATGAGAAAAAATATAAGGCGTACAGAGGTAACAAAATATAAATATAATACTGTTTTTAAAGTAAAACATTCAAAAATAAAGTAATAATTAACACCAGTAACTCATTAGCTATATTTTATATCAAAAAAATCTGTTGTGGCCAGCACAATACCTCTCGCCACTTCCTTTTTTTGGTTACATAAGTATAGGGCGCGAACGGTAATGTTACATTTTTGGGCTTGACAAGCAAATGTGTGGGCCCGTTTCAGAATGATAATTAGTAATTATGTACATAGATGTCAAATGTTAGAATTTTTCATTAAAAATTTCAAGATTTTCTAAATTTACGTAGTTAATTTATCACCAGGAGTTTAAAGTTTACTTGTATGCCTTAGATATTTAACATTTAATTCTGCTCCACATGGAATTGGAAAATCACTAAATTTAGAATGAGAAATTATGATATTTGACATCTATATACATAATTACTAGCTATCATTCTGACATGGGCCCCCATATCTGCTTGTCAAGGCCAACAAAATCATATGACTGCTCGCTCCCTATTGTATTTAACATTTCTTGTATACCTACACTCTACACCAAAAATTCTACTTACGCATATATCTATTCCATATATATTTAGATTGTTTAATTTTAAATTCATTTTTGATGAAGAAATTTTGTCCTCTTCTAATTTTTCGAAATGTTTCCAATTCTATTAATACATTAAGAAATAATATAATGTATGTACTTCCCAGAAAAAGTCTTCAGTAATGTCTTCGGATTTCTGACACTGACATTATCTGTCAGTTACAAACAAATTAAATTTTCAACTATTTTCCATGGCCATTCTTTCGGCTGTAAAATTTATTATAACAGATTATTTTACATACTATATTTCTTCTATCTCTAAATCTATAGAATATATTGTAAAATATTTAAATGTATCAGAAATAGAATTTATTTTTCTTTAAATCAAGAAAAAATTTCAAAAAATATTATTTAAAAGATTTTTTTTCAAGAATCTTCTACTTCCGGTTGTCCAATTGTTACCAAAACCTTTTCAGATCTTCCCATGAATGTCCGATTGGGAAATACGTAGTTAAAAAAATTTAAAGTCTTATAGTTTTTGAGTAACCGTCCTTCCAACATCCCACACACACACACACACATACACACACATCCACACACACACACACACACACACACACACACACACACACACACATAGACATCATCGTAAAAATGATAAAATCGGATTGTAGGGACCTTAAAACGTGCTTATTCAATAAAATCTGGATATGCGATTTTTAGCATGAATGCAATACCTCTCTTAGCGAGAGGTAAAAAATATGTAAAGAGAAAAAAAAGGTAGCGTAATTATAATTTATTCCATAGTTCTATGTTAACTACATTTTTTATTACTATCACAGTAAAAAAGATTGAAAATAAAGTGGTAGTTTTTATAATATAAATGGTGATTTTGCTGTTAAATTAACGTTTGAAACAGCATAAAAGAAATTAACAAAAATTATTCCTTCTAACTTTTACAGCAGCAATTTTTCTGATTATATTAGCAAACTCAAAGTTTATTATCTGAGCAATCTCCCGTTCTATTGATAGAATAGCCAAACCGTTAAGCCTTGTTTGACTCATTGTTGATTGCAAGTACGATTTAATTAATTTAAGTTTTGAAAAGCATCTTTCATTCGAAGCTACAGGTATACAAATTGTTAAAAACAATTTTAGGCCTAAACAAATATTTGGTACGGTACGGTAAAATCAATTTCTATTATAAATTCAAGTATTCGATGTGAGGTCCACTTCATTGCATCTTCTGTTGAGATCACCGCTGCTATTACATGCCTCTTAATCCAGGCCCGTAGCCAGGAACCATCAGTAGATGGGGCTATAATTTTTTCAGAGGGGGCTGAAAATTAATAAAAATAGTATAAATTTTTAGTAGTATATATATATATATATATATATATATATATATATATATATATATATATATATATATATATATATATATATATATATATATATATAGTATTTATTCAAAACAAAAATAATATACAAAAAAAACAAATATTTAAGTACATAATAAAATATGAATATATTATCTTAAATTTTAACACTAAAATAATTGTAATTTTCTATTATTTAAAGCATTAAATTTTAATAAAACTTTTAGTAATTCAACATTTTTCGTGCGAGATCTTTCAAATGCAAGAAATGTTAAATTTGCTAAGCGTTGATGCGTCATTGATAATCTTTGCGGTCGATTTATTCTGGTTAACACAGAAAATGTTGATTCGCAAAGAGCTGTACTGCAGCCGAAAGTTCTAGCTGTTGCTAACATTTTATATGTATTTTTATATGCTATTCTTTGTTTGTAAATTTCTTCAAAAGTTTTAGAATTGTCGATCTTCAGATATGCTCGAACTACATGTAGTTCTTCTTTAGATGGTAGTGGAATATCCAAGGTTGATAAATAATTAATTTCTTCGTAACAAAGATCTTCTGCTGCTGAAAGAGCTCCTATTAAAGCATGATTATCGCTAAATCTTCGTGCGAGTTCATTCAAAATTATGTCGAGAGTCTCGTAAAACACCGACTTAAGAGCGATTTCTTCATTAGTGACATCACCTGTTGTTTCCATAACTATGTAATCTTTAAGATTACTGCTTGGTGTTCTGCCTCTTTTGGATTGAATATCTGTTTCTGTTCTTGAACATTCAATCTCAAAATCACCGCTTTTACTCTCTTCTAATATTTCGATATAAGTAATATCATTCCGCATGTTTGAAATAACTTCCACTACTGCATCAGTTATTTGAGCGGAGTCCTTTAAACTTGTTTCTCGGGTCTGTAACATTTTTTCAGCTGGATGCAATGCTTGTAATACTTTTCGCGTAAATATTGCACAAAAACGAAATTGTAATTTAATCACAACAGTATGTAAACCAATTGCTTCTACTATTTGATCTCCTCTAAAATTTATGTTACCTGAGATCGATTTTAATGCCGTAATAATTGCTTTATAGTTACTATAAATTATGTTGGTTACTTGCAAATGTCCAGACCATCGTTGCTCTAAAAGACGACTTAGTGAGTGACCTTCGTATATTTTGGCAATGGACCCCTGTTTAAGGTAATTATATAGCATGGAACATTGTTCAAAAAAAGTTTTAATGATAGCTACGTCATTTATTGCCTTAACAATTACTAAATGTAGTCGATGGTTGCAATAATGGACGTATGGTATTGTTCTATTCAGTTTCTGTTGGATTTTAGCTTGAACGCCACCTTTTTACCGCTCATAACAGAAGCTCCGTCATAACATTGACTAAGTAAACGCCTGCTGTCTAACCCACATTCTTCTAAAACCTTTAGTGTTAAAGTAGTAAAAGTTTCAGCATCCAAGTTCTCTGTAGTTTTAATACATAATATAGATTCAAATATTTTGCCATCTTTTACGTAACGAATTCCGATTGCAATATTTTCTCTATTATTTCTATCCCTTTGTTCCATCTTCAAGTAGCGTAAAATAGGGTACATCTGCCGATTTTATATCACACACAATGTCATCACGAACAGACTCAGCTAAAATTTATATAATATCGTTTTGAATTTCAGGCGACAAATAATTAGCATTTTTTGGTACTATTTTGTGACATTCCGCTAATGTTTTATCTTTCAATATTGTATATTCAAAAAGATTTTTGAATAAGCTTTTTTCTTCATGTTCTTCAAAGTCGTATGTACCACGCATTGGTAGCTCATTCACAACTAAAAATTGGACCATTTGCATGATTGAAGTAACGTAGTATCTATTTTGCTGAAGTACGTTGTCCATTTTTTCTTCTCCGCTTTTTTTTTATTTAAGAAATTAAAGGAACTTCGGCTGCTATGGCCACTACTCCCTCGGTACATTATACAGGGTGGGGCAGAAAAACCTATCCGATTTCAAATCCCTTTTTCTCAAAAGAGGGAGCAGGTAGAATAGTGGGGTAAAAACCGTTAGAAAGCCGGTTTTATGCCATTTGTCAGTAGTCAACATGCCTTGGTCTGGTGAACATCGTGCTTTTGTTATTGAGCGGTTTATCGAATGCGGCGGTTCGATAATTGCTACACAACGTGCTTTTCGAATTCATTTCGGACTCGGGCGTCATGATCCTGTTCCACATCACGCTACGATTAAAGTGTGGGTGTCAAATTTTAGACAGACGAGTTCAGCATTGAAAAAGAAGTCGCCTGGACGTCCCAGGACAGCAACAGGACCTGAAAACGTGGCCAATGTGAGAGCCGCTATTGTTTCATGCTGGAAAATTTTCTTAGACCCAAAATGGAAGAAAATGGCGTGGAAAATGTGTGGTTTCAACAGGATGGGGCAACCGCCCACACATCGCGACGATCAATGGACATTCTCAGGGAACTGTTTCCCGGTCGCCTCATTTCCCTGAGAGGTGATCTTGGCTGGCCGCCGCGCTCACCGGATCTCACTCCATGTGACTTCTTCCTTTGGGGTTACCTCAAATCGAAGGTTTACCAGCATCGACCAAGGACCCTTCTTGCTTTACGAAGGGAAATTGCTCGGGCAATTGAAGAAATTCCTGTGGAAATGACGGTGAAAGTCATGGAAAGCTACCGCGAGCGCCTAAATCAGTGTATCCGCTCCCAAGGACGACATTTGAGTGATGTGCTTTTCAAAACTTAAATTTAAAAATGGCATAAAATTTGCGATATGTTAATAAAAATTTTTTTTGACAAGTTGAGTGGTTTTAATTTTATAACGTTTTGAAATCGGATAGGTTTTTCTGCCCCACCCTGTATATTTACTTTGGTTTTACATATATACAGTTTGGGTAGGTTACATTTAAATTATATATAAGTCTCTAAATCAGAGACTTAATAGATTCGAGGGTTAAATAACTCGACAAGTGTAGTTGCAGCAAGTAATTACTGTAATATGATACATAAGATAATATAATAACAAAGTGACACTTATACTTTATACAAATATTAAAATTATTTCAACATTAATACCGTACCTGAATCAACACAATTGTCGGTATCTCGATCTAAGTGTATTTACAGATTTATATTAAATGTCTAAATGTATTTACAGTTTAGTAATAGACGACCATGTCGTATGACGGTTAACCAGCGGTAAAACCATGTCGTGGTTAGTTTACGAGTGTCGTCTTTTTTCACCTGATCTCTGAACTGCGTGAAATGGATCTTCATTATTTTGAAAACCTTCACTTCCTTTTTGTATCATATTTATTCTGAGGTCGTGTGGAAGCGGATTTGGCCAATAACCAACGTCAGAATAAATACGCAATATGTTGGTTTCATTTGTTGCCTCAGATTTGTTGTCCTCTTTTTGTGGTGAATTAGAAACCATACCTTCTTTTTCGTCCTTTGTATGAAAACTTTCAATTACATTATTTTTTGACTCAACCCAATAAAAATGAAAATTATTTCTTTTACCATCTGCAGAAGTTGATGCTTCTACTTGTTTACAAGAAGTCGATTCTTGCAAATTATCATTTTGTTTCTGAGATGTTTGAATGAATTTCAATATGGAACCACTCAATTCTTTTGTTTCCTTTTCCTTAGTCTTTTGTATTTTCCGCTTTTGGGCTCCACTAGGGTGATGTCGTTTCATGACTCAATTTCTAAAATAATAATTATTTGATTGTTTCATATCACTAACCCATTTTTAACTTTACAAAAAATATTAATATTGATATTCAAAGAATAAAATAAAAAATCTGTTGTGGCCAGCACAATACCTTCCGTCAATCCTGTGTATTATGTACAAATTCCATACATAAATTTTCTTCTAAAAGATTCTAATTTTTTGGTATTTTATGATTCCCTTTCTCGGCAACTGAATTCCATTCTCCTGATAACAAACAAACCACATGAAATAAGAAAATCATGAAATTTTGAATGAAAAATTATGACACTTGTCAGTTATGGACATAATTAATTGCTGTCATTTTGATACGGGTTCCCATATCTGCTTGCCAAAGGCACGCGCCCTATACATATTTTTTTTTGCAAAAGATGCTATATTTCCAGTAAAGTTATTTCATAAACAAACTATGCAAATTGCACTTGACACTGACATCTACTTCTTCTTCTTTAGTTTTTCCCATTCGTTAGGGGGTCGCTATTTTTTATTTTCTTCTTCCACTCATTTTTGTTTTGCGTGTCTTTCTCATTCAGTTCCTTTTCTCTCAAGTCTTCTGCAATACAATCTTTTCATCTTATATTTGGTCTTCCTATGTTTCTTCCACCTTCTATTAATATATTCATCGCTTCTCATGACATGTTCAAACCAATGTAATCGTCTTTCTTATATCCAGAAACTTCTAACACTAGAGTTACTTCCCTTATTCTGTCATTGATTTACATTTTATTGATACTGACATCTGTCAATTTGAATTAGCAGTTTCCATGGTTAAGTTAGCATAGCTGGCTGAATTATGAAATTTATATGAATTTTTTTATCTTTATTATTCTTTAATCCTATATCTGTTAAATATGAAATATAAAATGCAATCAAATCGTATAGACAATAATATATTCTTTAAGTTATAATAACATTTAACTGAGTTTTTCAAGAAAAACTGTTAAAATCTTCAAATGAGGGTACTTCCGGTTGACCAATTATAACCAAAATCTAATCAAGTCTGCATATGGTTGTAAGGAAGAGGAATACGCAAGAATTGTAATTTTTGGAATTCTAGTATTGGAGATATCGTGCAGGAAAAAACGGTCACATACACACACACACACACATACACACACACACACACACGCACATACGAACACACACACACACATACAGACATCATCGTAAAAATAGTAAAATCGTATTGTAAAGACCCTAAAACGTGCTTATTCAATGGAAACTCACCACCGATTTTTTTGACCAAAGACAATACCTTCCTTACCTATAGGTGACGGAAGGTAAAAACAAATACACTTTACATTTAGAAGTATATTTAACGTTACCTAGGTATAGTATATTATTTAACTTTTTTAAAATCAAACAGAGATAAAATAGAGTTCATATTCTTTTTTAGCTTGTATATTCGTTTAGGCTAAAAAAGAGAAATAAATGAAAAAATAAAAAGTATTCAATATCATTGTATATAAACGATCTACAGCTTCAGTGGTGGATTAAGGTTGTTTAGGGCCCCGAGCGGAAAAAAAAATATTAGGTTCATTATGAAAAAGAGTCAGGAAGAATAAATATAAAAAATATTATGTACTGTTACTATTTAATAAAATTGTTACTATCTAAATCTATAATGGGGTCATTAACCCTGTAAGGTTCACCATCAGTTTTCGTTGAAGAAAAATTCTGAAATTTTAGTGGGAGTCTAAGAAACATTATACTATACCGATGGAATATGTTTTACAAAAAATTTTTTCAAGGAAAATGAAATTTGCAGTTGTAGCCATATGTCAACATTGAACTTTAACGTAATCGTTTGGCGGCTAAATAATGTAGGTATTATCTCATTTATTATCAAAACATTATTATTACAAAAAGACAAAAAAATACAATATGTAATAACAAATAAATTGAGATTAATTTTGTACATGGAATTCCATAAAACAATTTTTTTTCTCTGTTAGGCACAACCTGCTGTTACATTTTTGGCACATTATTCTTGAAAATCCTTTAGAACAATGGCGGCATCGTCCTTTGGTGGTATGTATTGGCCAATGTGATACCGTGTCCAATCTTGTCATTGGTAAAGGCCGGGGTACAACAGGGTATTTGATTTTCTTTACAGCGCCAGGGGAAGATACTTCGCGAGACGGTCTCCCACGTTTGGGTTTCCCAGTTGTTGCTAAAGCTCTAGCAATTTCGCTTCTAAACTCTTTCAAAGGTTTTACTATTTTTTCTTTTTTATTGTTTTCTTTGTACAATAACCAGGCATTCACTGTGCACATATCCAACAAATAGGAGAAAACTGGGAAGTACCAACGCCTAGCTCTTCCTGGGGTACGATAAAGTCCTACTAACGAATTAGATTTGTCCACACCTCCCATGTGTTTGTTATACTCCAAAATAAGGGATGGACAGGTAATATCCTTCTTCCGCTTTTCTTCTTTGCAGTATCTAAGTACATTTCCTGTAGGTGCTACGCCAAAAATAGTACTTCCAACCAAGACGCATTTACTATCTGCCCATTTGACAACAATACATTTATCATCAGTAGATCTGAAATCATGCTGACCTCTACCCTTTTTCAGTAGCTCTTATCGGATATTAGCGGACAACCTTCTAGTCTGTTACTTCGTAAAGTTCCCAAACTGTAAATGTTGAATTTTTCTTTCAAATAGAAAAATAGTTTTATGGTCGCAAAATAATTGTCGAAATAAACTGTGCTATTTTCAGGATTTTGAATAGTCTTGCACAAAGCAATCACCACACTACTTCCACTACCTAAATCTGTTTCTTCTTCTGACAATTCCATTGTAGTTCCTTGCAGTAACGGAAATGTGTTGGACCCCTGGTAGGGAATGAAAGAATAAATAATTCCTGAAACACCAGCTCTCATAAAAAATTTATACCCCCATTTGTGGGGTTTCTTAGGCATATACTGCCGAAGATTTCCTGCTCTTGTACCCTTATATGGTATTATTGTTTCATCAACAGAAAAACGGTTTTCTATTTCAAATTGAGAGCAGTTATGGTTGATCATATCTAACAGCGGCCGTATTTTATAAAATCTATCTTTGGTTGTATTATCAATCATCATATTATCGTTGAAATGTATGTACCTGCGAATTTGCTTGAATCTTCGCAGAGACATTATGGCAGCTATTTGTGGAATTCTTGTATTTGTGGCCCAATAATCCTTATAGCTTGGTAGAGAAATTATACCCATCAAAATCAGTATCGAAAGAAAATCCGTGATTTCTTTGTTATCTGTGCTGAGACTTTTACCCGTCTGTTGCGTACAGTATAAATTGGACTGTTCTACAATTACTTCTATGCAATCATAGGGAAAAAACTTCAAAAAATACTGCAGGGGCTCTACAAGCTCTTCACTAGAGTAATTTTCCAGATTTTCTGGTAAATCAATGTGTGGAAGATCTTTGTGAACCCATCTTCTAGTCGGTTTGACTTTAGCTTTTTTATTAGCTTTCTGGATTTTGCGTTTTTTCTTGAGTTTCCTTTTTTTTGACGAGGAAGGTGCTTGGTTGGTAACATGAGTATTTATAGAATGACTTCCATCAGATTCGCTGTTATCATCTGTTTCAGAAATAATAACACCCTGAATGTTGCTATGTGTATTATTATCCTCTTCGGAGCCACTATCTGGGGCAATAATTACCTCTTCTATCTCGTCGTCATCTGAATCACCAGACATATCCGAAATATCTGACATTTGAGGGTCTGGTGGCGTAATAATCGTTGTTTCTTCTTTTTTGCCGTAAAATAACTTGGTGGAAATTGTTGCCATATTCTCGAGCTGAAATTTTACAAAGACTCAATGATACCAAATGGCAACGGTACTTTTCAAACTACATTTTCACAACGTTTCCACAAATATTTCACAATTTTTTTTATATAAATATATAGACTAAGACTTTAGGAACAAACTAATATATTACAAAATCGTTGTTGAACTAAATTTCTTACCTAATTGTGGACAAAACTGAATGTATGTACTCACAGGTTATAATGACGTTGAACAGCTGATGAAAACAGTTAACATAAATTTCTTTTTCTATCCGCTAAGAGATGGCAGCACACGTCCGTAACTTTAAATAGACTGTTACCACATGGAAACATTGACCAAATAGGGGTAATAAGCGTAGAAATTAAGAAAAAAAAATCCGAAAGTTCAATGTAGCCAAATGGCTACAAGGTGCCTTAGAGGGTTAACCATTTTTTTTCTTTCTGAAAATGTAGCATTTAGTTTTGTCCGAGTTAAAACTTATTAATAGTTACAGAGAAATATTTTTTTAAAAATTGTTTCTTTATTTGAATAATTTTCTGGTGACGCATTCGTTCCGTATGACGTCGTCATGACGTCATTATGACGGACCGATAGAAAACACCAAGCCATCAACTATCTCACTCCTCAGTTCTCTTTCTCGCTCGTATCAGTTGCGTTAGCGATGTAGAATACGTCACAGCTTTCATGGGCTTTGACCGGTGAGTGAAAATAACAGTTTTTGGAAATTAATTATAAGTATTAGCAAAAATATTATAATGAATATTAGGATTTTTTATTATTATTTATATGTGATATTGAATTTTGATATTAAACACTAAATTCGTTTAAGGTTAATACTCCCATTGTAAATCACTTTTTTTTGGCTAATTAATTATTTTAATCAAAGCAACTTCTAACAGATAGTAATTGCACAGGTTATGCATTGATAAGTAATATAAAATTAATTGTAATGTAAACAGCATAATATAGATACCTTTAAAAAAATTAAAACAACAGAAACACTTTTAGATCTAACAAAGAGAAATAGGTATATGAGTAATTAAAAATGACAATAAAATTGCCCCCAAGTTACGCATATGATAATTATTGATTACAAGTGTGACGCTATTTCGCTCGGATACGAAATCGTAGCGTGGAACGACGTCCTTCTGTTGTCTCTGAGCTGTAGAACGGTTTGCTCGGGTGCCAATCGGTCGGTCGGAAACACAGCACTAGGAGAGATGGTACAACGCCAAAAGGATTTGGATAGTTCAATGGAGATAGAGTTCTGTTTTATTGTCCACAAAAGAAATCATAATAAGTTTTAACATTTTTATTAAAATATGAGAATAAAACGTATTTACATATGGTGATAACAAAACATCGAAAATAGAAATACAGAAATTAATTACATCCTACCATAGAATAGGCAATATTTGCAAGCTGGTTTCGCTCTGACAAATGGTCGATAATAAACGGGCCATGATGGAAAAAAAAGAATAATAAGATGCGGCAACGCGGTCCGACCGGGCAACAATGGCACACACCAAGGTCGCGGGGCAACGGTACGGACGGTCAACAATGGCACACACTAAAGTTGCGGGAACACGAACGGGTAACGATGGCACACACCAAAGTTACGGGAACACGGTACGGACGGTCAACAATGGCACACACCAAAGTTGATAACGGAACGAAAACGGTCAACAATCGCGATTTCGGAACGGAACGGGATCGTGTTGGCACACACCAACATTCATCGACAATCGCGATTACGGTACACAGTGGCAGACCCCACTGTACGGAAACAACCGGTTACGGACACCGGTACGGTACACCTTCTGCACTCTCTCACGAGCTGTCGACACACACCAACAGCGCTGAGTCAGAGGCAGCCAAGGTCAATCAACTTGCTCGCCCCGCACTCACCAGGTTTGCTGTAGACGGCACACACCGTCTAGGCTCGATGTGAAGCTAACGCTTCCTTGAGAGAGCACACACTCTCTCTCGACAGAGAGCACAAACTCTCTCTCTGCAGAGAGCACACACTCTCTGAATAAACTGACGTTTGGGCCCGTATTTATACCCCGAAAAACCGTTAAAAACTTCAAAATAAGTTTAAACATGATTTTAACCATCTTGCAAATACTTGCCATGTTCGAAACATGTTATAAAATATATAAAAAAATCATACTTCATGAGGAATCGAACCAGCGATCCTCAGCGCGCTTGTCAAGCACTTTAGCTACTTGACCACGCCTCATCTGACATGTACATTTACGATTGCTGTCTGTACGACAGCAATCGTAAATATTAATAGTGAAAAAAATATTTATTAATACAACAAAAAAATATATATAAATACAACAAAAAAATATTTATTTACAACAATAGCAGCGTAATTCAAAATATTCATTATATTGTTTGTGTATTTTACCTATTTACAGAACAAATAAAAAATATTTTGATAGTGAGATTTGAACCACTGAACCCCACAATCAGAAGCTAATGAAGAAGAAGAAGAAAGTTTATTTATAAATTAATATTTTTACATCTTTATATTGTTTTGCCGCACACATGCGTACAATGGCCGTTCTACAGCCGGAGTCGCCCATCAAACAATGGCAATCGTGTATCATATGATTAGTAGATTCCATTGTTTGTGGGCGCGGCATGTTTCCCGGCTGCCACGCATGGCGCCACAATAATCAACCTCTTAAATTTCGATTTGTTCATTAGTTTTCCTAGCCTTTTTTGGCTTTACAACTAGTTATTATGTACAGATGGACCAACCTTAAAATAATGTAATTATGTACTTCAAAAGAATGATTATGAGTGAAATGATATGATTTAATTTTACAGGAAAAAATGCAATAAAAAACCTGTTCGAGATGAATGATCTTACAGCTAAATGAGCGACAGTGGTGTTTTTTATAGTGCGGCTATGCTTTATATACAATTTTTCATGATGATTTAATGGAGTGATTACAATGTTTATGGGCTATGAGCTTATCTTCTAGTGAATGAAAGAATGGCCTGTACAATGCTGTTATGATTTATTTATAAAATAGTAATGATGTTATGTGGTGATTGAGATGTATTGTGAGGTATGCACTTATTTGCTAATGGATGATCAAATAGAATTTATTTACAATGCAGCTATGATATTTACATTTTTTACATTTTATGATTGTATGGAGTGGTTAGTATGAAGTGTTAGTATGCGGTGAAGCATGATTACTCCTGGTCGCGCTCTGTGAAAAATGGGAAGTGCCTGATATGGTAATGCATGTTTGATGACGAATGGTACATTATGGCTTCTGATATGCGTGATGTTTTTCGTTATGGGATTATGTTGTGGCAAAGATGAGTAGAATTTTTGTGAAATGTTATCAATGTATTCGCGAATGAATGGCATTTGAGTTTGTGCGTGAAGATCTACGATTCTAGCATATCTGTCTGCGCCAACTTTCAGACGCAGGCAACGATTCTGGAATCGCTGTATAGGCAGGAGGGCGATTTTGGAAGCGGAGCACCAAGCTGGAGCTGCGTAGATGAGTATGGGTCTGATTATGGTGGTGTAGATGAGATGTTTATTTTTCGATGACATTTTACTGTTTTGATTAATGAGTGGATATAATGATCTGAAGACTATGGCTGCTTTACGGATTGTGTTTTTGATGTGTTGGGTGTGGAATAGACGGGGTTCGAGGGTATAGCCGAGGTATTTGACTGAGGGTGAGGGTGTGATAGGGTTATTGTTTAATTTTAATGGGGTGTATATTTTGGTGTGAGTGAATTTGCGGGTGAATGTAATGGTTTCGGTTTTGTTATGGTTGATATGAATTTTCCATTTGGTCCAGTAGGGGATGAGGATATTTAGGTGGATTTGTAGCTGTTTGTTGGCGACCTCGGCACTATGCGAACTTGCGTAGAGTGCCGTGTCGTCTGCGTACAGAGCAGATTGGGTTTGTGGGAATGTGGGAAAGTCATGCAGATATAGGTGAACAGTACAGGGCCTAGACAGCTACCCTGTGGGACGCCGGCTTCTATGGGGTGAGGGGTTGAGACACATGAATTTATTTTTACATTGAAGGTTCTGTTAGTAAGGTATGAGTGTGTTAGTAATATTAGTGTGTCTGGGAAATTAGCACGAATCATTTTGTATATGAGCCCTGACTGCCATACTTTATCGAAAGCTTTTTCGATGTCCAGTAGGGCCATAACTGTGACCTTGCTTTTGTTATAATTTGTGCTAATATCGGTCACAATTCGTGCTATTTGTTGGGTCGTGTTAAGTTTGGGTCTGAAACCAAAATGGAAATGGGGTATGATTTTATGTTTATGAATGTGTTTGTTGATGCGTGTGAGAATGATTTTTTCTGTGACTTTGGAGAGGGTGGACAGAAGGGAAATTGGGGATTTGTTAGGTTTTGGAATGGGGACGACGTGGGCGGTTTTCCAGGATGTGGGAAGTGGTGGAGGCGGATGATGGAGTTTACCAGGTATGTGATTTGGACTATGGCTTTTTTGGATAGATTTTTAAGGACTAGGTTTTGGATTCCATCAGGACCAGCAGCTTTTTGACTAGGAAAGGATTTGATTGCTTGAAAAATTCTGAAGGTTTGGTTAGTATTTTGGATATTTGGCGGGGATTGGGTGTGAAGGGCTTGTTAAGGAATTGTAGGGTTTCGTGGATGATGGCGTCTTGGTCGGGGGTATTAGTGGGGTCAAGGACGTTTACGCGCTCGAAGGTTTCCGCTATTGCTTCCACCTTCTGCTTGTCCGTGTATAGGATGGTGTTATTATGGGAGAGTTCAGGGATAGGTTTGTAGGGTTTTTTGAGGTTCCGGGTTAATTTTCAGAGGGATTTATCATTAGGATTAAGGGACAGGAGCTTGGTTTGCCAGGAGTGGTTTCGGAAATGTTTTATATGGGATTGTATTTGTTTGGTGAGGGAGTTCATGGTGTTTTGGTGTACTGGGTCTCTCGTGTGCTGCCATAGTCTCCTTACATTATTCCTGCGATTGATGAGATGAGTGATGTGTGCGGGGAGCTTGTCTTTATGAGGGTGAAGTGCGACGGTGCGTGTGTGTTTATGGAGTGAATGATTAATGGCCTGTGTGAATGCTTCTACTTCTTCTTCTATGTGTTGTGTGGTGGTGATATGTGGATTAATGGTGATGAGTGAATTTAGTGATTTTCTGAACTCATCCCAATTAGTTTGCGTGTAAATGCGCTTGATATTCGCGTTATCGGGTTGTATATGTTCTTTACTAATCTTAATGTGTATGGGCAGATGATTTGAACTTAGTTCATTGTGAGCGACAGGGTTGGTGATATGCGAAATGTTTTTGTGAATGAGAAAGTCGATGGTGCTGGGTGATGTGTTGTTGGCGGGGTAATGGGTGTGGGTAGGTGTATGAAGGTGAATGACATTATGGGAGTGAATATGTGAATATAGAGTGCGGCCATTAGCGTTGTTGACATTGCAGTTCCAGCTCGGGTGTTTCGCATTCCAATCTCCCATGAGGATGACTTTCCTGCCTATATTTAGTAATGAGTTTATATGCTGATGGGTGAAATTATGTTGTGGACAATTATAGATGGCTATGATGTGTGTGTTGTCGATGAGTTTCATGCAAAGTGATTCGATTTGTGATTGTGGAATGCGCATGCGTGTGTGAGGGATGTTGTGCTTGACCAGCACGGCGACGCCGCCGGCTGGCATTTGGGTTTGATGGGGACGATCCTGGCGATGGACTGTGTAGCCCTTGATGTTGAATTTGTGAGTGGGAGTGAGACGTGATTCGCTGATGAGCATGATATGAACATTGTTTGTGCAGAAAATTAATGAGTTCGCCTTGTTTGTTGATGATGCCGTTAGCGTTCCAGGAGTATATGTTAGTCATTTAGATATTGTATAAATGAATGGATGAGGCAAATGTCGTGAATTTTGTGAATTTATCTTCAGCACTAGTGGCAGTGGCAAGGATATCATTTAGGGCTCTGACAGCTTTTAATAAATTATCTAAATTGATCAGACTGTTTAATCGTTTAATTTCTGACATTAAATCTCTAACTTTTTCTGTGCCACTAGTGCTGAAGGCGTTGGTGTTGGGGGCGGTTGCTACCTGTTGACTGGCGGGGGCGGCTGTAGTGTGTTGGGGGGCAGGTGCTGCCCGTTGAGAGGCGGTGGCGAACTGTCGCAGTACTGGACGCTGGGGTAATGCGGGAAAATGGTGGGCGGCCAGGGGGCGGAGGCGGCTGGTTCCTGGTGGCTGGGGGCAGCGGGGGCGTAAGCTGGCTGCTGGGTCCAGGGATTGATAGCTGGAGCTGGCGCTTGTATGTACCTGGGAGCAGCTGGCTGCTGGGTCTGAGGGGGGCGGCGGGACTGCTTCATGCGCAGCTTGAATAGGTAGACTGGGCATTCTACATTGTTGGCCGGGTGTGCACCACCACAGTTGGCGCATTTGGCTGGCAGGCCCGGGTCTTTGTTGCATGTGCGGGTCTCGTGTGGGGCGGCGAACTTAAGGCAACGTGATTCTCGCCCGGAGTTTGATGTGGCGTGGCCCCATAGCTGACACCGATGGCATTGTGTCAGCTCTTTTTTGTTCTGGTGACGCTCCCAGGAGATGCGGGTGTGAAAGAGGTGCCGCACATCTCTTTGAAGAGACGTCAAGGTCACGTCTGCTGCCGTCACCACCAGGTAGAGGGGCCTGAAATTGGTATTCATTAGATATGTTTTAGAAACTTTAATTTTGCTTTTTTTACCTTCCGTCACCTATAGGTAAGGAAGGTATTGTCTTTGGTCAAAAAATTCGGTGGTGAGTTTTCATTGAATAAGCACGTTTTAGGGTCTTTACAATATGATTTTACTATTTTTACGATGATGTCTGTATGTGTGTGTGTGTGTGTGTATGTGTGGACCGCCTTTCGTGCACGATATCTCCAATACTAGAATTCCAAAAATTACAATTCTTGCGTATTCCTCTTCCTTACAACCATATGCAGACGATTAGATTTTGGTTATAATTGGTCAACCGGAAGTACCCTCATTTGAAGATTTTAACAGTTTTTCTTGAAAAAATCAGTTAAATGTTATTATAACTTAAAGAATATATTATTGTCTGTACGATTTGATTGCATTTTATATTTGATATTCAACAGATATAGAGTTAAAGAAGAATAACGATAATAAATTTTATATAAATTTCATAATTCAGCCAGCTATTCTAACTTAACCATGGAAACTGCTAATATATTCAGGTAATTCAAATTGACAGATGTCAGTATCAATAAAATGTAAATCAATAAAAGAATAAGGGAAGTAACTCTAGTGTTAGAAGTTTCTAGATATAAGAGAGACGATTACATTGGTTTGAACATGTCATGAGGAGAGATGAATATATTAATAGAAGGTGGAAGAAACATACGAAGACCAAATATAAGATGAAAAGACTGTATTGTAGAAGACTTGAGAGAAAAGGAAATGAATGAGGACGACACGGAAAACAAAAATGATGGAAGAAGAAAATAAAAAATAGCGACCCCCTAACGAATGGGAAAAACTAAAGAAGAAGAAGAAGATGTCAGTGTCAAGTGCAATTTGCATAGTTTGTTTATGAAATAACTTTACTGGAAATATAGGATCTTTTGCAAGAAAATTTATGTATGGCGCGCGTGCAGTAACATGACTGACCCGTGTCAAAATGACAGCAATTAATTATGTCCATAACTGACAAGTGTTATAATTTTTCAACCAAAATTTCATAATTTTCTTATTTCATGTGGTTTGTTTGTTATCAGGAGTATGGCATTCAGTTGCCGAGAAAGGGAATCACATAATACCAAAAATTTATAATCTTTTGCAAGAAAATTTATGTATGGAATTTGTACATAATACACAGGATTGACGGAAGGTATTGTGCTGGCCACATCAGATTTTTTTTGGTTTCACTTTGTTTCTAGCCACTCTAGATTATTCACTTCACTTTTAATAATGTTTTTAACTTTCCAACAAAATAATATTAAGTATCGCCGTAATCACTCTGGCTCGCACACTTGCTTCACGCTCGGATGCTGGACAGAGAAAAAAATTAAAAATATTTTGATAGTGAGATTTGAACCACTGAACCCCACAATCAGAAGCTAATGCGCTAGCCATTAGGCTATGGCGCACACATTACACCAAGCTCAGTGACCATCATCACACCCCCTCTCACTTCGGAGAGAAAAAAGAAAAAACAAAAAAAAACACTTAATCTAAACCCCACAAACCTTAATTAAGTACTTCAAGTGTCTTTTTGTCACTCCCGCGGGCCCCTGGACGGCCTCCAATGTCCCAATGGTTGGATGGCTGCCTCTAAGTTCTCGAACGTCACCTTCCCTGTCCTCTTGTCCTTGTAAGTGGCCCACAGCTTTCGCCCCTTGCGGCGGATGTCCACGATGGATGTCGGCGGGCTGGTCGAAGACATCCTCGGTATTGGAACCCGCAGCCACCGGTTGAGAACCTTCCAGTCGCTCGCGTTAATGGGCGAGAGCACCTCAACCGGAGCAGCTGTGGGTAGTGAAGCCGGTCGTGGTGGGGTGCAGCATTCTCGGGTCGGGTTGCTGGCGGTCCTATCCAGACTCGGACCGAACAGCTCCAAAAAGCGCTGACCCAAGCGACGGGCGGTCTCGACCGACGCGGTAAAGGGCGCCCTCGGTATCTCCCGAAGAACAGACGGCGGGTCTTCGGGGATGTAGTACAGGGTGACGCTCTCTGGTCGGTCAGCGGTCGGCGTGGCGGCAATGGGGACAAAAGTCCGGGTACTGGAGGGCTTACTGGGAGTGGCGACGCGTCGAGGAACAGCACATCATCGGGACAGGACCGGTACTCAGGGGTGTCCGGCAGGGGGGACAGCAGCGGTGAAACGGCCTTCAACCGTTTCAACAGGGAGGCTGTAGACAGCCCTGGAGGGTTGGTCGGGGCAACCATTCTTCGCCGGTTGTCGGCCATGTCTGTAAAATATTCCATTAGTCATGGGCGGGCTTCAGGTCCTTCACATCGACGCGACGAACTCGGCGGCCTTGTACGCCCCGCAGATCATAGACTTAGGCAGACAGACGTTTGTCCACTGTCCATGGCCCGAGTACCTGGGGGCGAGGTTATGCTTCTCACATCAAGAATTTAACGGGATGCATCGGAATCGACACCGGACGGCTGCGATGTCTTCCTGCAGTCTTCTCCCATGATTTCATTTTGCCAATAAAAGTCCCTGCTCGGGCGCCAATTTTGTGACGCTATTTCGCTCGGATGCGAAATCGTAGTGTGGAACGACGTCCTTCTGTTGTCTCTGTGCTGTAGAACGGTTTGCTCGGGCGCCAATCGGTCGGTCGGAAACACAGCACTAGGAGAGATGGTACAACGCCAAAAGGATTTGGATAGCTCAATGGAGATAGAGTTCTGTTTTATTGTCCACAAAAGAAATCATACTAAGTTTTAACATTTTTATTAAAATATGAGAATAAAACGTATTTGCAGATGGTGATAACAAACCATCGAAAATAGAAATACAGAAATGAATTACATCCAACCATAGAACAGGCAATATTTGCAAGCTGGTTTCGCTCTGACAAATGGTGGATAATAAACGGGCCACGATGAAAAAAAAAATTAAATTAAGATGCGGCAACGCGGTCTGACTGGGCAACAATGGCACACACCAAGGTCGCGGGGCAACGGTACGGACGGTCAACAATGGCACACACTAAAGTTGCGGGAACACGAACGGGTAACGATGTATGACATTGCATAAAGCGTAATTCTATGGCGTGATATATTCAAATATAGGCTTGAGGGGGCAGACGGCTAAATTTTGTGAAGTTAGCAAAAATGCCCAGCTAAGACTCTTACCAAACGCTTAGAGTTAGTTAGTAAGCAGCAGTAACTCAAATCACTTCGCTTTTACCTTTGTCATATTCGCCCCGCGTTTATTCTACGCACGTATATGTATAAGTGTTTTTATTCATGTTTTGTATTTACTCTTTTCTTATTTACTTCAATATATTATTTAACTTAAACTAACCGCCGTTAATATATTAAATTAAATCCTAAACACCTTGTGAAGTGTTGTGAAGTGGAATCCACAAGGTTCCAGCCGATCAGCCCAGCAGATCTGTGACGTACGTCTGGTACGGGGTAAGTACCCGTACTCTACATTTCGCCTGCTCCCATTTTCGGTCCAACCTGCCCGCAAACGCAATAGGTGTTTCTTCAACCTTTCGCTAACCACCGGAACAGGTTGTAATAATCCTCCCCTTCTCCTAGGCTACTTTGAGAAGTCCGGCCTAATTTGTAAATTATTACATTTAGGCAATAGACGGTAGTATTACTGTCCGCCTGTTACATTTGGCGGCAGTCGGTAAGATTATCGTTGAATCAGTAGGAATATTATTTCCAACCTGTTACATTTGGCTAACAGTCAGTAGGATTATTTCCAACCTGTTACATTTGGCGGCAGTCGGTAGAATTATCGTTGAGTCGGTAGTATTATTTTGTCGTATGCTACATTTGGCGACTAACGGTAAATTGGTCATTGTTTCGCTTATGTAATAATTACTTGTTATATATTTTGTATTTGGCGCAGTCTTTTAAAATTTTGACCATCAAAAAGGGCCATAAATTTTGCTTAATTCGTAAAATAAAAACGCAACAACATGCCAGACATAACGGCCGTCACTGTCACCCTAACTACAACAACAACCACCACGACACGCGCTAGTAATATTTATGCGACTAGTGTCGTAACTGTAACTGCTACACCTACGCAAATAACAACACCGAACGTAACTGCTAGCTCATTCCCGTTTTAGCAATAACCTTGCTTTTGGACAAACCCCGCAACAACCCTTCCTAACACTTCGAGTGCTTATACACGGCTTTTTGTTGGTGCACCCGGTGCACAACACGAGAATATGACAACGCACGCACCCCAAGACCAGCAGAGTTTTTCTCCGCACACTAAACCAGATACTTGTATTCTGGACGCTCTAAAATATTTAGATACGTATTCTGGTGGAACTGATCTCGAATATTTCTTCGATAATGTAGCAACAATTACGGACGCTTTACAACTAAGCGACGCGCAAGTAGCAAGCGTAATTAAATTAAGACTAAAGGACAAAGCACAAGAAATGCTATACGCGCTACCCTCATCCAAAAAAACCAAAAACAACCCTTGAAATGAGGAATTGGTTACGAGCCATGTTTGGGAAACGTCCGGGAAAAGCGACGGACGAACGCGATTTCCAAAAATTATTTAGAAAAAAGGACGAATCATTACGTTCATTCGCCCTACGATTAGACATGGAGGCAGAAAAAATCTACCCTAGCGCAAATCTAAAAGGGGCAGATTCCTATCGCAACCAGGTCAAATGTGATATGTTGACGATAAAACAGTTTTTTGAGGGATTAGAGACGCGGTTAGCCAATGAAATTTGCCGATATAAAAATTTCGAGACAATGGAAGAAGCCCTTCCATATGCTGAAGAATGTGAAAAAGTTTTAAGGCGGCTTTTTACATAAACACGCGCTGATGCAGCGAAAAATTCCATTCACACGGTGAATGCGACGCAAAAGCAAAGCACCGCCCCGAATAAACAAGCTGGTGCCTGATATCATAAACAGAATAATTATCATAAAGATAATTCACGCAATGACGGCACAATAAACAAACCTTTGAGAAATAAAGACGCGCAATTGCATTATCGGAATAAGATAGACACCATTCATAGGCCCACATCAGAGTCAGTTCATGAGAAACAAATGCCCTTCAAATCGTCTGAAAAACGGTATCCGAAAATGCAAGGACGATGTTATAATTGCGGTGATAGAAAACATTTATTAAAACAATGTAAAAAGCCTAAGCAAAATTTTTGTTATTCATGTATTACGGCCAGACATCGTGCAAATACAGGAAAATGTCCTTTAAATTCACGTGCTGTTCCCAAGCCGACCCGAGACGGGACAGCATGACAAAATTAAGTAGTGTCGCACGGATTCAACGTAGGAGATAAAGTTTCTCTTTTCGACCCAGCCAGTAAAGTTGGAATAACTGCACAATTAGTAAAAAAAAGTGGTCAGGTCCGTATCATATCACTGAATTAAGTGATCAAAACGCTGTAATTAATGAAATTTTTGAAAAAAAGGAGCAAAAAGTACATATAGATCGGCTTAAATTTTGTATTCCGGAAGTAGAGCAAATTTTAGAAAAGCAAATTGAAATTAGAAATAAAGCCGACGATCTCAATCGCCTTTTATAATTCCTGGATCCCAAGATCACGAAAATCCTGTCCTAGAACCTGATTCTAACTTTCCTATCTCCGAACCCGTGCCAGACAATCAGCGCACCGCCTTTCTGGACGCTGACGACACTCCAGACCATGGAGACGCTGAAGATACGACCACGTCTTCCCCACAGCCCTCACATGTCGTGAGAGCACCAACACTACCAGCTGCGGCGTCACCAACTCTGACATCACCACGAGCTATGACGTCATCACGACACCATACCCGAAGCCAAGGTCCCGTAGCTGAGCAACCATGGATCTACCGCGGACGCATTTAACATTTGTCATGGCCACCTCTTGGTCATCGCCAACGCCCACACCGTGACGACGAAGGCACCAAACACCACGCGAGTGTGTGAGTGTGAAATAGTGTCTTAATCATTTTAACAATTTGTTGTGGAAAATAAAACAATGCAGTGATTCACAAAAGCAGAGTAATCATGTGCATGTGTTTTGTTTCGTGTCCACAGTAAAAATAAGTCATCAACATAGTGGTATAGCCTCTCATGTTAGTGAGTGAGTGGTTTTAGCCACGTGTACATTGATTTGTAAACAACTGTACCAGCATTGGTCATCAACATCTTGACCATTAGGCAGTAAAAAGCATCAATTTTTATTTTATTACTTAGTCCAGTTGAATACACTATACATATGTGGAATGTGTATTTCAGCTGACTGGACAGAAAGAAGTCCCCACACCTCAACTTTTGTTTATGAATTCGTATCGTTTGTTTAGATTGAGCTAATCTAAATATTATTGATAAGGTCAACTCTTTATTTACGTTTATGAATCTCAGATGAACAGAGTTGTTCTTCGCTTATATTCGTTTGTATTTAGTTTAATTTAGCTTAGATTTTTTTGAGAATACGAATTTAAACTTCTTTGGAAGATTAAGTTCGTATCTAAATGGGAGGGTGATGTGACATTGCATACTGGGAGCGGCGATGCGTCGAGGCACAGTACATCCTCGGAAGTGGACCGGTGCTCAGGGGTGTCCGGCAGGGGGGAACAGCAGCGGTGGAACGGCCTTCAGCCGTAGCAACAGGGTGACTGTAGACAGCCCTGGAGGGTTGGTCGGGGCAACCATTCTTCGCCGGTCGTCGGCCATGTCTGTAAAATGGGCTTCAGGTCCTTCAGATAGACGCGACGAACTCGGCGGCCTTGTACGCCCCGCAGGTCATAGACTTGGGCAGACAGACGTTTGTCCACCGTCCATGGCCCCGAGTACCTGGGGGCGAGGTTATACTTTTCACATCATGAATTTAACGGGCTGCATCGGAATCGACATCGGACCGCTGCGATGTCTTCCTGCAGTCTTCTCCCATGATTTCTTTTTGTCAATAAAAGTCCCTGTTCGGGCGCCAATTTTGTGACGGTATTTCGCTCGGACGCGAAATCGTAGCGTGGAACGACGTCCTTCTGTTGTCTCTGTGCTGTAGAACGGTTTGCTCGGACGCCAATCGGTCGGTCGGAAACTCAGCACTAGGAGAGATGGTTCACGGTGCAGGATGCTCTAGCAGCGTCGCTAAATTATTGCTCGATCGCCAAAAGGATTTTTGATAGCTCAATGGAGATAGAGTTCGGTTTTATACAAAAAGAAATTATAGTAACTTTTAATACTTTTTTATTAAGATATTTAAATAAAACGTATTTACAAAACATAAAAGATAGAAATGCAGAAATAAATTATATACTACCATAGAACAGGCAGTATTTGCAAGCTGGTTCAACTTTGATAAATGGTCGACAAATAAACGGGCCACGATAAATAAAGAATAAAAAAAAATTAGGGCAACGCGGTCAAACTGGGCAACAATGGCACTCACCAAAGTTGCGGGGACACGGAACGAACGGGCAACAATGGCACACACCAAAGTTGCGGCAATACGAACGGGTAACGATGGCACACACCAAAGTTACGGAAACACGGTACGGACGGACAACAATGGCACACACCAAATGTGCGGGAACACGGTACGAACGAGTAACAATGGCACACACCAAAGTTACGGGCACGCGGTACGGCGTCAGTATCGGCACACACCAATACTAACCACGGATAGGCTATCTCGTTTAACGATGGCACCCACCAAAGCTAAATGATGAAGACAAACGGACAGAGTAAAAATCTTACTCACCAGCTTAGGGCTCAGAGGCCCGCAGCTATCGGCACACACCAAAAGCTAACTTTACTTGGCAGAAAACACACACTCTCTGAATAAACTGTCGTTTGGGCCCGTATTTATACCCCGAAAAACCGTTAAAAACTTCAAAATAAGTTTAAACATGATTTTAACCATCTTGCAAATACTTGCCATGTTCGAAACATGTAAAAAATATAAAAAAATCATACTTCATGAGGAATCGAACCAGCGATCCTCAGCGGTCAAGCACTCTAGCCGCTCGACAATAATCGTAAATACAGTGAAAAAATATTTATTAATACAATATAAAATATATATAAATACAACAAAAAAAAAATATTTAAAACAATAGAAGCGTAATTCAAAATATTCATTATATTTTTTGTGTATTTTACCTATTTACGGAACAAATAAAAAAATTAAAAATATTTTGATAGTGAGATTTGAACCACAGAACCCCACAATCAGAAGCTAACGCGCTAGCCATTAGACTATGGCGCACACATTACACCAAGCTCAGTGACCATCGTCACACAAGAGTGGCAAGAATTGATTACAAAAATCAATATATGAATACAAAATTACAGAAACAATTCAATGAATTCTAAATATTATATTCTTTATGTGAACATCTCAAAAAAACCAAGAAAATGTACATTGTGAAAATATATTTTTAAAAATGTTTAAACATTTATTTATCAGTAGATACGTTTACGTGGACCAAGACAAGTATTGTGCTCCGTACAATGTCCAGTTGGATGTTGAATGGACTTTTCATCACTGCAGACCTGCACCATTAAAAATGCAATGTCAATAAAAAAACTATTCCAGTCCTGTGCTCCACATAGCAGATAACGGAAACAGCAACTATATTTAATTGTCTTCATCGGAGCTGTCTGATGAACTAATGTCACTACTTTCATCGCCAAGTGAAATAAAAGGTTCAATTAAATTATCCATTATTCCATCTAATTTACACATTTTTTCTTCTTCTTTAATGACGTGGGCAATACAGTTTTGCCAATCAGCACTTGTTACATTTTGAACTGCCCGTAAAAAAAATTTGTTTCACATCCTGCAACTTGAAAGTAGTGTTCTTTGTTGCCACTTCATTTTTCAGCTTTGCCCAAATCATTTCAATTGGATTTAATTCGCAATGATATGGTGGTAATCTGAAAACAATTTTTCTCTCTTTCTTTGCCATTTCATCCGTTACAAATAAGTTAAATTTATCTTTATGAAGCTGAATTAAATAAAGTAACTCCGCTCGAACCATGTCGTCATCAAAATTTATATTTTTTGAAAGTAACCATTTCTGCATCTCAGGTTTTCTTGTCGACGACGTAGGAATTTTTTCTAATTTTCTGCTGTGGTACGACGCATTATCCATTACAATTACAGCATTTTGTGGTAATTTATTTAAAAGTTTGTTATTTTCTAATGGAAATCTTTTTGTAATTTGAGTTGAAGATTCCATCAAAAATTCAAGACAACGAGTTTTAAATAAAAATAATTGTTCTTTGTTTATATCTGTGTTTTTTACATTGTTATGTGAACAGAAGCTCCTAGGTATAAGGACTCAAGCGGTAGAAAATTATTACGATTTTTATATTCGATATTTTCTATTGGTATATTATTTAGTACCTCATTTTTTATGTAGCATTCTAAAATAGTTTTATATATAGAGCACTCTTTATTTTTATATTAAATAATAGTAAAATGAAACTTAAAAACTGTAAAAACAATTTACTTGTAATATTTGTTAATTCGTTCAAGACATTCTGTGCTGCCAAAAGACCGTCAGTCGATATTGTGTCAATAAAAAAAGTTTTAACGCATCAAATTGCTCTCATACTCGAACAACTTTTTCTAACGACAGCTATCCGGTCTGAGCAGGATGCAGGATTTTATGTGGTTTGGTTTTCACAAATTCTTGAAATTTCCGTAAAATAGATATTCTTTTTGGTCTGTTGCTAACATATGTGTAGATATCGAGAATTAAATCTTCTACGAAGCAAGGCAGTTTTTGGCATTCATATGATGCTACTAAATTAAAAGAATGGCATATGCACTTCATCGTAAATAATTTGGCAATATCTTTTGTCAGACAAGTAACTACATTATTAATACTAGTTTTATTTTTCTTACCATTTGAAGTTGAAATATAACTACTGGCATGTTTTCCAAACATAAACCCAATAAGATTTGTTTTATAAGGAATATTATTTAAAAAAAAAATCTATTAACAATCTCGTTATAAATACTTTGAGCAGTTGCATTCTCAATTTCAATTAATCCATAAAAACAATCTTGCACATCTTCATCAAAATAGCATCGAACAACTAAACATAAATGTTTTACAGTGCTGAGGTCGGTAGATTCGTCGATAATTAATCCTCTGTTATCGCCATTTTTTAAAGTTAATCACTTCATTTTCTTCAAAGTTAACAGTGCCTTTTTATTTGTTTTAACACAATTATCGCAATTATCTTGCACTTCATCTTCATCATCTGAATCCAATAATTCGTCTTGCTGTGATTCAACTTTTTCAAAATTTATGTCAAAGCTCTCATCTTCAAGAATAAGTCTTCATCTATCCTCACATATCTCTCAAAATCAATGTTAATTGGTGCAATTTGCTTCATCATCTTAGACATTTCAGCAATAACAGACAACGGTAACTCATCTTCAGGATCAAAATTTTTGTCAGGGTCGGGGATGATTGAGCTTATAAATCCGGCCTTTCTGAAGCAATTTTGAATAGTTGTCGGAGTCACTTTTTGCCACGCCTTGTCGATGAAGTAAACGATGCCTAGGACACTGATGGATTTTATTAGACCTTCAATAGAATCAACGGAGTGACAAAATATTTTTTAAAATTGCAGATCGATAAAAGGTTTTGAATGTTTTGATTATTCCTTAATCCAGTGGTTGACAAAAAGCAGAAGTGTTGGGTGGAAGAAAATGTATCTTGACGTTTTTTTAATTTCAGATCAGTTGGCATTATCGAGAGCACTTTTCTTTTTTGAAGTCCCATTCTTATATCGAACATTTCTAATACTCTGTCATTAAGTCCGCAGTTATCCATGCTTTTTTATTCGAACGCCACGTGACCGGTAAACTGTTTAAATTAAGTTTACGAAAAGTACGAGGTCTGACAGCCTTACCAATGACAATAGCTATTTGTGTATTAAAGCTTAATTTACATGGAACGTTGTCGCCGTTATCACCGTCGGCCGTTGTGGCTGTTCTCGACTCTGATTGGCTAACATCAAACATGATTAATGGCGCGAACGTTGCAACCGTTCAAGGTCAAATTAGAACTGTGTTCTATTCTGTCGGCCGTTATGACCGCTGCGCTTGCGTACATTGAGTTAGTTCTTCATAAATCAGGTTAACCAATTGAGTGATATAAATATAAGTTTTCGTATTTGTGTTAAATTGTGTAATCTAAAATCTCATATTTGTGTATTTACTATGGATATAGAAACAATCGCGGTACTTTATATTTTTTAAAAAAATCGAGAAAAAATAAGACAGCGAAGGAGGTGTTGGATTCGACAAATTGATATAAGAAGAAAACAGCAAGGAGCATTTCACCAACTTGTTGCTGAAATGCGTCTGAGTGACAATGAAAATTTCATAAATTTTTATAGAATGTCACCCGAGCTCTTTGACAATATTCTACATTTAATTGCACCACAGATAAAAAAAAGAATGGGTCGTTCGTGAGCCTATATCAGCCAGCGAAAGATTATCTTTAACTTTGAGGTATCTGGCATCTGGAGACAGTATGAGATCGCTAACATATTTATATATAATTAGCCCCAGCTCGGTCAGTAACATAATCCTCGAGGTTTGTGAAGTCTTATGGAGTAAGTTAATGCCACAAGTACTTCCACCTTGTACAGAAATAAATTGGAAGGAAAAAGCTAATGAATTTGAGCGCCAATGGAATTTTCCCCAGTGTATTGGAGCACTAGACGGAAAACACATTGCTATTCAAACACCACGTAATACCGGGTCTGTGTATTGCAATTATAAAGGTTTTTTTAGTATCGTATTGCTAGAAATGTGCGACGCTAATTACATATTTACAAATGTTGATATAGGAGCAGCAGGCAGACAGAGCGACGGTAGAATTTTTCAGTGTTCCACAATGGCTACTCACTTGCAGAATGGTAGTTTTGCACCCGGTTGCAGAAACGCTAATCAAAATTAATCATTTGTTAACAAACCGTTAACGGTTAATCAAATTTTTAATTAACCAACAAGCCGTTAACGGACAATTAATCGTTAATCAAATTGTAACAAACATCAAAGTTAATCAACCGTTAACGGGTAATTAACTACATTTTGGGTTGCACAAACACCAATTATCATTTAATTAACCGTTAACAAATAATTATTTTTAATTGAAGCTAGTACATCAATTAATGAACAATCAATTTGATATTTGAGTTTTCAATCAATCAAATTTTAATCGAGTGTTGTTCTGAAATTATTTGAATAATAATTTAAAATAATATAATATTCTTTATTGTATATCAAGTTTCGTAACAAAGGTAGGGAACAATGACTATTTTTTAAATAAATACGTACATATAAATATACAGCTTTTACAAGTGATTACAACAATTAATACAAACAATGTGAGTTCATGCATGAACTATTCCTTGAGATATATTATTAAACTATAATACCAGTTTCTAAATTATAGAATAATAACATTCTGAAATGTAAAATTAGATTCCTGACCATTTCCAAACATTAACTACGTACTTAACCTAACAAATCCTACCTGTATATATATATAGATAAACAATTCGGGTTCAGTAAGATAAATATAACTGCTTGTAATGAATTTAATACTTACGTAAGTTTAAATAACACTTCCAATTATTTTTAATTTAACACAGTTTTCATTCATGTTTGAAGTAAATTTTCCCCCTATAATTTATAATTTCCTACTAAGTACGACAGGCGCGAAATTTGATATTTAAAATGGAATCTGACTTGTCAGAACTTTCCGATATTGAAGAACCCCCACGCAGAGTACGATCACGTAAAATACGTATGTTACGAGAAAGAGAAAATCCCTTCGAAACCTTTGACGATCACGACTTTAAGCTTAGATACAGATTAACAAAAAAACACAGTTAATAATTTAATACATTTATTTGGTGCAAAAATTCAACCATCAACTGGTATAAACAAGTCGATTGATCCTAGAACACAAATTTTAATATGCCTACGCTTTTATGCCACGGGAACATTTCAAAAGTGATAGGCGACCACATACACGTAAATAAATCAACTGTATGTCGCATTATAAAACGAGTGACCCGACAAATCTCTGAATTATCGAGGGCATATATAAGAATGCCATCTTCAGAAGCCGAATTTACACGTGTGAAAGCTGGCTTATATAACATAGCTGGTTTTCCTCGAGTTGTAGGAGCCGTGGACTGCACCCATGTAAAAATACAATCTCCTGATGGCAATAGAGCGGAGTTATTCCATAATCGGAAACAATACTTCAGCCTCAACGTTCAGGCAATCTGTGATGCTGATCTAAATTTGCTGCATCTAATAGCTCGATGGCCAGGATCAGCTCATGACAGCACCATCTTCAATGATTCACCTCTTCCCGCTGAATTTGAAATGGGGCTGTATGGAAATAATTTTTTGTTGGGTGACAGTGGTTATGCTTGCAAAAATTATTTGCTGACCCCACTATTACATCCTGCAGGACCTAGTGAAGAAGCATACAATCGAGCTCACATTGCCACTAGAAATTCCATTGAACGGTTCTTTGGAGTTCTGAAAAGAAGGTTTCCATGTCTGCAGTTAGGTCTTCGGCTTAAATTGGAAAGTATTCCAGCAGTTATTGTTGCTTGTGGGGTATTACATAATATCTGCAAACAACAAAATGATGTATTCAATGAGGAAGATGAACAAAAAAGATATGAAGAAAATGACGGGATTGAGCAGGAAATTATTATTGAAAATAATAATAATCCAAATTATGCAGCGAGGAACGCTTTAATAGCCACCATTTTTAACAGATAGAATTATATTAAAATAAAACTACATTTTACTGCCTTAATTTTTTTAATTCTAATTTTAATTTTTGCACAGTTAAACTGTCAATTATTTTTTGGGCTTTGCCTTCATTTAACGCATTTATATATTTTTGTTTAAAATATAATTTTCTATACTCTTCTGCAGAGTATTCCCTGGCTTGCCGTCTTTTCTTTTTTCCGGTCCTTAACTTGGATTTAGGGCCGGCATTACGTTGAGGATCAGTGTTAGGCTCAGGTTCGGGGGTAGGCTCAGGTTCGGGAGTAGGCTCAAGTTCGGGGGTAAGCTCAGGGTCAGGCATCAATTTTGGACAAGGTTCAGAATATAATATTTCTACTGATGTTCCTTCACCTGTTAATGATGAAAATTATGGGACAAAAGTACAAATTATACATGGTAAAGCTCGTAAAGGAAAAGTTGATTATTGTCATCAATAACATATGTTAATTATTCGTGCTTTTCCATATTTAAGTCGTTACGTTTTCCGTAATTTGAAAATAAATTCATAACATAACCATCAACTTTTGCTATATGTGCTTTACTGAGTAGTATAATTACAAAAATATTCTGCAGCGTTATCACATGGATTTGGCAGGGGTTGAACTTGTCCTTGAAGTTCTGCTAACAGTAGCTCATTTTCATTATTTAAAAAGCTGGAGCTTCTACCTCCTCCAGTTTTCAAAATATCATGCTTCAAATTAAATTTTTTTTTTTACAAATTACAAAAATTAAATATTTAAATAAAAATACCTTGAAATTATAGGCTGCAGTTTTCGCAGCTTTAATTTTGTCTCTGTACTCTTTTTGCTAAGAAATAAATAATAATATTATTAATTTATCAGATTTGAAATATGAAAGCATACATGTTCTTCAGTTACACATTTTCTTATTTCCCTCTTCAAGTTCTCATAGAGAACACGCAGCTGTTTTGTAGTTCGCTGCCCCGATTCAGCTGAGCTATTGAATGTATGTCTAATGTTTTCCCACGCTTTATTTTTCATATCGATGAATGTACCTTTGGTACATTTATTTTCAATTATGTCCTTGTTCCTGGGGAATTGGGAAAATAAGGAATTATGAAGGGATAAATTAAGGAATAAAATGCACCTGGGATATATTATAATATAATAGTAGTAACCTTTGGGAAAGTAATAAATACTAAATGTAAAAATTTTCTTCCTACTTAGGTCAATGTTTATGATTCTTTCGCGAAATTTGAAGTATAGTATTTTAATAGATACTTAGAACAATATAAACTTTAGCATTTCATCAGAGAATCGCTCTATTGAGTCTGTAAGACAATTTTCTAACAAAAAATTGTATTTAACATTTTATTCATCTATCATTATTCTATTAAATTAATATGTTATTCATATTTATTTAGATTAAATTGTAATATGAGTAATATGAAACGTTTTATACACGGTAATATAAATTAACCTTGTAAAATTTTTGAATTTGTAAGAATAAATTGAAGAATAGTTTTTGTACCAGAAAAATTTCACATAATAGTAATTATATTAATTAAAACAGTACTTACTGCTCAACAAGCGACATCAAAGTTTTCTTCTCCCGCTCCGTGAAATATCTACGTTTTACATCCATTTTCTGAAATATTGATATACAAATATATTATATTATTGTGGAATTAGGCGGGCGACAAACACATTATGAGCAATCAACTGAGATAATCTGAAAGCGTATTTTTCATTGTGATTAGCTGTATCGTCTAATTATTTGTAAAAATAAAAATACTTACATCTTCACTTTACTAGTTTCCAGTGAACACTGATGATCAGCCAACTCTTAAAAATTTATCTCCCTAAAGCTCACATCAAAAACCCCTAAAAACCCCAATTACTTGGAAAACCCCCTAAAAAAATATGTATTATTAAAAAAATATTAATAAATAAATATTAAAGTAATAATACTTAATAAATAATAATCTGTAATACTTTTTAATATTTTTTTTATTTACAAACTATTCAATACATGAAATATAATTTCATTTTCTTCTGGCTCAGAAGACTTTTTGAAATCATACATGTTAACATTAAATAAACTTAACATCTTTTTGAATGGATTAAATGTTGTGCAAGATCCACCATTTCGTTGCAATGTGAATCGGACCATTATCATACTCTCTAACATTTCCATGGACAGTCTATTCCGCACCTTATTTTTGACAATATTATAAATTGAGAACGCGCGTTCAACACTTGCATTTGAAATTGGGACCGTGAGAAATGCCAGTCCGAATTTTGAGATATTTTCGAAACGTTTACAGCCAGCTGCATCACAATCATTATAAACTTCAAAATAAAAATCAGCTGAAGTTGAAGTATTTGACCATCTTTTATTACTCAATTGGTGCCACTCAGACTCGACGTCATTTTTGTTGCCATATGTGAGTTCGTTGAATGTGATTTAATATTGGTTTGATGTCAGGTTTTACTTGAGATGTAGCGACCTTCGGGTGTAAATCAGCAACTATTTTTAATATTGATAAATTTTCCGGAAGTCTTTTTTGAATCTGCTCTGCCAAACAACATAAAAAGTTCTTGCATCTCTCTCTGACATCCGACAAGTCCCTGACTGCAAGTTCTTGTGATATGTTTTGAAAATCAAACCCAAAGTACATCGACGCTGTATGCATTAGATGCTCCTTAAAATTAAATTCCATCAGTTCAGAGTCCACCAATTTTTCCAATTGCGATGGTACAACTAGTCGTTTCAGCAAGTTCTTGTATAATAAAAATAGATCCTCAAATAATTTAGTAGGTTCAACATCGTTACTTTGGAAAAGTAAATTTAATTGCGTCACATTTTTTAATTCATTCTTCAGAAAGATCAGAAAAGCTTTAAAAGGTAGTCTGTTCATTATATCATAAAGCTGTTCTGCCATATAACACTTATCATCAGATTTAGCAATTGAAAAAAGTAATTTCAATTCTTCCCACTGCTCCAATATTGTGCTTATAGCTTGATAACGAGCGAGCTAGCGGGTTCCGCTAAGTCCTTGAATCTTTTTCGGATCCTTGTTATCATTCATGGTTTCGTATAACGTTTTATAGTTATCCAAACGTTTAGGGCTGTATGAAAACCAATTATGGGTTTCTCTGACGAGGAATTCTAGTTGCCGTGGTAATAGTTCAGCCGCTTTTTCAGCACACAAATGCAAGGAATGGCTAACACATTTGACGACAATCAAATCAGGTAGTTCTTTTTTCAAAATCGCAGTCACAGAATTATATTTACCAACCATAACGTTAGCTCCATCAACGCCGATACCGATCATATTTTCAACTTTTAAGCCATCCTTTTTGAATTGATTTATGATTGCTTCATGTACGCTTTTTGCGTCACATTCTATTATCTTTATTATTCGATAAAACGTTGTCACAACCTGCTTTGTCTTGTGTGAAAAAAAACGAACCATAATGCATAACACTTTTTGTGTCGAAAGATCAGTACTTTCGTCGATGATTATTGAATACGGAGAATCTCCTATTTCTTCAATTAAAGCTTCAAGCATTGAAGGGCCAAGTACATTTTTTATTAACATCGAACACTTAGTGCGATGTAGTTTAAGATTCTTTAAAGCGTCTGATGAAGGATCCAATTGAGGAAGTATATTAATCAAATGATCAACTGTTAGCAAAGAACAGTGCTCGGCAATAAAGGCTGCTATTTTCAACTCAGCGATTTTTGTGCTTTCCGGCAAGACTGGTTTATATATTTGAGATATAGGTTTAGTTGCCTTTGCTGATTTTTCCCATGCTGTAGCTTTTTTATGTTTTTCAGTTTTAGCGTGATTAATTAAATCCTTTTTGTGAGCTTTTAACACTACACGGCAATATCGACAATTGGCCAATGTATCATTCGTACTATCAGCTGCAAGCCAACCTGCAATACAAACATAAATTATAAATAACAACACATGACCTCAATACCTATACAGATATAAGTATAGTAAGTCACAATAAATAGGAAAAGTTTTAATCATGACAAAACACTACCACACAATTTTTTATAAATATTGTTTAGTATATATATACATGTACATGTGCACACCAGACACCAAATAATTATTCAAAAACCAAAAACCTGAAAAAATAAGTCTTAATCATAACAAAACCAACACCACACAATTTTTTATAGTACATGTATACACATGTCCACACCAGACATCTAATAATTTTTCAAAAGCCCAAAAAAATAAAACATCACCAATATCTTGTACTGCCCAATCAATTCACTCTAACAAGCGTACATGTAGTCATATAGGTACGTTCAATGACCAAAAGTGCTATCTAGCTGCTAGCGCTTGTAATACAGCGAAAAGGTTTAATTGCTGAACGACATTAAATTGACATTTGAATCAAAATGGAGCCGATTATATTAGCAGAATTAGGTTATATACAAATAGGTTATATACAACAAGAAATAAAATTATAATAAACTTTTAATATTATAGATAAATTTCTGGTTCTTTTCATTGACCGTGTAATTTCCGTCATTATCTGTTAAAAAAACAATTTCGTACTGTTCGCTCTCTTTCATTTTGAAATCGTTCCTGTTCGCGCCCTAGCAAAACTTACATAGCGCTAAAATCTACGCTAGATTTTGCTCGAGCGAACCGGAAACAGATGATGCCTAGCACGACGTTCAAATACATAGTGCTAGAAGTTGCTACCTAGCGCTAGCGTCATTGAACGTACCCACTTGCTAGTAGATTATGTACCTAAATAAAATGAAAAATACCTCTTTTGAATTTTATTGAAGCACAGATACGGCTGAAATTTGACGACACCGGTGATTCTATGGTAAAGGATCATAAATATTGAATTTAATATTGTTTATCTTGATTATTTATAAATGGAGCCAGGAGGTTCGCGTTTTTTCATGACACTGAATTTAGCAGACATCTTACAATTTAAATTAGAGGTTACACATATGAACACTCATGTAAACAACTGCGAACTTCCTAGCCCTATTTATAAATTACAAAAATAAGATAAAAATTACTTAACCTTTTAAGTCTGGATCTGTTTCCCAAATCTTCGTATACTTCTGACTATATTTCTTTTTTTCTTTCGGCATCGTTAACAAGTCACTTGTCGACACGTGTACAATAGCAAAGTTTAATTGAACAGGTACATAACAATTAACGTATTTCCAGTAAACATAGGCAGAGTATAACGACAAGTTATCACAAACATAAAGTATGTAGGTATATGTTTATAGTAAACACTATAGTGACTTTTATTTTTCATTCAACTTCGCATTCTTAGTAGCGAGCAACCGTACTAGATGTCGCGAAGCCTCTACGTCAAAAATAAATATGATGGCTAGATTGGGTTATCCCAGGGCCAATATTTTTACACCTTTATTTTTTTTAATAAACAAAAATAAATAAATATTCGAAATCAAAAAATCCCTAAAAATACCCCTAAAAATATAACCCCCCTAAAAAATCCCATCCCACTTTTTTATCCCCTAAATTTGGGGGGAAAACCCCTAAGTTGGGAACCCTGGCTGTTGATTTGACAGTATCACGTGATCACACTGCGGTGTTGCCATCTATTACCACTAATCAACAGCTCATCACATGATGGAAGATTAATAAGAGGTTAATTTGTTTTGTGCAACCCGATTTGAATTTGATGAACATCAATATTTGATGAACAATTAACTGATAACTGATTTGATTTGCGTTTCTGCAACCGGGCATTGGTTTACCACCTGAAGAAAAGTTACCAAATTCAAATGAATCAATTCCATATGTAATAGTTGGTGACGAGGCTTTCCCGCTAAGAACGTATCTAATGAGACCTTTTCCCGGAAGAAATTTAAATAATGAAAGACGAATTTTTAATTATCGGTTATGTCGCGCACAGCGAACAATTGAAAATACATTCGGAATTATGGCTGCACGGTAGAGAATCTTAAGAAGACCATTTATTGCAAAACTAGATACAGCAAAAGCAGTTACGAAAGCAATTGTTGTTTTGCACAATTTTCTGCAAAAAAGTGATTTGGCTAACTTACCACAAGCTCGAACATACTGTCCACCACAATTTTCTGACTACCAAGATGCAAATGGTATAATTCAGCCAGGTAAGATTATTGAAAAAATATTTTGACAGTAGTAGTTCGTACGAATGCAAATGAATTACCCAGTGTTTCAAGTCAGGGGTCAAATAGACATTCAATAAATGCTGCAAACGTACGTGATACTTTCATGAGGTGTTTCGTGTCTGATGACGGAAGTGTACCGTGGCAGTGGCATCATATACCACAAATAAATTATGAGTAGCATGTGTATAATGTAAAAATAAACTTTTGTCAAAAAATAGTCATTTATTTTATATATTACATTTCTTCAAACTCAACATCCTGGCATGCTTGTAAAATTGTAATTTCAGAAGACCTCGTTTCTGAGGATGCAATCTTCTCATTAATGGCACCAACGATAGACAGAACATTTTTGATTCATCTGTGTCTTTGTCTTCCTCTGACTTCTTTTCTAAAATTTGCAACACTCTTCTGCAGTACTTGTTGCTTTACGTTTACGCCCTAAAAATAAACTTATGTCAAATAAATTTATAATTAGATTTTCAATATTTCAGTATTTACCTATTCGTGGCGCTGCTGATGATGAAGGAGTTCATATTAATTCTGAAAATGAATGATCCACAGCAGTGGCGTGCGGTGCGTTTCTGGGTTGGGTGTGCAGAAATAAAAAAAATATATTGTATAGGTGGAATGTTTGGTTAAAAATTCAGATACTGAAAAAATTAAATTAGAGTACAAATATCATTATTTCCTTTTGTATTTAAAATTTATTTATACATTGTAACGGCTATTTTTTTACACTCCTGTTTCTTTTCTATTTTTTTTTTTACTTTGTACACCCCTGTTCGTTTCTCTTTCTTACTTTCTTGTGAGATTTTGTTCGTGAGCGCTGGTTTTGAACAAGTCTTTTCGGTTTGAAGCTCTCTCGGTGCCCAGCTACGAAAGCGAGTGCAAGTGCACGCTCTGTTGTCTATTTTTTGGTTCTTATTCTACGAAGTTTGGTCTTTCACCGCTCTAGATATTTCGTAGGATATTGGTTACTTTACTGTAAGTACGTTCTGAGTTGTTTTCTCACTTTCGACTTGCATTTTTGGTACTTATATTTAAATGTTTTTTTGCTTCGAGACGATATAGCGTGCACCCACGTTTTTGTAAGCTGGGTTACCAGCTCTCTTTGGTCCGGACTGTGAAGGTGTGATGTTGTTGGCATCAAGCTGCTGCATGGCTGTGTGAATTCCTATTAAATCTCACGATTTGTTTTGGTTTCTACCGCTTTGGAGAAGTCGTGGGACGATTGTTTGTCCTTTGTAAGTAATATCTTTTCTAAATTTCTAGTCCACAGTCGATTACTAGTGAACCTGTTTGGTTCACGGTAAATGCGCTGCAGCGTGGTGCGAACACGTGTTTCCACAGCCCGGATCCGAGCCTGTGGCCCTTTTTTGTGTTATACTTTTATATTCAAAATTCATATAGTAACAACTAGGGATATTTTCCCACATTTAGGCTTTTTTATTCAAAATTTATATAAACTTTTTTTTTGACCAGGGCATTCTTAAACTTTCATTCCCATTATTAGCGAACATTATCCTGTTCGTTAGGTCTCCCCTGTGCCCAAGCTGAGGCACCTCAAACTTTGCGATTATCCCTCTTAGTAATTTCTGTTTAAATATTGCTGGAGAGCCACCCTAGCCTCCACCGGTTTTTCGTGTCGACGGAGATACTTCAATTTTGATTTTTTGTATACCACAAATATTTTAGTAGTTCAGTTTAAATATTTCCCTTTTGTTTACGCCCCTTTTGTGCAGATCAGTCCCCCATTTCTTTACATTACATCAAAGTGTCGCAATCATTTCAATTTGGCAGACGGACTTCCAACGACAACAGGAACCCCAGGCACGGCTCCTAAGAGACTTTCGCCTCGAGCTAAGAGTTATACTTGACCACTTCTCGCTCCGTTTCCAAGTGTGGTCTCAAGCCCCAGCTATACAACGCTACCGCCAGAGCCCCTGTGCGAGTTCCTACGGCCGAGCCCTTCACCGGCCTTACGTTTGCCGTCTGCCACCGCCGCCTCCGCCAGCTGCTCACCCCAGGCGGGCTTAGGCTACTCCGGCCCAGCTGAAGCCTCCCATCCTGCAAAGCTGAGTATTTTTCAATTTTTTTGGTTTTATGTGAAAACTTTTGCATTTACTGACTCCTTTTTTTTGGTGTCCTTCTGACACAGATTTTTTTTATATAACTGTATTTTTTTGTATCAATTGTAGCCGGCAATAAATTTGTTCCAATTTTATTTCTCTCAAAATTTTTCATTCGAGTATCACCGGTGGTCTGGCGTCCACCGCTCATTCTGTAAACTACCATTAGCGCCAGTGGCGCCCTTTTTGTTTTCACTCCTGCTCCCTTACGTAATCACGACCCTCGCTTACGACATTACAGCAACGGGCACAGTTATCTGTGTGTAGTGATCGGCTAGCCAGCAAAGGTAGGTGCCGTTTACGTCACAACATATGAATACATATTAACCGATACTATACAGGTTGTTATATTTTAATGGACCCAGCAAATATCTCGCTTATTTATTAAGAAGTTAGTAATTTCTTTCATATAACATGATTTATACAGCAACATGTAAGCTACTTGATGACGGATGTACATCCATGATACCACTTCCGGTTTATTAGTAATTAATATCAACTTTGAAATTTCAAATGGAACATACTATATTCTTTTACAAATTTGAAAAGTACATCAAATTTGCTTTACAATCATGTAAAATAATCCATATGTTACATTATTAACCCTAGAACCACAAGGTGAAACTACACAACAATTTTCACAATGTGGGGTCGCGGACGAGTGTTTTTAGGTTTATTTATCAAAAAAGTATTAAATTGTTAAATTCCCTAACATATAATGTATAGTTAGACAACAAAAGACAAAACAATTATACAGATTGGGACAAAATATGAGAAGTACTTATTTGTGACATATTCTTTTTAGGTTGTCAAAAATAATTTAAGAAAAAAGTAGAGAATGAAATAGTGTTTTATTTTATGATTTATAATCTTCACAAATACTGAACTGATGTTTTGCACACATATTTTTTGCACAATGGACAAAAACATGGCGGCCTTTTCTATCGCGGCGTCTTGGGCAGAAATCACATCGACGAGACCCTTTCTGAATGTTTACAACGGGTTGTTCATCTGGATATCCCAGGTAATCACGAATAGATTGCCTTAACTTTTTTGGCAGCCGTAGATTACTCATTCTATCTTTCATGTGATCTTCCACTAATGAATCAGCTAAGGACTTTATAAACGTAGATCGTGAAATTTTTGTATGAGGATGTTTAAGCATATGTAGAACCATTGTATTGACTCCAGCTCCGTCTAACATACCATAAAAAAATCTCAGTGGCCATCTCCTTGTTTTCTTTGCAACGGTTTTTGAATGGCACAGCTGATCGAATGTATCAACACCTCCCTTAGTACTGTTGCAGAATAAAATAATTTCTGGTTTTCCTGTCTCTTCGTCAACTTCGTCTTGTGAGTGCATAGATCTAATTAAAAGAACGCATTTGTTCTGTTTTGGGACGTGTGAAACAAGTGTTAGGTTTTGAGTAAATGCGAAAGCTGAGGACGGAATTTGTGAACGTTTCGATATCAAATATTGTGGTGGTACTTCTTTTTTGTTTTTTCGGAGTGTTCCAACCATTGTTAGTCCTTTTTCTAACAATTTTTCGGCCAACTCACACGACGAAAACTAGTTGTCCATGGTGATATTGCGATTGGTACCCTGAATGTTTTCAGTTAGCTTTAAAACATACTGTGTAGGAATTGAACCTTTTTGCTTATCTCGCTGCTCTTTACCAATATATGGCAGAGCAGTACACATGTAGCTTGTTTTGGCATCGCACATCATAATTTTCAAACCGTACTTATCAGGCTTGCTAGGAATGTACATTTTAAAGGGACATCTTCCTCTAAAGCTCAAAAGTTGCTCATCTACTGTGAGATACTCTGAAGGGGTATAATTGTCTTGGTAACCCTGAATAAATATGTCCCATATATCTCTTATAGCTGCGAATTTGTCTAAAGCTTTACGTTCTGGGCGAGTGCTTTTATCATCAAAACGTAAACACGTTAACAGAAAATCGAAACGGTTTTTGGGCATAGGGCACCTAAATATGGAGGCACCAAATTTTTCAGACCACATATCTTCAAGTGACAGATGGGCGTTTTTTAAGACGCCAGCAAAATATAGTAAGCCGATAAGAGCTAACAGCTCATTTCTATTTGTTTTCTGAACATAATATTGTTCTGTGTTAAATCTTGCTGCGCGAACTTCAATTTCTTTATTTGTATTAGTCAGAATTATTTCGATAAGCGAGTCAGGAAAAAAAAGTTGCCACAATTCTTTTACGCTGGTTTTATTCCTAGCTTCTCCCTTCGGTCCGGGAAGATGAAGAACGATATTCTTTTTTGAAGTTCTAGTTCTCCTACTAATCATAGGTTGTTTGAACCACACATAATTATTCTTGCCTAATATTTTGGGACGGTCGTCTTTTTCCACATCTTGATCAATGGCGTTTGGATCAGTTTCAATATTATTCTCTGCATCAACTTCTTCTTGCAGTTCTCTCACATCAAACTCGTCTTCAAGATGATCGTCTGAGTCTTCATCTTCACTTTCACCTTCATCTAGAGGATTTTCTTCGTTATCACTAGAATAACTCTCATAAAGGGCTTTCCACAGCTCTTCATCTTTAAGAGGACGTTTATTTGGATTCATAGTGTTGCTTTAACTAAAAAAGAACTTAATGAGATACTGTAAGATTAATACTTTAAAAAACTTACCGACGTAAAACTTATTGCGTCAATCACAAGGTGGGGTCAAAATTCACAAATGAACTAAATAACGCTACTAAACGTGGACTAACATAAAAACGCACACGATCACTTTCAAACACCACTGAGTACTGAAGGTAGACGGAAAGATAGCCCTGCAAATTCGAAACGATCACGCGCATGTCACAAAATGTATACGGTCGGGTCACCCGCGACCCCACCTTGCGGTTGTAGGGTTAAAAAGTAAAATGGCGTAAAATCCGTAATAAGTAATTCACTTGCAATTTTTACTCTATAAATTTTCAAAAATACAAATATAAGTAAATAAATAATATATAAATTATATACCAAATATTTACCTAAAATAAATAATTAAATTTTGTGTCTCAATTTGTGTCAAATGTAATTTTAAGGCGCTACGTGCACAAAATTTCCTGCACGCCGGAGAGTGCGATGGAGCGATACGTATTTCTAATATGTTATCCCTGTCTGCGCAAATACACTACATTCCCTATGACTCTGTGTAAAAATATGCGCGCGGAGTGCAGCGTAGGGACTTGCACTTGCACGCGTACGAGCAATTCGTATTCGCACATTCGCTTATGATAGACAACCAAACACACTTCACTACGTTATTGTCCCATATTAATATTTTTATATTTTGTATATCATATTTAGATCAAATCAATTAAATAATTTATATTTTAATGTCAGGGTGTGCAGTGCACACCTTGCACATATGGACTGCACGCCACTGATCCACATAGTGTTTCATCAAGACCAGAAATCTTGTCTTGATGATCATTTCTTGTCTTGTCTTGATTTTCAAGACAAGAAAATAAAAATTTCTTGTCTTGCTCATTTCTTGGCGACTTACTTCTTGTATTGTTTCAAGATTTCTTGATATTTCTTGATTCTTGACGTTTTAGGGGAATCCCCTTTCTCTATCGCTTTATCCAATCCGAACGCTCAAGTGTAGCGTTGGCGTTTACCATGGGCTCTTTAAATGTTACTATGATTTCGTCGCGTCGCGAAGGGCCAGACCACGGGGTGTTCGGGGGGCAACCTAATTAATTAACAGTCTAATCGCCAGTTTGTCAATATATTGTTATACTGTTTTTTTTTTTTAATAAAGGCAACAGGCATTGAATAACTTTTATTTTATATGATGCATTACGAGTACACAAACCAAATTAACATGTACCTATATAGTGTGTAGTATTATTAAACAAAAATAGTTTCTAATATTTTTGAACTTTAACTTTACGTTGATGTACATGTACAAAAAAAAAATCATAATAATATAAACAAAAGATTTCTAAATAAAAGTGTTTTTATATAGAAATTTGATTCCATTCACGAGATATTTGGATATTTCCGAAGATATTTCACTACTTAATTATAAATATTAGTTCTATTATCTATTTTCTAACATATAAACTGTACGCGCATACGAATAAAATAAGGTCCGCATTCTTATTTACATATTCCAATAGAGCGATAAGGAAGTTGCTGTTTTCAGAGCAAAAAATCAAAAAAGTTGAATTACGCAGGAAATGCTTGATCATATGAGTAAAATAATTTTATTATTTTATATATAAAATTGTTTGCTAAATTCAATAGTAAAATAAAAAATATAGCATAATATTATTTCATATAAAGTAAGTTACGGATTAATTCCAGTTAGACATTGTTTTGAAAGTATATATTTTAGTTGGAACGGACATATAAGAAAACTCTTAGATATCAAATTTTGTAAAATAATATTGAATAGTTTTAAAAATAAAGATAGTATAAACTCCCCATGGGATAGCCTCCGTGAGGTTCTATCACATACAGAATGTTAATGAATATTTACATTCTATAATTTCATAGGGTATGTAAAATAGACTGACTTTTACTAATAAACTCATATCCGGAAACGAACCGTTTTCGAATTACAAGCTCTTAAAAGAGTAATTATTATCTACCTAATTATAATTGGTTTTGACTTATGACGTCAGTTATTAGTTTACATACCATTGTTTTTTTAAAAATAATTTTATTCGTTTTTTAATACATATTAATAATTGCTCAAATAATAACGATCAATTTCAATGCAAGCATTACAACGTACCTAACATATTTTGATACATTCGTTAAAAAACGTAGACATAGTAACTATTAGTTTTGTTTACAAAACTAATAATTTTGTTTACAAAACTACTAATTTCGTTTACAAAAGTTTACAAGTTTCATAAGATAATCTGTTAACGCACAAGTCTATATTATGAGGACGAGGTACACTTACCTGAAAATTTAGACATACCTTTCAATAAAATTATTTATTTTGAAAATCATAGTCAGAGATACCGAATTTTATATTTTAATTACAAATGCGGATTTACAAAATTAATTGTCAAGATATCAAGATTTCTTGTCAAGAAATCTTGATTCTTGATGATACATTCTTGTCTTGTCTTTGCACATAAAATATATTTCTTGTCTTGGTCTTGTCTTGATTTCAAGACAAGATCAAGACAAGATCAAGAGTGTTTCTTGATTTTTGTGAAACACTAGATCCACAGAATCTGCAGCAGGTTCAGTTTCATTCGTAAAGCCTAAATAAAAAAATATGATAAAAAATGCACTTGTCATTTTAATAATCACAAAACTACCTTCTGTTTCTATTTCTGTTCCTGCTTCGGACTCTTCATCTGGAAAATTATACAAATTAAAACTACTATATATATTACATAAGTATAATTTACCATTATTTTTATTTGGAGCCTCTTCTAAATTTGTAACGGTTTGTATATTTCTTATCTTACATAATATTTGTTTTATCTAAAAACCACATCAGATACAGAGTCCATTTCTTTTTGTCTACTGCTGCAGAACCGCTTGGTGGATGTGCAAAAAAAATTCTCCCTCTTATATCGATCTCTAATGCTGTTCCACTTTGTTTGAGCTGTGGTTAAATATTTCAATAATTAGTTGCAAAATAAATTATACAACATTAAGGTTATATTTACCATCTATGCCAATGCGACTACTGATTTCAATCCAAATTTTATTTTTCAGTTGTACATTTCTGTAGTTTTTATCCCCCACATTATATAAACAGGGATATTGCGACACTTCGTTTATTATTAATTCGCTTATATTCATTTTTCACTTTCGCGATCGCAATGTAAACAGCAGCTATAGATGACAGATGATAGCGTACAGATGTAGTTATTTTTGTTTTTTCAGGAGTTACTAAATATGAAATTCCCTTTAAAATCCCCGCTACGGACTATACGGTCTTAACGGCGTGAACGGTTGACGGCCACAACGGTGATAACGTTTCATGTAAATTACTTAAGAGCGCAAAATAGGACATTGCGCTCGAAACACAGACAAGATTTTTTCTACAGTCGCTACTATAACAAAAAATAATAAAATGTACACTTTGTACTTACACTACTACTCAATTAATAAGGATTAATATAAAGAAAAAACGTCTTTTATATTTAATTTAACGTTATTTCCCATTCTTCTTGACCTATTGCTTCAATCTAATCTAAACATTTTATACTTTAGTTTTTGTAAATGAATGCCCTATTTTGTTTTCACAATAGTGCGGCATTTTTTTTTTTTGGTTATGTAACATACCGACAGAGCAGTTATATGTCAGATTGATTTGTAAAGGTGGTAAATGTGTCACTACAGTGCCATTAGTTCCTGACTAAACGTTTCCATTAAAAATGTAGACATGTGACATTTCTCAACATTGTATAGTTAGAAATTTAGACAGCGAGCGTTTTTTCTACTTTGTCGCGCTAGAGCGGCAAGTGACATTTTGCGTTGACAAAAGAGAGCGCAAATGGCTACTTTCTATGTAGACTGTAGAAAAATAATTTTTCTGATTCTCCTGCCATATTAGCACAAAGTAAAATTGTCAGCCTTTCCTTAGCCATTTTTCCACCCGCGCACTTCTCACTTGTAAATGCGCAAAGCCCTAAAAACAGTCCCGTTTCATCTGCATTAAAAAATTCTCTGGGATTATAACCGCTCAATAATGATGGAAGTTTTGAGTTAAAATTTTCGACGTCTTAAAATTTTGGTAATTTAATTATTCGGCAACTTCTTTCGCCCTCGCTCTTATTATAGGCACTGAGAGCGGAATATTTTTGCTTCGTGCTTTAACAAACCATTCGTAAATGAGTTTGCCGATGTTAACACGTTGGCTGCCATGTGCTGCCAACGTGGCTACACACTTATAAAATGCATAATAGCCGTGTGATGCCCTGTGGCATCTCATGCCACTTTGTACATTTCAGCCTCGTGTAGCGAACTGGCAGCACGGATCAATGTAAACCTTATACGATATCAAAGTCTATGGCTGTAGGACTTGTTCTGTGCAATCGGCTGCAGGTTTTGAGATGCCAACGTAGCATCACACGGCTCTAAAGTTTAGAATTAAAACTGGAAAATATACAAATATTTATTATAACACAAAGTTTTATTTTACGGCAAAAATAGTACAAAAGTAGATTATAATGCATGAGTTATACAGTATATTTGTGAATATCAAAAAAACATTCCATACAATAAAATTTATTACACTCTGTATATGTAAGTATAAATGTTTTTTAGATGTTTTCTGAGCAACTATTCTTCCGCTGGTTTGGGAAATTTCTCCATAGCAGCTGCGACATCTTCTGAATTTTTGCCCTACATCTTTCAAATAGTTTAGAATTATTTTCAGAAGGACCGCCTTGTACGTTAAATTGCAGAATATCACTTATAATTTCTTCTCTGAATTTCGTTATATTCATTTTTTCATTTGCCACCTCCTGATGCATAATAAATACATTTTTTACTAAAGCTGTTGCAATAAGTAATTCAATGGCTAATTTTCTGTACCACTTAACGCCCCTTCGTAAAGAAGTATTGTACAATTTCATCTGATTCGATAAGTCAATAAATGCTTTACATTTATTATAATCCACAATATCTTCCGGTTTTTCATATTCATTTTATCTTACTCTAACGTTTATCATTTTTTCACTGTGTTTTATACTAAGCGTGTAGACCTCTTAGGGTTGCCTTTCGATTAGATCCTTAAGAGTTCTAACTAAATGTGTTTTTCTTTTCAATAATTTAGTGGCTAATGAAATGCTTGTGTAATAATTATCTGTGTAAAGGGTCAGTCGTATGTCTAGAAGCCCATCAGTAAGAGAGAGAACGACGTTTTCAGAAGCTTCGTAATCTTTATTGGTATCTTTATCTTTTCCACAGTAAATGAGAATATTATACGTGTAACCTTTCTCCACACAAATTTTGTAAAGTTTTATGCCAAATTTATGGCGTTTATATTTTTATATATTGCTTGAAAGCAAGTTGTCCTCTAAAAGGAACAATTGTTTCATCTATGCAGATATCTTTATGAGGAAGTATTAAGGCCTATTCACAAATCAAAATTGGTGTTAGTTAGTTTTATGTTTTACGTTTTAGTTTTAGTGACCTTTGTAGTATTGGTTTCTTATACAAGCATTCACAAATCAATATTTAGTTTTGGTTTTAGCATAGAACATTGCAAACTCCAATCTTTGTTTTCAGTTTTATGTTTTATACTTAAGAACGAACCAATAGGAAGGATCGTAGAAAGAAATAGCGATATACGAGGATGGGTCAATAAGTACCTGTGTTAGAAATGAAGACGCAAGTTTTTCCACAATTTTTGTTTTTATTTTTCGACATAATCTTCTTTCAGGGCGATACACTTTTCCCAACGTCCCTGCCATTTATTTAACCCCTCCAAAAATATGAGTTTTCAAAATAGCTTCTGTCGCGGCGATGACCTCCTCATTTGAGCTAATTTTTTTCCTGCGAGCCACGTTTTTATGTTGGGGAACAGAAAAAAATCGCAGGGACCCAAGTCGGGCGAGTACGGTGGGTGCGGCAACAGTTCGTAGCGCAATTCATGCAGTTTGGCCGCGAAGATTCCGGATGAGTGAGCAGTGGTATTGTCGTGGTGGAACAGAACTTTTTTCTTTGCCAAATGGGGCCGTGTCTCCTTTAATTTCTCGTTGAATCGATCCAACAAGTCACTGTAATACTTTCCCGTAATCGTGCGTCCTTTCTCCAAAAAGTCCATGAGGATTATTCCCTTCGGATCCCAAAAAATCGTGGCCATGACCTTTTCAGCCTATGGGACCGTCTTTGCCTATTTCGGAGCAGGTTCACCCGGGAAAATCCATTGTTTTGACTGTTGCTTGGTCTCTGGCGTGTAGTGATGGAACCAGGTTTCATCGACGGTGACGACTCGACGCATAAACTCCTGCGGATTTCGCTTAAAGAGGTCCAAACTCTGCTTCGACATTGTCTTCCGTATCTGCTTGTTGTCCACCGTAAGCAATCGCGGCACCCACCGGGCCGACAGCTTTCTCATGCCTAACTTATCATGTAAAATATTAAATGCCGATCCGTGCGATACGCCAACAGCCTCTGCTACTTCGCGCACTTTCATTCGGCGATCAGCGTGAATCATAACGTGGACCTTTTCAACGATTTCCTCAGTAACCACGTCTGCCGGGCGTCCTGGGCGCTCCTCATCAAAAACAGATGTACGGCCGCATTTAAATTGATTAAACCAATATTTCACGGTTGTCATTGATGGTGAAAGGTTCCCATGAACAGTATCCAGCTTCTCTTTTATTTCTTCGCAAGTTTTTCCTTCCAAAAATAAAAAGCGAATTACGGACCGATATTGTTCTTTTTCCATCCTATTTAAAAACACCAAACACGCTTAATACAAATGACTGTCAAATCAGAACTAACCTATGAATCAGTCTGAAATTATGTATGGTGACGTTTGAAAGATAGCAGTACTTGGTGGTAATGCCACCGCCCCTCAACAACGCCATCTGTTTTCAAACACAGGTACTTATTGACCTACCCTCGTATAGTTGTTCTTGTCTATAACTGTCAAGTTTTGTTTGGAATTATTATGAATAATAAGAACATTTTAAGTGCAGTTTTATTAATAAAATTGTATAATGATAAAAAGAAAAAAAAATAGAAGATGGTGGGTACGCCCAATAAATATTATTCGACAACAACAAGGTGATTGGGAGAATTTGATTCAAGAGATGACGTTAAGTGATACAGGAATGTTTTTTGGATATACCCGTATGAATATTTCCCAGTTTGATAAATTATTATCAATGGTTATAAAAAATGTGATGTACGGCGCCCGCCAACAAGTGAAGGAGTGCCTTGATTGAGGTTATGTAATTAAAGTCGTTCAAAAAGTTCGAAAAAAAGTTTTTATTAACGTAAGCAAATAATTTCTTATGCATAAACACAAGGTATAAAAAGAAATGTAATACGAAAGACCAGATACAAAGTGTTAAATTGCGACACCTGAAACTGTAACAAATGAGGTTAGGCGTCGAACGAAAAATATTACAATGTAGAATATCAGTCGCGGTACAATAATTACCTTATTGGTACCGAAGGGTTGCCTAGAACTTTTTTCAGTCGAGTATGTGAACGGATGACCTTTTTCCACTTTATAGTAAATGGATAACGAGAGCACAACGGTTCGAACAAATAATACACGTCGCGGCCATACCGGAAAGAGGATGTCGCGATGAGTGTCGATAAGAAAGGTATCTCACAAAGGCAACAGAGAGTAGTGAAGGGTGCTGACATCTAGATAATATTTACCCATCAACACTCCTCCTTAATTATTATCTTCCTCAGATCAGTAAAGACCCTGTGACTTAAGGGTTTGGTCAGGATATTAGCGAGCTGATCCTGACTCTTGACGTGCTTCAGTTCAACCGTGACACCGATGTGTTGTTGAATGAATTTTCGGGGTATTTCGATATGTTTATGATTATCGACGAAGAGCGTAGTTGGGATGTCCAAATCTAGAACTCCAAGTTCGCTGAGAAGTCGTCGAATCCACCTGATTTCATCCAAAGAAGAAACGGCGGCTCTCTATATTCAGCTTCGGCAATAGAAGTGGCCAGCAAGCTTTGTTTCTGCGTGTACCACACTATTGGTCCACCTCGCATGATGAGAATGCCACTAGTCGAATGTCCAGTCTCACGATTTCCACCGTAGTCAGAATCAGAGTAACCGTAGAGCGATCTGTCTCCGTCGAAGAAGATACCAAAACTTTCAGTCCCTTTCAGATAGGCAAATACACGTTGAATCATCTTCCAATGGCTGATCAATGGTTTACTGCAGAATCTGCTAAGGTAATTCACTGCGAAGCAGATGTCGGGTCGAGAGATTGTTGCCAAGTAGAGAAGGCTCCCGATAGCTTCTCGGTGAGGTACGGATTTTGGTAGTGGTCTGCCATTGATTAGATTATCTTGCTCGGTAATCATATCTTTTTCAACAGGGGTAGCAACTGAATTGCTGGAATCAAAGTTAAATCGTTTGATGATCTTACTGGTATACCTGGGCTGACAGACACTAATTCCCGACAAGGTGAGAGAAATGTGCATCTCAGGTACTCCAAGTGAGTTGGCGATTTAACTTGGAAAGTGATTTCTACTTTGCGGTTCAGTTCGAGTAGAAATCTTAGAATGATGTCTTTATTCCTCCCGGCAACTAGACCATCGTCCACAAACAGGGCGATTATCAGACTTCTTTCATTATTGTAAAATATGCAGGGATCGTCGTCAGTGCTGACAAGCTTCATTTCACTCAGATAACGTGAAACGGTTTGGTTCCAATTCTTGGGTGCCTGCTTCAGACCATATATACTCTTGAGAAGTCTACAGACACGCTTTGATCCGTCATGAAAACCTTCCGGCTGGTGCATGTATATCTCTTCACACAAGTCTCCATACAGAAAAGCGGTTTTCACGTCGAACGTTTTCAGTTTCAAGTTTTCCGAAGCTGCCAGACTGAGGATTAGCCTGATAGAAGAGTGACGTACAACGAGACTAAAAGTCTCATTGTAGTCATTGTTGTCGCTGCCCAAATCCTCGTGCAACGAGTCGTGTTTTCAGACGTCCGTCTGCCTTTTCTCTCAAAACCCAGCGACAGGTCAACGGCTTTGCATAATCTGAAGGTTTGACAAGTTTCCAGGTTCCCATTCTCTGCAGAGAATCGAACTCTTCAATCTTTGCCGCGTGCCATCCTTCGTGATTAAGAGATTCAGCTACGGTAATGTCGTCAGCTTCACTTTCTACGGCGAGAATGGCGTAGTTTCCTCCACGAAAAAATCCATAACGTAGTCCGAGTATCGCGTAGGTTGAGACAATTAAGTGCGATCCCGAAGTCTTTGAGTCCCGTCGCCGGTCTCTTTCATCTCGGTAAAAGGTTCATTTTGGACTCCTGGTGTTTCCTTTCTGGGTGAGTGAGTGTGCGGATCCTTCGATTCCTCGTCAGATTCAGACTCATTTACATCTTCTACATCATCTTCATCCAGGTCATCTGATTCGGTGATACGATGTTCCAGTCTTGAGTTGGCTTCCACTCCTTCGATCTTGACGATGAAGATCACAGTATCCGAGCACACAACATCTCGATCCGCAGTTACATATACTCCGAAACAAGGTGAGTCTATGTCATTTCCAACAAAAATGCCTTTCTTGGATTTCCTGTCCAACTTCTTTCTCTCGTTGTCTGGTATCATGACGTAATAGGAGCATCCAAAATTTCTGAGTCGATTTACCTTAATCTTGCGACCAAACCAGAGATCAGCGGGACTTACTTCCTTCAACGAGCTGGTTCCAGTCTGGTTTATGGTAAATACGACGTAATTTAGGGCTTCGGCCCACAAATTTTCGTTCAACTTTCTTTCGTGTATTATTGTGCGTGTCAATTCCACAACGGTGCGCATATCTTGTTCGATCCGGCCATTTTGTTCAGGAGTATACGCATTTGATTTCATGTGAAAGACACCAAGTCCTTCTAACAGATAGTGGGAGAAGTCATCTCTGAAACGGAGAAAATATTTAGCTCCTCCTAGAGATGTTGCATTCATCTCTCCCAAGTCCACATGAATCAGTGGCAGTCTTAAGATTCGTTCGATGTGAAATGCGATGGTGCTTTCCGTAGATACAGATCTCGCACACATGGTCACCCCAGTCATCTTGATACATTATTTTCTTCCTATCCAGTACAGTCTTCACATGACTCACATTCTGGTGAGCCATTCTTTTATGCCAGGTCCCGTTACTGCTAAGCACTTATGGTCCTTGTCTCGTCGGAACATCATCTGAAACAGGCTATTCCTTCGCTTGGCCATGGCAACTGTTTCTCCTTCTTCTATGGTGAGGAACGTAGATCTGCATGCATCTGCCTTATACTTGTAGCCCTTGTCCAGCATCTGTGTCACGGAGAAGAGGTTGAAGGTCAGGTCTGGAACAAGCAGTACATCCTTCAGCATCACCTTCTCCCAGTTCCGTCCATTGAAGGCTTCAAGTTTCACATCTCCTGTTCCCGTTCCATCCAGTTTGGTCGCATCCCCAATCACAAAAGACGGTACTTCCAGTTCCTTGAACTTTTCCATCCAGTTACGTCGGAAGGACATGCGATGTGTGGCGGCACAATCCTGAAACCAGAGTTCGGCACAGTTCCGTTGAGAATTCATTTCAACAATTTCAATCGTCGATAGTCCAATGGTAGCTAGAGCTCGGCGATTCGAATTTCCTGACTGACCTTCGTTTGGCTTTTCAGCGTGTTTGTTGACACTTACCTCAGGACTTTCCTGGTCTGACGATAAGAGCGTTATGACTTTGTGTTCCGCTGTCGTTTAATCTGTCCTCTTCTAATTTCAGCTTTTCGACGAGTAAATCGAATTTCTTTTCCTGGGTGCTGAGGTTGTCCCAAGCGGTCCGAAAATGATGTAACTTGGGCGGCAGCATTCCGATTATACGAGTCAGGATCCAACTTTCCTTCACATCCTCACCTTCAGCTTCCAGATCCTCGGCCACTTATTTTATCTGCATACAATTCTCAGTAGCTGAAAGATCTGTATCATACTTGAAGCTAAAGAAGCGTCCTTGTAACCCTTCAATCGTAAGGTCTGACTTCCTGCCATACAGCATGTCAAGTTTGTCTAACATCTGTTTTGAGGTTATACAATTTAATATCTTACGCGCTATGTTTCTATCGACATTAAGCTCTATCAACGCCTATGCTTCAAGGTCTTTTTTAGTCCAGGCCATGACAGCAGCGTTGTTTTCGTCCCCTTCCGGTTTGACTTCTAACCCTTTCAACATTAAATTAAATTTAAAAAGCCACGAAGCGTAGTTCACCTCTTTCTGAGCGGTCTCAGATAAGCTTTCGAGCTGCGACTTTATTGTGTCCATTTTGTGCACTCAAAAGTATGTACAAGTGACAATGATTCAAAATTTGAAAAAAAAACAAAAAAAAAATTGAACTCTTATCTGACTACGCTGACGACTTTTGACGACTGTGCGGCTGACTGGCGTGTTGACTGACTGCTCACTCGTACGGTTAACCTCAAAGTGACGTATGGACCAATTGATTTGACGGCTGACTAGCGATTTTCTGGTTTGGTATCCGACTGTCGTAATGTTTCGGCTTGCCTACTGACTGGCGTAACGTTCTGACTCGACGATGACTGATCTGACGTTCTGACATGATGACTGACCTGACGTTCTGACTTGACGGCTGACTAGTGTATCTGGTCTTTAATTTCTTTTCTGACATTTAATTATTTGCATTTACTCAGAGCTTTAGGCAGTGTGCTGTCCTGGGCCCATAACCTGTTGAGCAGGAGTGCCCTGATTGAGGTTACGTAAATATGAATATGAATCAGTCTGAAATTATGTATGGTGACGTTTGAAAGATAGCAGTACTTGGTGGTAATGCCACCGCCCCTCAACAACGCCATCTGTTTTCAAACACAGGTACTTATTGACCTACCCTCGTATAGTTGTTCTTGTCTATAACTGTCAAGTTTTGTTTGGAATTATTATGAATAATAAGAACATTTTAAGTGCAGTTTTATTAATAAAATTGTATAATGATAAAAAGAAAAAAAAATAGAAGATGGTGGGTACGCCCAATAAATATTATTCGACATTGGATATACCCGTATGAATATTTCCCAGTTTGATAAATTATTATCAATGGTTATAAAAAAATGTGATGTACGGCGCCCGCCAATAAGTGAAGGAGTGCCTTGATTGAGGTTATGTAATTAAAGTCGTTCAAGAAGTTCGAAAAAAAGTTTTTATTAACGTAAGAAAATAATTTCTGATGCATAAGCACAAGGTATAAAAAAAAATATAATACGAAAGACCAGATACAAAGTGTTAAATTGCGGCACTTTATGGCATCTTGCGACGGGTGATTCAATTCCAAGTTTGGTATTTGCTTTTCGATTTGGAAACTCAACTGTCTGCAATATTATACATGAAACATGTTTCGCATTGTGGACAGTTCTTTCAACAAATATTTGATGTTTCCTGATACAAATCAATGGAAGACAATTTCAAATGACTTTTGTGATAAATGGAATCTTGATCACTGTATTGAAGCATTAGATGGGAAGCACGTGAATACTATGGCACCTAGTAACTCAGGATCACAATATTACAATTATAAAAAACATTTTATTGTTGTACTATTTGCACTTTGCGATGCAAATTATTTATTTACTTTTGTTGATATTGGGGCGTATGGATCTACAAGCGATGATGGTATTCTTTGAACATCATCGTTAAGATAATTATTATTCAACAATTCTTTAAATATTCCTGAGGATGATGAAATACCAGGTACTGGAAGGAAGTTTCCATATTTTTTTGTAGGGGACGAAGATTTCCCACTACGGGTACGTTCGGCATTGACATCTACGGATTGCTCAGAGCTCATAGGTCACGTGACGGATTTCACTGATGTTAATACTAATGCCGAACGCTCCAGATTCATAGTTTAGGCGGGAAATTATAATACACAAATGTGTAAGTAGGGCTGTTTTCAGTAACTTATTAAAAAGTTGTTTTTTATTGTATGAAAATATATATTTCTAAAAGTTTTCGTGGTATTTATAAATTTAATTTTGTAGGTATTATTATAAAATAAATAAAGACATGAACATGACTACGGACGAAATCAAAATGATTATAAAATTTGTATATGCATTGCTGCTGTTACTGTAGCTGTAAAAGTTTGGAAAATAAAATTATGTTTAAATTTAATAATATATTTTATGATTACTTCCCTCAATTAATTTTCTCTTAACTGATGGGGATACCGGCGATGGTGAATACGAGCTTTCTGACAAATGTTATATGATGTGTTTTGCGAAATTTTTAGAACATACTTTCTGGCTTACCTACAAATTCTCAATATTTATGGTCTTTCTCCACATGTTTCTCCATTGTTTCCATAAAACATGCTTTAAATGAACATAAAGGGCACGTATATAAATTCAATTCTTTGTTCATTTTAACTGTTACTCTTGATTGGCTACTAACGTAGAACTGAGTCAATTATATTGTACACACACGTCCTGGATCATTCTTTTATAAATATTACTTATATTAAACTATTTAATGCTATAATCCAGAACGTGCTTTTTTATCATTAGTTTTAAACTTATAATATCTATATTTTCTTTATTCAAAGGTAAATATTTACTTTGCGTCTTATATTTTAATTGACCGCGGGGTAACACAGTAAATTCCGCGATATACATAAAATATTTACGCCCTATTACTGCTTTTTTTTTAACAAATTTTAGGAATTTCACAAACTGTTCAAAGTCTTTAATATTTAAATAAATTTTGTTGCCATATCACCCACTAACCGCACAGCCACATGCATTTCGTGATTCGGGTCAATACCCACGGAAAGAAAGCTTCTTCTGTCTTTTCCAAGGGAAAATACGACGACGTCTAACAACCTATCATTGTTATCAAGTATGCTTCTGTTATGAGGAAAGGCGAAACTTGTCACCTCCGCTGATCCCAATAACAAGTTTAATTGGTTGCCTTCAAAAAGCATGCCATCATCTTCCCAGGCATCTGCTTCCACTTCGGTGTTGTCCTCAGCGAAATGCTGTCCATAGGGCTCGCTAATTACAGAGCTGACTGAAGAAGTTCGCCGACGTTTAGAGGCTATTGACTTCTCTACTTCACGTCCTCTCTTCAGCGGAATATTCAACAGTTCCGATGCTGCTTCCTGGACGATGGAATCGATGTCATCCTCTACAAACATGACTTCATCATCATCAAGAAAGGTTGCCTCGCTATCGTCAACCCTCCTAGATGATGTTGGCGATCCGGCTTCGTTGTCGTCGTCCTCCATGATGATGATTACTTCATCAGCCTCCTTTATTACAATGTTATCAATTACGGCAATTTTTGGCCTGTCCTCCTTGATTGCTGCTGGTGGTGGAGGCGACACGGATTCGTGTTCGAGCACTACGACGTCGGGGTAAATATGACACTTCTCCTTCAGTTCGGTCGCTGGTGTAGATGCTCCAGGTTGATTGTTGATGCGGAATGAATCCATGGCGAAATACTTACAAAGTGTGTGGTGAGAAACTGTACACTGAATAATTTTTTTTCGAAACTTCTATTTATATGCAAATGTCTTTTTATGGCCACTAGTATTTACTCATTTTCTATGAGTAACATTACACATATCGATAATAGGGCATATTAATAAAATTAGTTTGTCTCGTTATATTCTACACAGATTTTCTAAATATTAGTATATCATTACCAAAAATTTCTATATTACTCAACGTATTATTAGGTTTGCAAATAGTTTTCAAACATCATGTTATTAAATCAATTATCATTACCACAAAATATTCACATTAGAATATAAGTGATAGATAACGGGCCAGTTAATATTCCATCAGATACTGGAAATTTTTAAAATCCATTCGAAAATTATCAGTCATTAGCAAAGTATTCAAACATTATAGCTTTTACCCCAAAATATTTTCACAATACGAATTTTAAGTGACAAATAATGGCAGGTATAAACTCATTAGTGAACTTGAGGTTTCGAATGCACAAACTAAACTAACCAATACACGTACACATATTTTCCTATCTATTTTTAAACAAATATTTATTTATCTCAAATTCCTATCAATAAGTAATAACAAACTTTCTCCCAAGGCCGGCGCCTTCTTAATGAGTTTTTAATTACACCAGCCGGGCGCTGAATATGGGGTTATACACTACTTGCTACAAGGCTGATTCTAATCTTATTCGATAGGGAATACTTTTTCTAGGTAAAAATATCGTTTTACAATGTTTTTAAAGTGGCTTCGCTTATTGCAGGGATAGTTATGCTGAACAGAAAAGATCTCATATAACGTTCGTTGCGCAATAGTTCCACTCGCGATTTTCGTCATACATAAACACGACTTTCACGTTCAAAAACACGACTTTTATGGTCGACAACAGGTTTTCTAAGCGAAATACATCATTTTATGCATAAAACAACTAAGTTTAACCGCTAGACTAAAACATTCAAATCCTCAGTCAAACAAAAATTAATGAATTACGTAAAAATAACACAAAATAAAAAGAATTTATTTTAACTGCACGCTAATATTTTAATTCTGTAGCTATATAAAAGTTGTGCACGATTGGCGCTTGACGGTGACGGTAGTTCAAGTGTGATTTTTGGGATGTCAACAGAGGTTGATAAAATGAACTCAAATAATTTTATTATTTTGAAAAACCACGATGGAACATTTATACAAAATTAGGCAGGATATTGTATGGGAATAGATGCTGAAAGTAAGTTTTAAAATACAATGAAATGATTATAATCTTATTTCTAACTTTAGCCTGGTTTATAGATTGCACAGAATAGAATGGAATAGGAATAGAAATTTTTAAGACCATTTATAGAGTGCATTGAATAGAATAGTTTGGAATAGAATGACGTCACTTTTGTGGCACTTTTACACTAAATTAACTAATTTATTGGTTATCTTTTTCTTTCACTAATTTCATTTAGAACCGAGTAAATAATATCATTGTTTATTTTTGCTAATAAAGATAGTATTTGTGCAGAAAAACTGTTGTCCACAGTAAGTTTTTAGGTTAGAGGATTGGCCAAAAGCAACGCAGTTACTCCATTTACACGAATATTAACGGAGCAAGCCGAATGGAATAGGAATGGAATAGAATAGAATAAGAAATAAAATTTGGTTATTTCCTATTTAATTTCATTCTGTTCAATTCCATTCTGTGCAAGTATAAATAGTACCATGCATTTACATTGGTTTATATTTCTATTCCCTGTGCTATTCTGTTCTATTCTATTCTATGAAATCTATAAATCAGGCTTTTCTTTGTAGCACAAAATATCGTTTATATTTCATCCCATGAATTAGCTGAAAGTGAGGAGCCAGAAGACAAATAATACTAAAGAACAAATAGTTTTTAGTAACGAGATGATTATAATATTATTAGAGAGCGTTAAAGAAAATAAACACAAATTAAGAGAAAGATACAAAAAAGTAAACTGTGGGAATAGCTATGCACATGATTGAAAAGGGACATATAGTTACTGGCAAAGAAGATGACAAAAAATTTAGAAATTTGAAAACAACATAAATGAATATAAAAGATCACAAAAAGAGTGGTCGTGACAGGATAATTTTTATTGTCATTTATTCGTAGATGGAAAAATCAGACCAAACAAATTTAAGTTATTTTGCATATTGATGCATATTTTTCTTATACGAGTACATAGAAAAAAAGACTGATTATTTATGTACAGCTTTGGAATCAATATTTTGTAAGTTTTATAGGAAAATAAGTATTATCTTCATGAATAAATATATTTACACTATAAAAGTATATTTATTTTTTAAACCATAACAATACATTCGTCCATATTTATTTACAACAGTATAGCTATATCATTACGTTTTACAGTAGCATCGTCTACCAAATCATCGTCATTTAGTACATGCGGTATAATATTAACATGTTCCTCCTCATCATCATCATCATGTAAAAATCCATCATTTTTTAATAATAAATTATAGATAATACAAGAAGCACATATTACATTGGGAATATATTCAGTTATATCCATATCAAAAAAAATTAATCTGCGAAATTTTCCTTTTAAAATTCCAAAAGCTCTTTCAATTACTAACCTCGCAGCAGAATGCTTTTTATTATATCGTTTTTGAGTTTCTGTTAGGTGTCCGTTATCTCTAAATGGAGTCGTAACATTATTTATTGAAAGTGGATATGCACTATCGCCCAGAAGATGTTGGTCTCTATTAATTAAACCAGCTTGCATACATTCATAAAACTGGTTATTTCTAAAAATGCGAGCGTCATGTTCACATCCTGGCATACCAACAAATATGTCAATAAACTCTTAAGTTATTGTTGCATACTCCTTGGAGAACAACTGAGTGAAAACCCTTTCTACTGTAAATATCTACAGGTTTTTGTTTTGGAGCTTTAATGGGGATATGACAGCCATCAATACTTCCGACTACCCCTGGAAATCTATATAACCGTTGGACGTTATCAACGTTTTTTTTTTAATTTTCCTTGACAGTTGGCCAGCGAATATACTTATTTTTTAAATGGCATATAGCACTACATATTTCCAAAAAAATTAAATGGTCAGTACCTTTGCTAAAGCTGAATAAATCAATGGCACTCCTATATGACACCGCATGATTAGCCAACATCCAAATTGTAAAATGCAGTTTTTTGTTTCTATCAACTGGCATATTTAGTATTTTGTCGTTACCAATCACATTTATAATATGATTTAGAAGAATCTGGAAATTTTAGATTACTGATTACTTGTGTGTTGACCTTTTTAAGTTGAGTTATTCGTCTTTTTACCTTCATAGAAGTTTTTGTAAGCCTGAAATGTTTTTTAAATGTTTCTTCGCTATATTCGGGAACAACATATTCAAATTAATGGCCTACGTATACATCTGGTTCACAAATATTAGTATTTATGAGTACTTCTAACATATTTGTACTTGATTTTGTTGAAATAATTGATCAAGTTATTTTTGTAATGTTCACCTTGCCAGATCAAGTTGCATAAAAATATCACTTGTTATAATTTATAAATGTTATTTGTCACAATAAAAAATAAATGTTCTTTAGAATTTTATTTAATATATAGTATTATTTGTAATAAATTACACAATTATATTGAAAAGAGTTACCCATTTTCAAAAGGTTATTGGCCCAGACATAGTGTTCTGAAAGCTGAAATATAATATAAATAAGTATAGTAGATATAAAGAAAGGTAAGATAGAAGAAAGGTAACAGATTTACAGATAAAAAGAATATATAAAAATGCATTCTGGATATATGCAATTACCTCAATTAAACTCAAGAAATTTTAACAACTGGAAATTTAGAGTGACAGCTCGTTTAGAAGAAAAGCAGGTAAAGGTAAATCTAGAAAAAGAAGAAAATGATTTCACAAATGAAGAAGAAAGGAATGCATTTAAAGTAAAAGATGCGAGATTTTGTTAAATCTAGACTTCTCGACGAAGGAATAAAACTAAAAATGAAGAAATGGCATTTAAAGCTGCAAAAATTACGTGTTTTAAATGTGGAAAAGAAGGACATAAAGCTACTAATTGTTATAAAAATTACCAAAATCAAGACCGATATAAGGGAAGAAACTTTAAACATGAAAAACGAAAAATAAATACAAGATCGAATCAAAGAAACAAATATTATGAAAAAGCAAATGAAGTTAATGAAGATTGCTTTAAATTGTATACCAAAATTAAATAATAAAAGTATGTTTATTTTAGATTCAGGTGCAACACAACATTTATTAACAAAGGAAATTGAAGAATACATGACAGACATTGTACCAGTAGAAAGAAAAGTAATAATAAAAGTAGCAAACGGAGAAAATATGGAAGCCAAAAATAAAAGTATTTTACGTACTTACTGTCAAGGAAAAAAACTGTCTATTCCACCAATGATAGTTGAAGGTATGCAACATAATTTAATTTCTGTTTCACAACTCTTAAATAAGGGCATAAAAGTAATTTTCGAAAAAGATAAAGCAAAAATAATTGGAAAGAATTTTACATTTGAATGTCAAAATATAAATAATCTATTTGTGTTAATAACTGACAATATTAAGGATAATAAGGAAGAGAAATGTTATAAAGCGATAAATGAAAATATTTGACAACGCAGATTGGGACTTTTAAATCGCGCAGGATTAAAATTTTTAGGTTTACCATGTAGCGAGAAGATATGTGCAAAATGCATTGAAGGAAAAGCAACAAGAAAACCATTCCATGAAGTAAAGAAGAAAACTAAACAAATAGGGGATTTAATTCACAGATATATCCGGACCAATTAAACCACCAACATCAGAAGGACACAGGTATTTTCAAGTATTAATAGATGATTATTCTCATTTTGTTAGAGTAAAGTTACTGTGAACAAAAAATGAAGCTGAAGATAATTTAATAGACTTTATAAAACTTATAAAACGCAACATGGAAAGAAAACAAAGAAAATTAGAATGGACAATGATGGAGAATTTTCTTCAAAATATTTACAATTTTTTTGTAAGAATAAAAGAATAGAAATGCAGTATACAACGCCATATAGTCCACAGCAGAATGGCACTGCAGAACGAATGAATAGAACTTTAATGGATAAAGTTAGAACAAAACTAGCCGAAACTGAAATTCGGAAGGAATTATGGGGCGAAGCAATACAATGTCCGACATACGAATTGAATAGATGCCCAACAAGAGCCAATCAAGGTATACCACCGGCTGTTAGATGGTACGGAAATAATAATTTGAACAAATTAAGAGTTTTTGGAAGCCGCACATGGGCTGTTATTCTTCCAAAAGATAATAAATTGAATGCTCGTGCAGAATCTTACATAATGGTAGGTTATTCCAGTTCAGGTTACAGATTATGGAATTTTAGAGAAAATAATTTTATTTGTGCTCGAGATGTAACATTTGACGAAGGTAATGTTAAATATGAAAAATAAAATATTAAAATAATTGAAAATACAGAAAAAATTGAAAATGAAGATACTGAAATAAATAATGATAGTCAAATAAATAGACAAGAAGAAAATAAAGAAGTGAAAACAAAGTCTGGAATAATTGTAAAAGTACCAAATTATCTTAATGAATACGAAGTCTACACAGCATATTGTTTATTGACAGAAGATGAAGATCCGCATACTTACAATGAAGCTTGTAAAAGAGTGGAAAGATGCGATACAAAAATAAATAGATGCACTCAGGAAAATGGAAACATGGGAAGAAGTTAAAGTACTATTACCAAAAGAGAAAAAAGTAATTGATACAAGATGAATATTTAGAACGAAAGAAAATGGAACAAAGAGAGCAAGACTTGTAGCAAAAGGCTATCAATCAACATGTGACATAAATGTATATGCGCCAGTTGCCAGATTTTCTACCATCAGAATGTTATTAGCCAAGACTATAAAAGAAAATTGGCCAATAAGACAATTGGATAGACCAACTGCTTTTTTAAATGGAAAACTAATAACTGATGTATATATAAATGCTCCTGAAGGATTAAAAGAAGGAGGAATAATATATAAATTAAAAAGATCTTTATATGGATTGAAAGTGTCACCCCGTTGTTGGAATGAAGAATTTCATAAATTTGCAATAGAAAATAATTTTGAACGTTCTAAACATGATTTTTGTCTATATATAAAAAATAATACATACATGCTAATATGGGTGGATGACATAATAGTTACAGGACATGAAATAGAGGAAACAGTGAAATCTTTAAAAGATAAATTTCAAGCAAAAGATCTTGGAGAACTGAAGAATTACTTGGGATTAGAAATAGAAAGAAGTAATGATTATCTGAAAATAACACAAGTAAAAATGATAGACAAAATTCTTAAAAAAAATTATATGAAAGAATGTAAAGGTGCGAAAACACCCCTAGAAGTAAATTTCAAAGCCAACTCAGAAGAAGAAATAATACAGGTTCCGTTTCGTGAACTAATAGATAACATTATGTATCTTTCTACAGCAAGTCGTCCTGATATTACTTATGCAATTTCATACTTAAGCCAATTTTTAGATAAACCTACAGCCCAAATATGGAAAGCTGGGAAAAGAGTGCTTCGATATCTTCAAGAAACGAAGAATCTGTCTCTAACTTATTTCAGAAATTCAACGAAGAATGAAATCGTCGCCTGCTCCGATGCTGAATGGGCAGGTGATATTACAGATCGGAAGAGTATGACCGGCTGCGTAATCTTCTACGAAGGAAATGCTGTTTCGTGGCTAGCACGAAAGCAAAAGACCGTCGCGCTTTCGTCTACTGAAGCAGAATATATCGCCGCTGCAAACACCGCCACCGAGTTACTGTTAATTCAAGGAGTATGAATGGAGTTCAATAATATGAAGAAAAATGACAGTACTATTTACATCGATAATCAGGGCGCTATTGACTTAACACAAAGTTTTCAAAATAGTAAACTTAGTAAACATATCGACATACGTTTTCATTTTATTAAAGATCTCGTTGCCAAAAATATAATTAAGATTAAATATGTTTCTACTAATGAAAACGTAGCCGACTAAATCATTATCGTTTGTAAAACGTAAATTTAGAGATTTGTTAAATGTTAAAAAATTGTAATTTCTTTTTATTTATTTTATTAATATAATTGTTTCAGGAGTAGCCCCCTATACAATAATCAGCAATACCATACAAATAAAAAATATAATACATGATAATACATACAGTATTATTATTCTTTAACATTGAAAATAAAGAAAATAGAAAAGAAAATATTTTACTTTGGGTTTTTGATTATAAAGTTGATATTTTACATAAGTATATAACTATTACATAATTATCACTAGAATCACATAATAATGACCCAATTATAATGTAAATACTTATCTTAAATTAATCATTCAGGAAGAAACTTCTTAGTTTGAAGGCAGAGATAATGAAATAAAAAATATTGTTTATTTTTTTTTTTTATAGAGAAATTTTGGAAGAAATGGCCCAATTCTAATTCATTCAATGTAAATATATTGTATTTTGCTAAATAATTCACTCTTATAGGTTTCAGAATAGGACATTCAATGAAGAAGTGGTATAAATTATCCATTTTGTTCATACAACAAATTCGTATTTTACACCTTTATACAGGATTCTGAAATTTCTTTTACTAGCTAACCTTAGTTGAGCAATGATTCTGGTTTTTATTATGGGCATTTTAAAATTGAGGTAGTCTTCAGTTTCAGGAGTCAGTTTAATTGTATTATAGAAAAGACTATATGTGGAGTTTTGTAAAAGTTCAATATCTTTGTTTTTGAGTTTATTTGCGTATGCGACCATGATATCTTCAATTTCCTTTTTACTTGTTACTTGATCTAACCACACTCTTTCGAAGCCTAAATCAATCAAAAACATCTTTATTTGTGTACACCAGTTTAAATTTGGTTTATTCGAAACTGATTTGTCTAGTGACAGCAGTCTATTATACAGTTTTTTATTTGTTTCATCTTCAGGCATAGCTAGAATTTTTGCCCACCAGCTCAGGGTCCGTTTCCAAACACTCACACCAATATGCACGGCACCAGTTTCCAGTCTCACAAAAAGGTTCGGGGTAGTTATCGGGATTCTTAATATGCTTTTTATAAATTTCAATTTACTTTTTTCAATAATATCGGCGTGTTGAAGACCCCATATTTCTGCACCATATAGAGCTGTAGCGTTTATAACTGAGCTAAGTAATTTATTTACTTGATCCCATCCTTCTGATTTACCCTTAACTAAAATATTTTTTACTTGATGTGCCGCAATAACAGTTTTTTTTGTAATTTTCCTCAGCCGCATTATTAAATTTCCCGGACGCTGAAAATATTATTCCTAAATAATTGAATTTATTTGTTACTTCAATTGGTGTATCATTGTAGAGGAATGGATTTGACACCTTTTTTGCACGACCATTATGAAACTCTAGTATTTTTGATTTTTCGGTATTGACTACTAGGGCATTTTGAACGCAGTACTCGTGTAGTGTTCTTAGTTTTCGCCGAACATCTGCTGGAGAGTTCCCCAGTATTACCAGATCATCTGCGTACGCCATTAGTAGTAGTTCACTGTGTCCGTCTATATTAATACCTGTCAGGTTTTTGTTTTTGAAGTGTGACCATATATCATATATCATTAATGAAAAGCACGAAAATTAATGGTGAAAGTATTTCGCCCTGAAGAACCCCCCTTGTTATTGAAATGGGCTTTGATAAAGTGCAATTTATTTTAATTTGTAGCGCGGCATTACTATATAGACTTTGTAGTGTTCTTATGAATTTTGAGGATATTCCCACATCATATAATTTTTTCCATAAAATATTAAGATCTAAGCTGTCAAACGGCCGCCTAAATTCTATAAAAATCGCAAATGCATTGTGTTTTTTCAACCTTAATTGAAGATGTGATATAGTTGACAATGAAAATATGTTGTTTATTGTACCTCTTCCACTTCGAAAACCTGATTGATTATTGTGAAGGATATTATTATATTCACAATAATCTTGCAGTCTAAAGTATAGGATCTGGCACATTAGACATTTATATGTAATTGTATCCACAGACTCCATTAATTTTTTGTAGAAATCTGTCGCAGCCTTATTTTCCGCAGCATTCAGTCTTTGTAAGACAAACATCTTTTTGTGACTTTATTTTTTTGGTCACGTAATTTTACCGCAGCCTGCTACAAATAGGATTTCCTTGGTGTCAGTTCGTTCTTATTTGTGACATTTATTTCTCGTAGTAAATATATTAAATATGTTTAACAATCTTATTTAAAATTGTTAAGATTTTCCATTTTCCCAGTAATGCTATTTCCTAGATAAGAAGGATTAAATTAATGGTACTTGGCACAGAGACCCCAGACACGCAAAGAAGATTTTAGACTTTAGTTACTAATACTTAGAGGATTACAAGTTTCTCAGTAATAGGAAAATGTTAAATCTCAAGTGCAATGAGCGATGCTTGAATACTAAGAAAATATATCATGCACATATTAGAAATTACAAAAATCTATCATTTGCTTTTCACCATCTTATTCCATAAAAGTTGCCATCACCAAAAAATGTTTATTTATAATTATAACATTGACATACCTATCTCAAATTATCCAAATATTAAATTGCATACCAATAAAAAAAAAACAACTCAATGGACGGAGATGATCTGTGAAATAAATGTCTAAACATTTGTATCATTTATATTTAAAAAAAAACTATACTGAAAATTTTCACATTAGTGTAGAAAAGCAGATTCTCGGAAATAAATTTGTATACGCTAGTAGTGCAAAAAATATTATGCTACGGATTTTATTCCGCTAATTTTTAAATCTTAGTATTAATATTATACAAATTAGTGTCTACAGAATTATAAATAAAAATATAATAAATGTTGATGATGGAAATACTTATTACAAATACTTCAAAATATTTTCAGATTCCTATTTTTTAAATTAAATGAAAAATGCAGACATTCAGTGGGTAAAATTAGAAAATAAAAATATTTAAATACGAAAAAAGCAACACTTACCAGTACTGCATGTTCTTGATGATTTACGTTGCCTCTTTCTGCAAGGGGTTGACGGAATTTCTTGTACCGGCGTGTTCAATTCCTCAGTTATTATCATCGGGCTTTCAGCAATTGAAAAGAAAGTTTTATAAATGTCAAATTACAAAGTATAGCAAAGTGAATAAGATGCCCGTATATAATCATCCCAATTCTGTAAGAAAGTTACTAACTCTTAGCAACATTGCTGAAACAGAAAATGAAACATGAATGAAACTAACCATGTGCTCGCTGGATCAACTAGCGGTCGCTGTCACTTTTAGCCAATAGAATTCAAATATTACGTGTATGCGAATAATCAGGGAACCAGAATTAGAGAGAGATAGACTTATGCAGCAATGATATTCCCATCTCTCAGTCTAGGCTTCAACTAGTTTCTACGTAAAGGATAGGAGCATTAGCAATATAATAGTTAATAGACATATGGAATTAGTATATTACAATACGAGTGAAGAAACTAAGAATTTCGCTCACGCATGTGCCAGTTTTGAACACGAGGCGCAAGCCGAGTGGTCAAAGGCACATAAGTGAGCGACTTTGTTTCTTCACGAGTGTTGTATAGAGTTTTGTTCAATCCTGCTATTGAAATCCTAGAAAAAATATTAAAATTTGAACTAATAGATTTATATGTATATGGACTGTAAATAAACATAGGTGGCGGGGTACGTTGCTATTTGTTTGTGTTTATAAGCATTTGCAATTGTCAACAAAATTATTTTTTAGCTGTCACATTCTGTAGATCTTATATAAAATTTGAAAATATGGAAGATAGACGATAGTTTGTGACCAATAAGTAGAAACTACAAGGAACGAAGTTAAAATATGAAGCGGGCGCCAATACCAGTAAGAAAATTCGCGTAGGTAGAGGTTATAGATGTTACGGTGGAAGATGAAATAGATGAAACGTTACTTACTGACATATATAGTTTAAGTAATGCTGTTTTTAATAACTGTGCAGGTAATTTTCATATAAATAAATAAATGTTATGAATTCTATTTTAGTTTATTCCTATTTTTGATAATGACAGGTGAGTGGGTTAAAGTATACTTTCGCTCACTACTTTAACCCATCCGTTGCCATAGGAATAAGTTGAGTGGATAAAACAGAAGGTTTCAAGTTCCGTAAGTAAAAAACAACAAGTTTCAATAGCAGGATTGAACAAAAGAATATTAATTTTTCAAAGTATGGAAGCTGAAGAATCATGTATATGCAAATTCTGAAGACGTACTCTTGGCATATTTTTTACAAAAGGTTGGTTATTGATTTTTTTTTAATTATACAAGTTACTAATATTTTTGTGATATTTTTATGGATAGTCAAATACAAATCATCTTCGCTATGGGCACAGTATTCCATGTTAAAATCTACCTTGAACCTGTACGAAAATGTGGACCTAAGCTAGTATTACAAGCTTACTGCCTTTCTAAAACGGAAACATGTTGGATATGATCCAAAAAGTCATTAGTTTACTGAAGAGACGAAATAAACAAATTTCTTGTCGAAGCTCCTGATTATACATTTTTATTAATAAAGGTACGTACACATTCTTCTGATATAAACAACTTTTATTGCATAAGTTAGATTGTGTTTCGTGTAATTGCAATATTACGGTAGTTGTTAGAGCTGTTTCCTCAAATTGTATTGTTAAAATGAATATCTGAATCCAGTGTTAATACTAAAAGTAACTTCATTCATTTGTTTTGTGCTTTCTAGGTTTCTGTCATTATTGCAATTTCTGGAGGATGCAGCTGTGATGAACTGCAAAAAATGTGCATAGAGGATGTTGAAGATAAAAATGATCTATTGGTGCATATTTATTTCACAAAAACCCATAAGAAACGATCATTCGTTATTTTGGCCAACGGTTTTGGGATTAAGCCTTTAGATTTGTACCGCAAATATATTAGTTTGCGTCCAAAGGACGTGACCACCGGACGACTCTTTCTTACCTACCGACAAGTGCACCGTACAACCAGTAGGCATAAATAGTTTCGGAAAAATGCCAACAATTATTGCTAAATTCCTCAATTAGAGAATTCAGAGTTGTACATTGGCCATGCTTTTCGACGATCAGCCGCTACTTTATTGGCCAAATTAAAGCATTTTGGAGGTTGGAAAAGCGACAAAGTAGCTGAGGGATATGTGGAGGAATCCCTTTATCAAAAGGTTAAAATTGGGGAAAAAATTGTGAACGACAATATTGATGCAAATACTTTGACTACCCCAAATAATAAAATGACGGTCATTAAGAAGCAAAACAATAATGAAAATTCAAGTCTCACGTATGGCGAAGCGATTCAATTTCATAATTCTAATTGTACAATCAATGTAAAAAATTACAAACATGAATTATAGTTTATTTCTATTAATTAAGTCTAATTTTGTAATTGTATAATAAATATTATAGTCTAATGCGAATTATAATTAATTTTAGTCACTGAAAACAAATGTATAAAGTATGCCAAAAGCTGCTACTGTAAGGTAAAATGTTATTATTTATCAAATAATAATTCAAGACAAGCCCTGCAATTATACCCAACTAGCACAATTAGTCGATGGAACGTAGCGGTACCTACAGTAGAATATTTTAAATACCCGGCCACTAGGTACAGGTACCTAATCGGAACGTTAAAATTACGTGCGCGGGACCAAAATGGGGAATATTTTTTCAGTGACGGCAACGGTCCGTCGACTATCCTTCGTTTTATCTAACTACGTTCTAGGGACGTATTGGTTGCGTAGCAGCATTGTTGCAGAATGGTAGCCGCCACTTTCGCGGAACTTTTCTTGTCTGGCTCTTTCAGCTGGTGTTGCTTGCTTTGTCTAACTACTAGTTTAGTAATTCTTCTGTTTCGCTCTTCCATGGTACTTTGTCTATTTTATTTATCAAACTCAGAATCGAACTATATGTTTTACTACGTAGTATATGAGAATATATTTATACCAATTTTCACTGATCTGAAAGAATCAAAAGCGAATGGTACTTTATTGTTGAATGTGATGTTGATAAGTCCAAAAAAAATACGCGCCTCTGAAATTCGCCTTTTTTAATTAAATATTATTTTTAATATATTTTAGTGTCATATGGAAATAAAATGCCTAGAGAGTAAAATCATTTCAATAATTATTATAAGGTACGTAAAAATTATTATTTTGCATTATTTTATTATATTTCGTGCAAAAATTATAATGGATTGAAGTTTTTTAATCCCTGTAATGAAATAAATTCTTATAATGTAATAATGGCGACTTTCGGTTTGGCAGTAAATATGGCGTATTTTCAAAAATGTTACTTTAAAGTCGTAATCACTAAAATATGGTACTTGAAAGTACTTGTGACTAAGCGTTAGGTGACAGGAACTACGAATATATAACATTGTAGTATCAACTACTCCAAAGTATCGATTGGAACTACTGTGGTACTTTAAAGTGACAATAAAGTTACAATTACTATAATCTGCGTGATCAAAGTAGCCGTTGCTAATTCATGGTTCCACATGGAACTTTAACCTGAAATTTTATTTAGGATGAATTTTTATCTCAAATTGGAGGACGTACAGAGGTAGAAGAAAATAGGATACAAAATAATGGATTTTATGTTCGAATCCGTAGTTTTAATGCAAAACTCATGAACGGGTACATCAAGGGGAACTTCAGGAGAAAAAAAGGCATTTCAGGTGTTTGATTGAATATTAGGAGTTTTTTTCGAAGTAATTTCACTCAGTTCATGATAATATTAGACAACAACGAGTTATCAGCTAACAATATAAATGAAAATGAAATAAATGAAGTTATTGCAGGTGACAAAAATACATCGGAAGATAAAGCATAAAGCTATTTATTTTGGTATTATTACATTATTTATATAATATATGTGGAATATATTGTTTTTTTGTATTTTATATGAGCTTCGTTGCTGTATTATTTAAATAGATTTTATTTTTGTTATTGTACAATACAAAATATTCAATAAAATTATAACAATATTTGTGTATCTAGAGTATGAATTAGTGGCAAAAATAAAACTTCCTCTTTATATTTAGCAGTAAATATCATCTTCCAGAATATATAATTCTTCTTGATAAATTTCTTCATCCTCATTTGAAAAATAACCTTCATTTTGGATAGTCGAGCCAACTAGAGGAGCCCTCTACCTGCTCTCTTGTTACAAATTCTTTGATTGATAATTTGTTTTCATTAATCGTTATTAACGGTTTTACAACAGAAAAATATTCTTTAACAGTGGAATTAACAATGTTCGTTGTTTTTAAGATTTTTAATTTTCTGCGTAGTAAGTTTTGTAATGTCGGTAACTTTTTTCATTTCTCTTGCCAATTTTACCTTTGTAAACTGACAGCATTATTTTTTATAAATACGCACAATTATTTTAGTTTTTGTGACGCACTACACTAAAGTAATGACGAATACTCGTATGGACTGAACAGGGACGTGTGTAATTTATCAAAATCAGAGACTAGATGGCTACATTAACTTCACGGTAATTTTAAAAGGTAGCAGGAACTTTACAGTTGCTTTGTAAACTAACGTTGTATTTTAAAGGTTGCAGAAACGTCATTGGTACTAACATATACTATTTACAAGTTTCAGAACTTTAAAATAACAATGAAAGTTCCTAGAACGTCGCGGTAACTACCAATGTAACGTGAAAGTAGTTGTAATTTTAAAGTCAAATTTTAGTAACATTAGTTAGTTGCTGTTACTTTCATTTGCCACTTTAAAATTTTGAAAACTTTAAAGTCATTTTATACGGAGCAACAACGTCCCTTATATTATAATAGCTACTTAGAAGTAATAAAACTATGAAGTAACATTTGATGGTAGATTCTACGTTTTAACAACTATAAATTTTTCAAATGAAGTTATATATACATTAAAGTAGTAGATTTAGTAGAAAACACGTAACAGCTACGTACTTGAGGTTCCCATCACAGTTGTGATAACTTTAGTGCTAGTTGGGTACAGACAACAATATCCGGATCGCTTTTATCCAAACCATTCGTATTTATACAAATTATAAAGAAAGCTGCGTAGGATTGAATTAGTATTAAGGAATTACGAAACATGTGAGATAAATGAAAATTTAGAAGTTGATGTATTGGCATATTTCAATGTTTACCCGAAAAATTCAAGTAGAGAAGCTGCATTGGAATTAAATACCACACATACGCAGGTTCTTAAGAATTTGAAGAAGCATAAGTACAAAGCCTATAAAATGCACAAAATTCATAATCTTCATCCTGGCGATGATGTAAGAAGATTACAGTTTTATAATTACTTAATACTAGAAAATATTGCTGATCCTAATTTTTTAAATACAATTTTATGGTCAGATGAATCAAATTTCTCTAACAATGGTATATTAAATAGATATAATTCACATTATTGGCAATCAGTAGAAACAAATTCACGTGAAACATTTATTTCAAATTTTCAAATACACTTTTCAATTAATGTATGGTGCGGTATTATAAATAACTCTATTTTGGGACCATATTTTTATGACGGCATATTAACATCACAGAGATACTTAATTTTTTTGCAAAGTGATTTTCAAGATTATTTGGATGATACGCCATTAGCAGTTAGACGCAGAATGATATTTCAGCAAGATGGTGCACCTCCGTACAATTCATTGGATATAACTGCGTATTTAAATCAAGAATTTCCAAATTTCAGGATTGGCAACAGAGGCCTTACATTGTGGCCCGCAAGATCTGCTGATCTATCGCCTTTAGTTTTTTTTTCTATGGGGAGTTATCAAAAATAAAATTTATGTAATGCCCGTTGCTACACTCAACGAACTTAAAAACAGAATAAGACAAGCTGTTGTTGAATTAAATACAAATAGTGGAAAAATAAAATTTATTAAAAAGACTTTATATGTACGAGAAAACGGTGGGAATTTTGAACATTTTTTGTAGTTCGATAACAATATTTTGTATTTATCTATATGAGCTACTATGATAATAAAATAATTGTTTATTTTGTACATTATTTTTAATAGTAATTTTGTTTTCAACGCACACTTTATTTTGAGAAGAACCCAGTAAACATATTTTAGTTTCAGCAACGTTTCAAGAATATCAACATTTCAATTGTGATGTTATAATTTATATTCTCATATCTATCGCATAAATGTTGAGGAAACTGCCTATGTCCGCCCTCAGGAACGTTTTTTGGAAACGTTTTTCAAACATGATTTTGATACATTCGAGCAACGTTTATATATACATTTTTGAAACATATACACAATGACCCAATTATATGTTCTTGAAATATACATAAAGCAGTCCACAAAAACAATACTGAAATGTATTTTTTTTTAATTATGGGTTTTTATAATTAATTAAAGAAAATTTAATAAATAGTTTATTACTATTGTATATAAATATTTAACAAAAATAATATTTCTTTATAAATATAAAACTTCATACAGAGCAGTGTCTATACATGCATTTGAAAACAAGTTGATATTGATTTTGATGAAAACAATTTAGGTACTTTTTGTTATCCAATGCAAACTGACTGTTTAATTCAGCTCACTAATACTAGACATATGACTCAAGTGACCTTGAAGTGCTTAGAATTAGCTATTTTGTCAGCACTTGTCACATTGACGAGAACAATGTTTAGACCTATTTTGATTTTGAACAGCTACAAAGTTATTGTTTTTCTTTTTTCAGGCAGGAAAACAAATGGAATTAAAAATAGTGTTTTGCAGTTCAAAACCAAAATAAAACATAACATTGTTCTCGTCATAGTGACAAATGCACACAAATAAGCTTATTCCTAAACTTTAAGGTCGTTCAAGTAATGTGTCTGCTCGCTATAGATATGTTGACATTTAAAAAAATCTGTTGTGGCCAGCACAATACCTCTCGCCACTCCTTTTTTTGGTTACATAAGTATAGGGCGCGAACAGTCATGTTACATTGTTGGTCTTGACAAGCAGATGTGGGGGCCCGTTTCAGAATGATAATTAGTCATTATGTTTCATTCAGAATTTCAAGATTTTCTAAATACACGTAGTTAATTTGTCACCAGGAGTGTGGAATTTACTTGTCGAGGAAAATAAACCATATGGATTTGGAAAATCACTAAATTTAGAATGAGAAATTATGATACTTACATCTATATACATAATTACTAGCTATCATTCTGACATCAGTCCCCATATCTGCTTGTCAAGGCGCCCTATTGTATTTAACATTTCTTGTATACCTACATTCTACACCAAAAATTCTACTTACATATATCTATTCCTTATATTTAGATTGTTTAATTTTAAATTAATTTTCTGAACAAATTTTGTCCTCTTCTAATTTTTCGAAATGTTTCCAATTCATTGTCAGGATTGACAGTATTTTTGAAGGATATATGTAATAGACCTAAAATTTTAAATATTTAAGTATTAATACATTAAGAAATAATATAATGTGTGTACTTCCCAGAAAAACTCTTTAGTAATATCTACGAATTTCTGACACTGACATTTATCTGTCAGTTACAAAAAAAAAAAATTCAACTATTTTCCATGGCATCCTTTCGGCTGTAAAATTTATTATAACATTATTTTATATATTATATTTCTTTTATCTCTAAATCTATAGAATATATAATAAAATATTTAAATGTATCAGATAGAGAATTTAATTTTCTTCAATATTACCAAGAAAAATTTTCAAAAAATATTATTTAGAAGATTTTTTTTCAAGAATCTTCTACTTCCGGTTGTCCAATTGTTACCAAAACCTTTTCAGATCTTCCCATGAATGTCCGATTGGGAAATACGTTGTTAAACAAATTTTAAGTCTTATAGTTTTTGAGTAATCGTCCTTCCAACATCCTACATACATACACACATACATCCACACACACACACACACACACACACAGACATCATCGTAAAAATGTTAAAATCGGATTGTAGAGACCTTAAAACGTGCTTATTCAATAAAATCTGGATATGCGATTTTTAGCATGAATGCAATACCTCTCTTAGCGAGAGGTAAGAAGCGCACGTCACTAATTATGTGCAAAAACTTACATTTTAAACGTAGAAATATATTACTATCATTATAAGAATTGCTGGATTAACCTACGAATTGGACTATACTTTTGTCTAATTAACTCAAGTAGAATTTATTTTAATTCAGGAATTATCTTCAATGAGCTGAGTTAAATAGACAGTTTGCATTACAAAGTTTTATCAAAAAATATTAACATGTGATTAAACTTTTTTGCTTCGGCCCTTGTACATCTTTGTGGAGCTTTTTGAAACCATAATTTTAAGTATTGGTCGTACTCTGAATAAAGGAAAATTTTGTTTAACAGCTTCTGTAATGAAATAAAAATATATTATAGATTAAATTTATAAAACATAATCAATGCACTTTAGTACCTTTTATTACTGTATTAAATTCGACAATTTGAAATTATTTTTGGCCCCAGTCCAAGAACATAATTTAGCTAATTTATCTGAGAAAACTTTAGCAAGAGGTCTTCTGATGCAATTTTTTGCATCTGTTCCTCCCACTGAAGTAAGAACTTGCAGCTGAAATGAAATTAAAGACATTATTATAAAAAAAAATTATAAAAAATAATACCATTTGGGATGATGCTTCATTGCTTTATTGCAGGTGATCATTTAAACTAATTAAATTATCCGTATAGTTATCAGTGTAATTTCTGGAATTAAATTGAAAATAATAATAAGTTCGTCATTTACGCGTTTTAAATAAATCTTTTATATTTTGTTTAGTTAAATGTTAACGAATATGTTATTTCTTAAGCAGAATAGTGAAAAGTGTACTACCCACCATAACAATGTTAGCTACAATGCTAAGATTATGTTATGTATAACACGTAACAAAAACATTCGTGTAACCACTTCGTCACATTTCTTTTTCGCGTTAGATTCCAATTCCATTATTGGTTTACGTATTTCATGTGGTTTATTTACATCGCCATTAAATTTCACCCCCTGAAGACAAATAAATCGTATGAAATTCTAAATCATGAAATATTGAATGAAAAATTAAAAACATTTATTTATTTATTTATTTATTTATCAACGAACCCAACAGGCTAAGCCCAGATTAAGGGTTGTAAAAATACACAAATAGTACACAAAAAACACAAAAATACACACAAAGATCAGAAGACTTACGACTTACTACATAATACTTTAATGAATTTATTAAATTCTAAATCAACCCTCGAAAATTTACAATTATAAAGATGGCACATACGATTTAGAGGCGACAGCATTAAATAATTTGTTTTAGCAACCGGTAAATAAAAAGTAAAGCTACTTCTGGTACGAATAGAGGGAGTGTGAAATTGGAGAGAGGACAGAGTACGGGGATCATCAACGCAGCCGTTTACAACTTTAAATAAATGTATTATTAGAGCATTTTCACGTCGTTCAAAGAGACTCTTGAAATTAAACATAAGTAACATCTGTTTATAAGTTACAGAATAGTCGGGGTAGTTATTATGTGACTTGTAATAAAGGTATTTGAGAAATTTTTTTTGAACAGATTCAATCTGATCTTGATGAACTTCGTAAATAGGGTTCCAAATGATATGACAGTACTCCAGTTTTGAACGGACGAAAGAATAATATAGGCTAGTAATTGCTGATAAATTTTGGAATGTTCGACTATTTCTTATTATGAAGCCTAGCATTCTCATGGCACTGTTATATATATCTTGTATATGATCCACAAAGGTAAATTTGGTGTCATAAGTTACCCTAAGATCTCGTACAGTAATAGATCGCGACAAGGTAACATTTTCGATCGTATAATTATAACTAAATGGCGATAGTTTTCTAGTAAAAGACATGACTGTACATTTATTTAGATTAAGATGTAATTTGTTAATTGAACACCATTGGGAGAGTCTAACTCAGTCTTCTTGGAGAAGATGGCAATCTTGTACTGAGAAAATAGGGTAAAATATTTTTAAGTCGTCAGCAAAAAGGAGTTTATCAGTGTGAATTACATCTGTCACATCATTAATGACAAGAAGGAATAATAGTGGACCTAGGTTTGAGCCTTGTGGAATCCCTGAAGTCGGAGAGAAAGAGAAAGAATTGAAACCTTTGTAATGAACGTACATTTGACGTTGATAAAGGTATGAGGTTAGAAAGGAACGTAAAGGGAGGGATAAAGAAAAGGAATCAAGCTTGCTAATCAGTACACTGTGATCTATTCTGTCGAAAGCCTTAGCAAAGTCTGTATAAATACAGTTGACTTGGCCTTTAGCATCAAGATTAGAAGAAACAACGTAACTGAAATAGCTTAGGTTAGTTACAGTTGACCTCTTCTCCATGAAACCATGTTGAGAGACAGAAATGTTATATTTAACTTTTCGAAATATAGCCGCATAAACAATTTTCTCAAAGATTTTACTAAAGTTAGACAACATGGCAATGGGACGATAGTTTGTCACAGAGGAAACATCACCCGACTTTAAAATAGGAGTGACACGCGTTACTTTCCAGAGGTCCGGGAAGGTACACGTTTTGATGCTAAGATTAAATAAGTTATAAAGGGCATCCGACAGAGGTTGAGCACAGTCTCTAATCAATAAGCCTGGGATAAGGTCGGGACCACATGACAAAGTAGGTTTAAGTTGTTTTATATAAAGTTTTATATCCTCTGAGGTGATTTTGTTGAGGGTCACATTGTCATGAGAAGGATTAGGAAATTTAGAGTTAGGAGGACCAGAAGTAGGAGTGTAAACTGAACTAAAGAAATTAGCAAAAGCATTGGAAATGTCACTTGGTGAAGAAATAGTTGAGCCGTTAAAAGTCATAGAAGGCGGAGAGGCTGATTGTTTCTTTTTAGAATTTATAAAATTCCAAAACTTCTTTGGATCGGTACTGATGGAAGTTTCACAGAACTCCACATATTCACTGTAAGTACGTCTAATTAAGTTCTTTAACTCAGAACGCAAGTTATTAAATTGATTGCGATAATGGTGATTATGTGGAAATCTTGATGATAATTTCCTCATACGATCTTTTTTCTTAAGTACCCTAATGACCTGTTTATTAAACCAGGGTGGATAACTTTTTGAACAATTTGACTTCATAGGAACGCAAGAGTCTATGAACGAATACAAAGTTTTGTAAAAAAATTCACAAGCAAGATTAATGTCAGTAAAATGACTTAGTGAATTCCAGTCAAATTGCTCAATCAAGTTATATAACTTGACATAGTTAGCCTTCTTAAAGTTATAATTTCTAAATGTTTTACGATCCTTGTTATTGCTTTTCGATGGGCTAAAGTTGAACGTAATATTTAGAGCCGGGTGGTGTCTATATTCAACATTAAATAAGAGATCGTTTGAGTGGGAGACATCACAATTATTAAAAGTTTTACAAATGACAACATCAAGCAACCTATTGTTTACATTAAGAATCGTGTTACACTGTTTGGCGTCCAAAAAATTTAGCAGAGTTACAAATTTATTAACTTTTGAGGATTCTAGATTGCTGTTTAGTTCTGGTAAATTAAAATCTCCAGTAATAATGAATTCATTGGTCTGTATAAATGGTAGACTTTCAAAAAATCGTATATAGAATCGTACGATGAAGTATTAAGGGCAGGTGGAATATAAACAGCAAAAATATACACGCTTTTAAAGTTATTGGTAATTTTGTTGCACACAATATCAACGTTACTGGGGAGAATATCACTGTACGCACTCAGGTCGACACTGCAGGAATGAAGTGATTTGTTGATTAGCAGCAGAACTCCACCTCCTTTGGACAGACGGCACGCCTCCAAATCACGGTCGCTGCGGAATACCGAAAACGTGTTGGAACGAAGTTCAGCGTCTTCAACACTAGATGTAAGCCATGACTCAGAAAGTGCAATAATGTCATAGTCAAGAGAACCTTCCAGAGACTGCAGTAGAGCGAGCTTAGAGTTGAGTCCTTGTACATTTTGATAAAAGCAAGTGAGATTTTGAGTTGACTGTGGACGAGTTTCCTGCTGTGGTTACTATTGTGAACTTAGTATGTTGGATTTAAAGCGCATCAAAGTTTCCATATAAACATGGCAATTTTTATCCCGTGCATCATGAGTGGTATTTATTTTTGTTTTATGGAGCTCGTTGAATTTCATGCAGTTAATACATTTAAACTCTGTGGTCTTGCAATCTTTTATGTCATGACTACCAGCACATTTGGGACAGCAGGGCTCGGTGTTAGAGCATTGTTTAGATGTATGGTGGAAGCCACAACATTTATAACATCTACGTAAGTCTATGGCGTCGTAGACAGAACAGAGATCGTAACATATATAAAGATTTTCACTTTTCAGCATACGGTCGTAGGTCACACGATCTACTTGAATGAGGGCTTGAAATACATTTTTATCACGTTTTGTGGCATACACATCCAAAATCTCACATTTATGGTTGGCATCAAAACAGGATTTATTTTGATGACGAAGATAATCCAGGAGAGTGTCCTTGTTTAGCAACTCGGACAAGCCAACTATACGGACTCTGGGATTCAAAGCAGGTAATTGTTTAATAGTGTATTTCTCGGATAAATTCTCATTAATTAGTTCCTTTAGTTTACTGGATTGATCTGTTCGAATGATAAGACCGCCATTACTGACTTGTTGGACTGAATTGACCTGGATGTTAGACGTCACAGGATTTGCGGTTTTTAACAGATCGGACTTTGTAATGGAAGTGGACTGAGAAGTGTTCTTTGGACGTAAGATCACTGGAGGATCGGACGAAAGCGCTTTAGAGAACGATGGTGCTTGGGAAGATATAAGAACATCAGAAGACGATGGGACCTTTTTAAGCTTATCATCAATGACTGAACTTAAATCTTGTTTTATTGAGGCAACACTCGTGGAGATAAACTCTGAAAGGTTCTTTTCGATGCTAGACATTATGTTCGGCAGTACTACGTTCTCAAGGTTTGAAATTAAATCATTTATTGCACTCAACTGGTTTTTGATATTGGTCTCTTTAGATTTGTCCACGATGTAGCAGTTTACACGGCAGGAAGAACACCAGAATAAAATTGATTTGGACTCCGACAAAATACGCCCTTCATCATCAGAAAGATTGGTGCATGTTGGATGAAACCATTGACCACACGTACTTTCACAGCCAATTAGATTGTCAGTCCTTTTGGACCTGCACTTAGCGCATTTACTCATTGTTCAATTTTACTCATATATGCTTACAAAACTCAAAGAATTCAAGTTTCTGCTTGTGTGTTTTAATCTCTAAACCAATTTACTTGACTTAATATACCTAAATAAAAACATACATATCTTTAAACATATATAACCACTTGAACACAATTACAACGAAAGACGCAAAACACAAATGGCGAGCAAACGACCGATATAACAAGAAATGGCGGAACAGAGCCTTCCAGATGTTGCTGCGACTGCGTAGTTTACAGAATATAAAACAAGGTTACAATTGTGATGTCCCTGCAAGGTTTGCAAGTGTACATTTCTGATGTATCAGCTCGTGCACGTCTTTGCAACGTTTCATAAAAATTATCATGTAAATAATGTTTTGAAGACATCACTGAAGCATTTTAGTCAAACACTGCAGAAATGTAGAATTTGGAACGTTTTGGGATGTTTCAAAAACAAAACATTTTTACTGGGAAACATTTAAATATTTTCATTAATATCTCAAAAACTATCAAGTATAGAAAGTAAGTAAGCTTTTTTAAAGCAAAAAATAGTTTCTATTAGTGCAATAATATACAGGATATTCCTTTTAAAAAAGTACAAATATGGCAATATCTATGAAAATTAAACTTTTTTTTACTAAATTTATACAGATTTAGTTAGCTTATTAAGAGGACACTCTCCGGTACAAAATTTAGACTATTTTTCTGGAACATATCCTGAGTATATGATAGCACATATTTCATTCATTTTTTCACTATTATATACATAAAGGATGGAAAAAATATGCTAACCCCTAATTATTAATTTTTTAACCTAACCTAACCCCTAATTATTAATTTTTTATCAATGGGAAATTTTTGTTTTTTGTTGAAAAATTAATCTATTTTTGGCTACAAATTTACTATAAAAATAAGTAAAATTTAGATATAATAGTGGGTTATCAGCCTGTAACACAAGCTTTATTTATAAATATACCAAATTATAAACATGTACGTTCATTTTTAGTGCTGTAGTTTGTTCCAGAAAATTATTGTTTTTCGAATACACATTGCCTACTTACAGGCGTAAAATGACAAGATTTTCATAGCGGACGGAGCTAAATGTTTATGTTGAAACTATAGGCGATTTTTGGCGAGCGAAATATTCGCATGTGGTTACTCTTTGCTTCCGAATAATGCATTTTCGCGACACATTAATCGCTCAAAATGGCTGAAGTAATGACGTCATATCCTGCGAAATATTTGCTTACAGGGCAAACCTGTCGCCAAGCAGGGTTGCTGGTTGCGGTCGCGGAACTGACACATGCGTATATATTTGTATACAAATATGACTTGTTTTTTGTGCAAGTATTTTAACTTTTCATCTCAACATGGATGGTAATAAATGTTCTAGTCAAGGTTTCTGTATTTATTATATTATAAAATGTACTTTTAACTGTTTCTATATTTTTTTAGATTACTATTATATTGTTGACATCAACTCAACATCAACAAATCTCGAAAACGCTGTGCCACAAATGCTAGCAAGTGCGGATGGTGTGTTCCAAAAACCCTTACAGCCGTATTCATAGTGCCGCTGTTCGAGTTTAAACCAGGTCTATCTCAAGTTTAACTTAGACCGGCACAAACAGTTATTCATAGAGGCAGTTTAGCGCTAGTACGGGTTTAAACCTAGACTAAAATTTAGACCTCCTCGCACCCTAGTTTATTGTGGGATTAAGTCAGTTGACAATAGTATGAAAATAGAATTTTGTTTAATGTAAATTATTGTTATTTAATATATTTTTTTTGGTAAGTAGTATGTTATAAATAATTTCATAATAATGTTTACAATATTACTATGCCATGAATTTGTAGCTCATATTATTGCCTTTTAGGAAGTTCATGATGGATAATGAAATTTTGATCATGGTAATGATGTAGAAGATATTAAAAACCTCGTTAAAAACGTAGTGGAATATCGGAAAAAGGAACCGGGTTTATTTAAATCATAACAATCTGAGATATTTATTAATATATCGAATAGAAAAATTATAGGTTAGTAAAATAAAACTGTAATTATAAAGAGTTAATTAACAAATATAATTTGGTTGAAATTCATGTATGTTGTTATTGTTTAGTATTATTATGGAATGTATTCAATTTTTGAACAATTTTTAAAAACTCATTTGATGAAGTCGCATGTGGCGTACGAAACCGGTCGATTGAGATAAATAAATAAATTTTGACTGCAATCTAGTTATTTTTTATCATAACATTTATGTTTTGTATTTAATTTAATTTATTTTTCATTTTCATCATTTCACATTTACATAAGTTTAAATATTTATTCTTCCCATCTCTTGTTATGCAATTCTCTTTCATATTTAATTTGTTGTTAATTTCGGGGAACTGCAAATTATGTTCGTTTATATTTACAACAAATCCACCTTTCCTTGCAAATCCTGATGTACTAAAACCATGAATATGTGTTACCTCAATCAACATACAAATATTAATTTCGTAGTTAAAAGCTAATAAAAAGATCTCAATGCAGTTTTAGTTGTAAGAAATCAGCGCAGTGAACATCAGCTGTCATCACAAAATTCAAAATTGTATTCACTACGCATGAGCAGTACATTGGAAGGCCATGGCCGACTAGATAGACTGGTTTAAGTTCGATTTACTTAGACCAGGTTTAAACCAGGTCTAAATTTGACTATGAATAACCATTTTTAGACCTGGTTTAAACCAGGACTACCTAGACCTGGTTTAAACCTAGTTTTTCTTTTTTACTATGAATACGGCTGGTAGAGTTGAATTTATCCAGTAATAATGAAAATATAGAGAAAAGTAAGTAGTTGGGGAACACTATTTCACATATTTATTTATAACAATGATTTATTTAACAGACAAAGAAAATAACATACCAAAAAAGATTTGGTTGCCAAATGTAAAACCCGATAAAGTAGATATTATCGCAACGGAAATATTTCTAAAAATACGGGGGCTCGAAAAATACAGAAGAGGTTTTGCTGACAAAAAGACAAGCAAAATAAAACTGTGGAATGACATTGCTAGTGAATTAAAAAATGAAGGATTTGATTGTGGAACAGGAAAAGAAGGGGCTGAGAAATGTAGGCAAAAATTTGCGAACCTTCAAAGCAGATATTTCAATCATATTAGACATATGAACACTACTGGGGAAAAAAAAGATCCTCCACCTTTCTTTGATTTAATTCATGATATTTTGGGCGAAAAACATAAATCTACACCTGAATTTCTCAGTGAAACAGGCGTAGAAAACGTTTATTATAGTGAGGACAACAATGACGAACAACATGAAGAACCACCAGTTAAAAGATCAAGAAACGACGCAAGAAATGATACAGATGATTACCGCACTTCCGATATATCTGACAGCGAAGGAAGCACATGCTATAAAAATATTAAGAAAACCGTAAAAGTTAAATCTAAAACTGATGAAATTATTAATAGAAGAGAAGGAAGAAAGAAAAGAACAAATGAAAAACATAAATGACCTAATAAATGTACAAAATCAACAGAGAGATAGACTCTTAGGCCGTTAGTATGAACAAGTGATTAAGGGTGATTAGCGAGCATTTGACTAGCATTGTTTTATCCCTGTCAATTGTTTATTTATTATTTTAGAGAAAAATACTTCAAATAAAAGTTATAGAAAAATTAATTGCACACATCTTCTATTTGCAGTATTTTTTCTCTAAAATAATCTATAAACGATTGACAGAGATAAAAACAATGCTAGTCAAATGCTCGCTAATCACCTTTAATCACTGTTCATACTAGCGGTCTTAGATATTATGGAAACGTTAGTTTCTGACATTAAAAAAAGTAAAAACTAATTAGGCATATTTTCTTTATAACTGTGATTGTAGTATAATACTATTTATTTTTGAAAAATATATAAACCGCAAATGTACAGAGTGTAAATATTTTCTATTTTGTTTTAATAAATTCGCTATATGATCACGTTTTTCTTTCCCTGCCTGTGTTCCTTCATTATTATAAACTTCTGCACCTTCTGCATTGAATTCAATAGTATCCCAAAAATCATGGTTTATTAAACAAAAATTGTGCAGAACACAGCAGGCCACAATTATACTAACTACTTTTTTAATTGAGTAAACATTCACAAAATTTAATATGCGCCATCGTCCTTTCAATAAACCGAATGCGTTTTCGATAACTACTCAGTCATTACTCAAATATCTATTGTGATTAATTTTAATATTACTTAAATGTCCTGTTCTATTATATGATGTAATTAGCCAATGAGTACACGTAAATGCACTATCACCGATAATGAGATATTTATCCTGGAGGTATATAATACTGAGACCCATAGTTTTCAATATTACTGTAAAAAAGTGAATTTGATAGAACCTGAAGTAAAATAAAAATGAAATATTATTACAAATTTTATTTTAGTTTTCACTGTTTTACTTACTCTTGAATCATGTGCTGATCCAGGAAATCCAGCAAATATGTAAGTAAATAATTTCTTGGCGGAGCAGATTGCTAACAAAGTAACCGAATGGTTACCGTGTCTGTCAATATAACTATCCTGTTGGTTTATTGGTGCTTTGATTCTAATATGAGAACCATCTATAGCTGATATTGTACCTGGACAAATTTATAAAAAAAATATATACATTTATTTTGTGTATATTTTTCAAGCACTTACCAGGGTAATTCACAAATTGGCTTGCGAGTTCTTCAAATTCAGCGTCAGTTTTCGGCCAACGAATGTACTTATTTTTTAACTTTAAAAATAAATTTAGAAAATTATCTACAATTTTCATGACAGTTGCCGGGACCAATGAAAATCTTTCGTCAGTATTTAGCAAGGTGCCGTTTTGAGCAAGGTACCACAAAACAACAAGTAGTTGCTTCTCAGGCGAAACTGGTTGATTGCCTCCTCTGTATTTCTTTACTATTTTATTATTAAAATGTTCTAAACCAGAGAACGCTTTCAGTAATAAATAAAATGTATCGCGGCTCATCCTGAAGATTTTATAGAAATCTTCATTTAAATATGATGATAACCATATTTCAGCGCAACTTGGATTTCTTATATGTTTGGCTCTCAACATCAAGAATATGTATGGTTTCAATGTGTCTTGTACTTGTAATGATTTTGTGATTTCTAGTGCTACATTTGAATCAAAAAATTCATCTTGCTGCAAAAATCCAAGTATACAGGCCACTGATGCATCCATTTGAAAATTTGAATAAGAACAATATAATAAAATTATCCTAAAGATTAAACAAATTACCAATTATGTTGATTTATATTAATAAACAAACAGATAATTCAGAAAAACATATTAACAGTAAACAGTCCGGCAATAATAATGTTGCGGTTATATCTGCAAAATTGATTGTTGAATTTGAGCGAACATCGAATACCGAATATTACGTTTTCGCGACTGGATCAAATGATGACGTAATATGACGTCATTACTGTAACCATAAGCGAATATAAAATGGAAACAGTTTGCATTGGTTCGGATCGCGAAAATTCGACTTATTATTATCGTAGCTGTACACCCCGTGCGTACAAGGGGTACTACTATTAATAGATACAGACAGATCGAATTGACGACAAAATATTTCACAAGTACCTATTAGTCTTTGCTTTGTATAAAGTTGATGGTTGAGTGCCGAATGCGGTACATTGTTTTATTTATTTATTTATTTATTTATTTATTTATTTATTTGAAACCACTCAACAGGACAAAGTCCCAATTACTGAGGGTTAGAAAAAATTACAAGTTACAAGTTACAAGTTACAAGTTAAATACAAAGTGAGAAATTCAATTAGACAAAAAGTAGTAAGTTAATAAGTTTTTGAATATTTGTAACGAATTTGAAAATAGATCAATGGAATTATGTGGCGAATGAATTGCATTATAATAAAAACATAGGCGACGGATCGGTGATTTTAGTTCATAATTACATTTAACCATTGTGTACTTGAATAAAGTTCGATGCCTAGAGTTTATTCTAGGTACATAGAAATTAACACGAGCTAGTAAGTTGATGTCATCAACAATATTATTGACAAGCTTATAAAGAAAGATGGCCGACTGTGCTTTATGGCGGTTTTCCAGAGATGTAATTCCAAATTCAGCTAATGCATCAATATAAGAATAATTATACATAATTGTAGGGAATCCATTGGTTTTACGCCAGCAAAATTTAACAAATTTTTTTTGAATAATCTCGATGGCGTGAACATGATTTTGATATATTGGATACCAAATTAGGTTACAATATTCTAATTTACAGCGAACAAAAGAATTAAACAAGGAGTTGAGAGTGGATAGTTTGTGAAAATGTTTGGAACAGCGAATAATAAATCCAAGGGCTTTATATGAACTTTTGACGGTAATATGAATGTGATGTGAAAATGTTAATCTTATATCAAACCACACTCCCAGATCCTTATATAATTTTACTCTTTCGAGTATTAAATTATCCATTGAATAATTAGATAGCAAGTAATTCTTTTTCATTGTGTATGACATCACTTTACACTTATTTATATTGAAGAACAATTTAAATTTAGTAGACCAAGCTATAATATTTTCTATGTCACGCTGTAACTGGAAACTGTCTTCTGCACAATTTATGGTTTTAAAGATTTTCATGTCGTCAGCATATAATAAACAGTTAGAATATTCTAAACAATCAACAAGATCATTAATGAATAAGTTGAACAGCAAAGGCCCAAGATTCGACCCTTGAGGGATACCAGAGGTGGGGATATAATAATTTGAGGTAAAATTGTTAAGACGGACAAATTGTTTGCGGTTGCTGAGATAAGACGAGATAAAAGAAGCTAAGTGAGGTGAGAAATTAAAGTTATATTGTAGTTTCTGTATCAGTGCAGAGTGATTAACCGTATCAAATGCCTTTGCGAAGTCAGTGTAAATGACGTCAACCTGAATATTATTACGTAGTGAATCCAGAACAGTATCAGTGAAATTTGCAAGATTAGTTACAGTAGACCTTCCTTTCATAAAGCCATGTTGAGATTTCGAAATTTTGTCTTGAACAGAGTTGTAAATTCTATTAAAAATAATTTTCTCAAAGACCTTCGAAATACTTGACAGGATGGCAATAGGACGATAGTTGGTAATATCGCTAGGATCTCCAGATTTGAAAATAGGGCATATGGATGTATTTTTAAGGACAGTAGGAAAATGATTGGTGGACAATGCGAGGTTAAAAAGAATATGCAAAGGTGTGACAAATATATCTCTGCAACCTTTTATGACATAAGCGGGAATATTATCAGGGCCAGGGTTGCGAGAAGGTTTTAATTGGTTAATAGAGGATAAGATTTCAGATTCAGAGATACATTTAATAGATAGTAGATCAAGAGAGTTATGATTACAAGGAACAGCAAATGATGATGAATCAGTAGAGTCTGAGACGTAAACAGAGGAAAAATAATCTGCAAAGGTTTGAACAATAGATGAGGTAGATGATAAAGTTAAGTCACCGAGGTGCATATCACCAGGAATACGGGTTGATCGCTTTTTGGTGTTGAGAAAATTCCAAATCTGTCGTGGCTCATTATGAATTTTGGATTCAACTGATTCTAAATAATGTTTGTATGAAGTTTTAACTTTTGATTTAATTTTGTTACGCAAGGTTTTATATGTGTGATGATATGAAATTATGTTGGTCCGTTTATATAAGTCACGATATCTTTCTTTCTCTTTAATATCAGAGATTATTTCTTTTGTAAACCAAGGAGGAAATTTACTTTTTCTCCGCTTGGTTTGTGGAACACACTTATCAAATATTTCATATATAATACCATAAAACTTGTCGAAAGCGTCGTCAACATTTGAAAATGTTTCTAAAATATTCCAGTTTACTTCTGAAAAAAGTTTGTAAAGTAAATCAAAATTAGCCAAACGAAAATTATGGAAACTTAGTGATGTATTGAAAGATGAACTGGGAGTACTGACAGAAGAGGAGTCAATAGTAGAAGAAATAGAAAGAGCAGGGTGGTGTAAATCTTCACTAACAAGAGGACAGGAATCATGGGAGACAGTACAGGGTTGGTTAGATAATACAACATCAAGAATTCTATTTTTAAAGTTGTGGATGGTGTTATATTGAGTGGCGTTAAATAGCTGACAGAAATTTTCAAAAGAGAAAATAATATTGCTAGATGTTGCATTTGAGTAATATTCTGACAAATTTGTTATATTTAAATCAGCCAAAATGATGAAATCCTCATGGAAGATGAAAGGAATTGATTCGAGACAATCGTATATAAATTTATGCTGTTCTATGGATATAGGTGGAGGTGAATAGAAAACCACAATATATATGAATTTGATAGCAGATAACTGAACACGTACACAAACTACATCCGCATTTGAAGACTCGTGCATATTTATATTAACAGGGCTAGAGTTAAATTTGTTATGGACAGCGCAAAAAACTCCACCACCTCGCTGTTTGCCAACCTTTGTAAGATCGCGATCACATCTATAGATTGAATAAGAATCATTCATTAATTCAGAATTAAATACAGAGTCAGTAAGCCAAGTTTCAGTTATAGCAATGATATCATAGTTTGAAATAGAGCAATTATTATAGAAATCATCCAACTTAGTGTTCAATCCGCGCACATTTTGATAATATAAATGCATTAAGAATTAAATTACACAAACCGAAAAGAAAATCACTTACCAAAAAATTACCTTAGTAATATATTTTACAAAAAACAAATGGTTAGTATAAAATTAAATATGAATACGATACAAGCTTGCTACTATATAGAAATTTAAATATCTTAATAAAGTAAACACAGCTGTAGTTGAGACAAACTCAGCTGAGAGTTAACAATAAATCAGGTATGTACTGGTAACTCCGACCAGAGATATACAAAAATACAAAAGTATAAAGAAAGTCAATACATTCAATTCATATTTTTACATTGATCAATGCTTAAAACTTTTTTGACCTCATTATTATTAGGAGATTTAACAAATAGATTGCCATCGTGTGTCCAAACATTTTTGAAACCGAATTTAGTAGATGCAAATTTATAGAGTTCATATCTTGAATGTGTGAGGTCTTCTTTGATTGATATTTTAGTTCCTTTTAAAAGTTTACGCGATTTTATAACAAGTTCACGTGTTTTATAGGACATAAATTTAACAATAATGGGGCGTGCCTTCTTAGATGGTTTACCGACTCTGTGGCAGCGGTCGATTAAGTTAGGATGGATGTCGATGGTTAGTTTTGATTTAATTAAATCACAGACCTTAGCCTCAGTATTCTCTGTACTTTCTTCGGGAACTCCAAAAATTCGAACGCAGTTCCTCCTCGAATACTGTTCCAAATTGTCGACTTTGTCACGAAGTACGTCATTTTCCAGCTGAAGACTTTGAATTATTTCTGCCTGGTGTACTAGTTGTTTCTCAAACATTGCGGCGACACGATCACATAATTTTCCCGCAAGTTTAGTGAGAAACCCATCGTCGGCCAAAATAATTGACACAGCTTCAGTTGCAATGCGCGTAGCTGACATTATAATAATGATAAATGATAACACGGTCACAAGAGAAAAAATAAAAGTATAAATTGCGAATTCACTAGCGGAGCTACCACAACACACGTCTACTCTTGACCACGCATATACATTTGAGTATAATTGTTGTTAAATTTGTTTGTTGTGGTATTTTCGTATCTTGTTTTTGTTACCTACTTATTTTGTTCATACTTTTTTTTCGTTTTGTTGTTATATTTATTATTGTTGCTATTTTACATTAGATTCAGTTTTATACCAGGTACCTAAGTTAAATTTTATAATACTGGAATTCTGAATCTTTGTATCAGTAAATATTATAGTTATTAATTCGGTACTACCGGAACAAAAGGTCAAATATCAATTTTTTCAATTATTGCGTTTGGATTAAATTTGGTACCTAAAACGTACAACTAGATCCTTTCAACCGTATTTACACATGCCCATAAACTTCCAAGATAAACTTATAGCCTTGTTCTCAGACAAAAATTATGTACGTTCGGACGAATTTAATCCAAATGCAATAATTAAAAATCGGCTTATGATTTTAAGTCCCTGCAGTACAGTAGCGAATTGTGACATGAGTATTTTATGTTCAGTATTTATTCATTGTAAACAATAATAATTTTTGAAGACATACATACATATTAATTTCGTTGATGTATCTACAAAACCTTTATATCATTTGTGTATATTGCTAATATCAAATTTATTTTTATAAAAAAGGGCCGGTGCACCAAAAGATTTTTAAAAGTCCATTTAACTAATCTACATTTACTTTTTAATCTCCAATTTACAAATAATCATTTTTATTTTATCTTAATAATTTATGAATAATTTAGAACCAAATATTAATAAATTTCTTATTGTGTGACGTAACATGACATGTGATAGTTTTTAGGTCGAGAATGTAGTTTGGGAATTTGAGACCCATAGGGTCGAGATTTTTATGATACATAATATTTACTTACCATCCACGCATGCACCGTAGAAAAAAGTAAGATACATGCAACAACTGATTGTATCATTACTCATGTACTATAAATATTTTTATATTTGATAACATATTGTAAAGGATGAAATATTTTGGGAGAGAAATATGCTTCAAAAACTTTATATTTTTTTATAATTATAATATTTTCTTGGTAATATTAAAGAAAATTAAATTCTCTATCTGATACATTTAAATATTTTATTATATATTCTATAGATTATAAAAGAAATATATAAAATAATCTGTTGTAATAAATTTTACAGTCGAAAGAATGCTATGGAAAATAGTTGAAAATTTAAATTGTTTGTAACTGACAGATAAATGTCAGTGTCAGAAATCCGGAGACATTACTGAAGACTTTTTCTGAGAAGTACATACATTATATTATTTCTTAATGTATTAAAAGTTAAAAAAAATGAATAACAATATAGGTATATTTTGGACGCTATGGGGCCTCGTGGCCGTGTGCCTGAGTGTCTAGTCGCATCTGGGGACCCGGGTTTGATCCCGACCGACGCCAAAATTTACATCGCATTTTAATGACACAAAATTGACCCCTGTGGCGCACTCTCCATGCCAGCAATGAGAGCCCGTGAGGTGACGAATGGTAAGCGCCCGCACGGTACAAATATTCCATCATTACCGATATCTGTGTATGAAGTAGATTGGCACACCCAGCAATGGGTAATATGCCTTGATGAAATATTTATTTATTTATTTAAAAGTTAAATATTTAATATTATAGGTATACGAGTATTGCACATACCCTTCAGAAATACTGTTACTCCCGACAATGAATTGGAAACATCTCGAAAAATTAGAAGAGTACGACAAAATTTCTTTATAAAAAATCTAAATATAAGGAATAGATGTAAGTAGAATTTTTGGTGTAGAGTGTGGGTATACAAGAAATGTTAAATACGCGAGCAGTCATGTGACATTGTTGGCCTTAACAAGCAGATATGGGGGCCCATGTCAGAACGATAGTTAGTAATTATGTATATAGATGTCAAATATCATAATTTCTCATTCTAAATTTAGTGATTTTTCAATTCCATGTGGTTTGTTTTCCTCGACAAGTACATTCCACACTCCTGGTGACAAATTAACTACGTGAATTTAGAAAATCTTGAAATTTTTAATGAAAAATTCTGACATTTGACGTCAATGTACATAATTATTAATTATCATTCTGAAACGGGCCCCCCACATCTGTTTGTCAAGGCCAACAATGTAACATGACTGTTCGCGTCCTATAATTCTGTAACCAAAGAAAGGAAGTGGCGAAAGGTATTGTGCTGGCCACAACAGATTTTTTTATGTTGCATTAATAATTATTAATTGAAATGAAAATATTGCAATTCTTTTACCATAATTCTCTCAAAAATTAAAATAAATTTTATAAAGAACATGCGGTCGCGTATATCTAAAAATAATTTGTCGGTAAAATATACTTAGATAGATAGATAGATAGATAGATAGATAGATAGATAGATAGATAGATAGAGATTTATTAACTATAATACATTTACAAAATGTTTCAGTACGTCTTAAAATAATAATCCAATATATAATAATAAATAAACATCCCCAACTGTGTTTCACAAGGACGAAAAATTAGAGTGAAGATATTCGTCCGTAGAGTAAAAACCATTATTTATAAGATAATTTTTCACAACAACATTAAATTTTATGACATTGTCTGGTAAAGCATTATAAAAACCAACATTTAATGAATTTTTAATTGATGTAGTACGTCTAAATTTGGGTTTTCGTATTAGTTTAGCCGATCTAGTTTCATATTTATGAAAGTCACCATTGTGTTTAAACAAATGTTTAGACTTATATATTTTAATAAGAGACTGATAAATCAGATCAGATAATTAGAATCACAGCAATTGTCCTAAGAGTTACATATTTTTCAGAGACAACAGTATTTCCAATTTATTTAATTCCGTTTAGATTTAAATATAAATTATTAATACACGTTGTGTAGTGGGGTGGTAGGGGTACTAACCGATCATTGTCGAGCACCTTACTGATGCTACGCCGTCCCACCGGCTACCGGCCACCGCACGTTGTTGCCCAGAGTAACTAATGACGCTTTCGACTGGCAAGCACTTGCTTGGTGCCAGTTCGCACTGAATTCGCTCCAGTGCGTACAAGAAGGACACGGACTGCGGGCAATTCGAGCTACGCCAGTGCATTGCGCGCAACGAATGCGCATTCGCCTCGAGCACAAACAGGAGTTTATTCGGCTGCGGCGCGGCTGTTATTTGCTTTCAACCTATGCACTAGTATTTTTAGATTGAAAAAAAAAAAACATACAAATTATATAAAATGTCTATAATTCTTAGAGAATTTGTTATTGACAGTAATAATTGCCCAGTAGAAACAGGAAATGGATCAATTTTGTGCTCTGTTATAAATTTTAAAACAGAAGCTGCTATGTCAGTAGTGTATATATCCATATTCAGCGTCGAATAATTAAAAACTCATTAAGAGTGGCGCCGGCCTTGGGGGAAAGTTTGTTATTAATTATTGATAGGAATTTGAGATAAATAAATATTTGTTTAAAAATAGATAGGAAAATATGTGTGCATATATTGGTTAGTTTAGTTTGTGCATTCGAAAACTCAAAGTTTAAAAATAACTAATGAGTTTTTAACTGCCATTATCTGTCACTTAAAATTGTATTGTGAAAATATTTTTGGGTAAACGATAATGTTTGAATATTTGCTAATGACTGATAATTATTTTCGAATAGATTTTAAAAATGTCCAGTATCTGATAGAATATTAACTGCCCTATTATCTGTCACTTAAATTCTAATATGAAATATTTTGGGGTAATGATAATAATAAAGAAAGTTGTCTGTAGGAATATAATTGAAATATTTATTTAAACTTTCTACAGAGTATTTCAAGGATTAAAAGAAAAGAAAGCTTTTTGTGAGATATACGAGTATATAAATGCAAGTTTTATTTTACATATTCTATTAGAATCGAACAGGGCGCTACTGAAGACATCAGTAACAAGAACAAGCTAGGTAAGGTTATATTTAAATCACTTAATTATTTATTGTATTCACTTGTAAAATTTGTTCTTAGATATGGACTTTTCTAAACTAAATCAGCGAGGTCAGTTGGCAGATACGAAACCCCGCACGAAGATATCGGACTTGGAAAAAGATAAATTGTATAAACTAGTTGACATAAAGGCTGTAAATACAACGTTTGGAAGAAAGATTATTGCAGAGTGTGAAGAATTCATGCTATATCTTCCCGCCCGTTTTGATAATTTATCCGATGTAGAATTATCTGAGTTGAAAAAATCCGTTACCGCATGGAGTTTAAAATATACAGGTGTAAAACAATATGGACCTGGCAAACAAGCAACATTATTAGAATTTGTAGAAATATAATTATTCGGAGTATATGTATATATTATGTTGAATGTATAAATAATAAATTTTGTATAAATACAGCAACAAACACATGCCTACAATTATTTCATAACAATGAGTAGTGCTGTTATAAACCATGCAGAATTTCTGCGAGCATTGCATAAATTAAAATCAAAGGACAGGTTAGCGTTATTAAAAAACGCTGACTGCAACTCTGTTAAATGCATTTGTGAATGTGTTTATAATATTTTACATGGTACAGTCCCCCTCAGTCGAAAACAGCAAGCTTCACTTGTAAGACATAAAAATATTTTAAGGAAACTTACAAAACGTGGCGACAGTTGGAAAGCTAAAAAACGCGTGTTAGTTCAGTCTGGTGGAGCATTCCTACCATTTTTATTAGCACCTTTGTTAACCGGTGTTCTAAGTAGCTTATTTAAAAATTAAAATGGAGCATGCTAGAAAAATGGTCTTAATATCACCAGAAAATTTAAATCGGTTACATAATAATAATAATAATAAAAAAGAAACTATATCTAGTCAGCTAGATAAAGACATGAAAAATATTTTAAGTTTAAAATCATCAGAACATGAAAAATGGATAAAGTACCAAGAAATATTGCAAAGATATTTATACTTTCAGAAACAAAGTAGAGAACCTATTAAATTACCTATCGAACATGAATTTACTTCAGATTCAAAATTAGTTTTAGAGAAGAAAGACGGTGAAACAGGTGCGATCAAACAGGAAACTATTTCAGAAACAAAAATAGCTGCAGAAACGAAAGACGATACCAAAAATATAATAAATGATATTCCTAAATCTCATCAAGAAAAAGCCCAATTGATACTAGAAAAATTAAAATTAGACGGAACAGTTACATGGAATGAAAAAGGTTTAGTTTCCATTCATGAAAAAGAAATTCCAAATTCAAATATATCAGATTTAGTGGGGGATATTGTAAGACGTAGAAAACGTAGTAATCCTGAGGGTTGGGAACATTTTTTGAATACACTAAAAGATATAAATATTCCGTTAGAATTAATTAATAATCCACGAAGAAAAAAACTTTTTAGATCTATATCAGTCAACGAAACTCCTGCGAAAAATAAAAGAAGACGAGATCATATAAAAGACGATTCGTCTGAAACAGCAAAAGTTAAAAAAATTGAATGGAAGCGATTTACATTGTAAAATGGATAAAAGTTTATCGAAAATTTATTTTGATGCGACAAATCCAGCAGGATTTTTGGGTGTAAATAATATTATAAATTCTATGAAAGGTAAATATAAAGCAGAAGATATACGAAAATGGATTAGCTCGCAGGATGCATATACATTACATAAACCAGCGCGAAAACATTTTGTAAGAAATAAATACAATGTTTCAAATATAAATGACCTCTTCCAAGCAGACTTGAATGATATGCGCAAGTTAAGCCGATACAACGATAATTACAAATACATTTTAACAGTCACTGATGTCTTTAGCAGGTATGCTTGGGCTATCCCATTAGAGGATAAGAAACCCTCCTCAGTCATTCAAGCATTTGAAAATATATTTAATGAGAGAAAACCAATTTACTTACAAACGGATAAAGGGTCGGAATTCATTGCAAAATCAGTACGCTCATTTTTAAAGGAAAATGATGTTAAATTCTATGTGACGCATAATTCCGATATAAAAGCTTGTTTTGTTGAAAGCTTTAACAGAACTTTGAAAGCAAAAATGTATCGTTATTTTACTTATAAAAATACATATAGATATATCGATGTTTTACAAGACCTGGTTTCTGCTTATAATAAAACAAAACATCGATCTATAAAAATGTCTCCTTTTGAAGTAAATGATAATAATATATTAGATATATGGAGAATTCAGAATAAAAATAAACTAAAAATAAAAGAAAATCAACAAAAATTTAAAATTGCTGATGTCGTACGTATATCCAAATATAAAAATATGTTTGAGAAGGGATACGAATCTAATTGGAGTGAGGAATTATTTAAAATAAATGCGATTAGTAACAGAATTCCAACTGTTTATAAATTAAAAGATTTAAATAATGAAGTTATAGAGGGCACTTTCTACAAAACCGAGCTGCAGCGAGTTTATATAGAATCTGATACTATGTATAAAGTAGATAAAATATTAGCTACAAAAGGCACAGGCAACAGAAAGAAATTACTTGTCAAGTGGAGAGGTTACAGTGATAAGTTTAATTCCTGGATTCCTGCAAATTCACTTCGTGTATTACAAAATGAATGAGAAAGAATTTTTTATAACTTTGCCTAGTAATAGCTCTATGCAATATTTTCCGAATAATAAAACCACAAGTTATACTACACAGCTGCCCCAAAATATAAAATTAAATGGTTCATGGGAGGTTGCACTGTCAGAAATTATATATCCCTGCTCAATCTACAATGTTAATGAAAGAGAAAATAAAGTTAAAATGATGTTAAAAACAAAGCAAGAAGAAAATGCACCAGTAAATATTGTACATGCAAAAATTCCTACAAAAAATTATGAAAGTATTGATGCAGTAATACAAGAAATGAATAAAAGTCTTTATGAGGCAGTAGAACAATTGAACGAGGATACACCAGTGAAGAAATATGTAACATTTACTTATGATAAAATAGAAAAACGAGTGTCAGCACAATTTGAAAAGACAGAGGTCCATGCCCTGAAACTATCTCCTCGGCTAGCATTGCAACTTGGTTATTCACCATTTACTGATATATTTGAGCAAGAGACTTCAATTAATTTGCCTAATTTAATGCTAGGTATTCCTCCACAGTTATTTATTTATTGTGACATCATTGAACCTCAGCTAGTTGGTGATGTTGTTAGTCAGTTGTTAAGAATTGTACACGTTAAAACTGATAAATATGTTTTCGGATCTAATGAAATGATATCATACGCGCAACCTCATTTCGTTCCTGTGTTGAGAAGAGAATTTTCAAATATAGAAATAGATATAAGGACCAATGATGGTTTTCTAACACCATTTCAATTTGGAACGTTGAGTGTTAAACTACATTTCCGACGAACATCATGAAAACTTGTCCGTATCAGGAATATTACAATTTACAGGCCGAAAATGGTGTTGGTTCTGTATATAAAGGTCGATATCAACGGGGTCATGGGTTAGGAAGTTTTTTTAGTGGATTGTTTAGAAGTATTTTTCCGTTAATAAAGAAAGGTGTAGGGGCACTTGGTAAAGAAGCAGTTAACACAGGCTTTAATTTTCTGGGTGATTTGACAACAAAACAGTCACCAAAAGAATCATTCAAGAAACGTCTCGCTGAAGCGGGGGTCAATTTAAAACGTAAAGCAGAAGATAAAATTGAAAAAATAATCAGTGGGGCTGGTTATAAAAAAAAGCGAATGACTAAGAAACCTACTCATTATAAAACTGTACGTGCTACTGTAAAGAACAAGAAACGCTCTAGACAGACAGACATATTTGACTAAAATGGCATTTCTACACGCTCAGTCCTGTGAATGTATAAAAACAGAATTAGATTTATTTGCTATACCTCCTACACAAACTAGTATTGAAAGTGGACAATGGGTAAATTATAAACCTTTATCCTCCATCACTGAAGACGGACCCATTGAATTTGTAATACCTGGCCAGGGAGAAAACTATCTTGATTTATCTCAAACTATGATTTATATAAACGCAAAAATTGTTAAATCTGATAATTCTGCCTTGGAAGACGGTTCTAATGTAGCATCTATTAATAACTGGCTTCATTCAATTTTTAGTCAAGTGGACATATATTTAAATCAAAAACTTGTATCTCCTCCTAACAATACTTACGCCTACAGAGCATATATTGAAACTTTATTAAATTATGGAAAAGACGCTAAAAAATCTCACCTTACTTCCACTTTATGGTATACTGATGAAGCTGGAAAAATGAATTATACAGATATAGCTGCCAATCCAGGATAAAATAAGCGACAAAAATTAACTGAGAAGAGTAAAAATGTTGATATGATCGGACATCTTCATGCGGATATTTTCAATCAAGAAAAATTTTTACTTAACGGCGTTGAAATGAGAGTACGACTAGTTCGATCAAGGGATAGTTTTAATTTACTAGCAACTGACTCAAACTTCAAAGTACAAATTAACGAGGCCACATTACTTGTTCGTCGTGTAAAATTAAATCCAAGTATTTATTTGGCCCATAATAGAGCTTTGGAAATGTCTACTGCCAAGTATCCTGTTACAAGAGCCGAAGTGAAAGCTGTTACCATCCCAGCGGGGATTCAAGGAAAATCTGTGGATAATATTTTCTTAGGACAGCTTCCGAAAAGATGTATAATTGGATTTGTATCTAATAAAGCATTCAACGGCGATTACAAAACTAATCCTTTTAACTTTGAAAATTTTAAAATAAACTACTTGTCGCTATGCGTAAATGGACAGCAACTACCATCGAAGCCATTACAGCCGTCTTTTGGTGATACAAAATCATACATTCAGATGTACAATACATTATTTTCCGGAACAGGCATACACTTTGGAAACAGTGGGAACGAGATCGACAGAACCAGTTATCCAGATGGCTATTGTTTGGCGGCATTTGACTTAACTCCAGACCTTTCAGCAAATTCAATGACACACTGGAATTTGACACGTCATGGTTCTTTAAGGATCGAAGTTGGTTTTGAGTCTTCTTTAATAGAGACAGTAAATTGTGTAATATACGCGGAGTTTGATAACATTATTGAAATTGATAAGAATAGAAATGTAATTGTAGATTATGGTAGTTAATAAAGTGTATTCGTATTTTTAAATGATAATAATATATGTATATTTAAATGTTAATATATTGACTTATTTACTACTCCCCTATGTATATATAATCATATAACTATGAAATAAAATTTAGTTTGATGAAAGCATTTGTACTATTAAACAAAATGAATGCTGCATTTATACAAAGAATATTTAGAAAATATTTCAAAAATACATGCGACTATGGTGTTTATGCTGCTAACAATTTACCACGGCAGGTTAATTTTCCATGTGCCATTATAGTTAATACAGACCCTGATACTTTACCTGGTACCCACTGGATAGCAATTTTTATTGATCGAGAGGGATATGGTACTTACTTCGATAGTTATGGACGACCGCCGTATGTACAACAACATAGAGACTTCCTTAAGAAAAATACAAAGAAGTGGACTTACAACACACGCCCTCTGCAAGACGTCACATCATCTGTTTGTGGTTATTATTGTTTAATGTATTTGTTATTTCGAATACATTTTTATAAACATAATGATTTTATAAATTTGTTCAATAATAATCAACATGAAAATGATGAATTTGTAAGGTACATGTTTTATTATTATTTCAATAAAAGTCAGTAATTGTTAATAAATATTTTATTTTGTAAATATAAAAATAAATAAATATATTTTATACAAAATACATAATAAATTTTATTTATGTTCCTCTACCAATTTGCCGCTTTGGGGCTTGTCACAGTGATTAAATTCTGCCATCTTCTTCGTTCCTCCATACGGAAAGTTCTCTTTGCAGTTTTCGAAAGGCGGTATCCACTTGGATGTAATAGAATTTTCTTATTTCTTATATTCTCTAGCGGTTTATATGTGGGAGAATCTTCATCATCATCCCAATTCTCAGATGATTGTACGACGTAATGTTTGGAAACTTCTACCACTGCCATGCTTGAAAATATTGCTGGTTTACGTAAATACTATAAACTTGGATTGCAAAGTGATAGTTAAACACTTCAAATCCATTTATATATACAAGTTAAGTAATTAAAAATCAATTATTAGTAAAATTTATTTATACATATATTTGGAATGAATTTGAATAATTGTATTTACGAGTTCATATTCACAAAATTACTGAAATTTAATATAATTTTTTTATACATTTACATACTAAATAATTAAACTGACTCTAATAATTTAACAATAACTCTACAAATTTATGTCTGTAATATTTGAAAAAATCAGGGACAGTTTATATAATTTCATTTAAACGAAATAAAATAATTTTATAATATTTAAATAATAACAATATATAAACAAGGAAATACATAAATAAATTTACATAAAACTAAAAACTTACACTAAAATACATACACAATAATTAATATACAAATAAATAAATAAAAACTAACTAAACTTTACTTTTTTCACACCGTATGGCACACTATTTACATCATCTATTAATCTACGCTTCATAAACTTAATACTAAATGTCTTTTTTCTTTTTTGTTATCACTTTATGGTCATCTGTACACCTAATACTATTAAAATATAGTACGGGATTTTCATGATTATGAAAAACTAAATTTTTTAAACAATTAAAATTTACTGTCTCACTGGTTTTAAAGTTTAAAGTTACGCCTTTCACTTTACATACTTCTTTCATATTGCCTGTTGTTGCCGACAACACTTTATAAGCATAATTTTTAGGACCCCCACATACAAATTCTACTATATAACTACCTGAACCATAACCTTCTAATTCATCTGTTAGATCTCCCAGGTAATTTCCGGTTGGTGGTTCATATTCACCAGACGGATGACAATATATAATAGAATCTGTATCGTAGTATAAAACTCTACGATCCAGAGGTTCTAAAAACTCATAAAGACGTAGTCGAGCCTGAGCTGTAGTGTATGCAGCTATGATTACGTTCACCGTGGGTAGCTGCTCCATCGCTTCTTCTTTGTGTACCCAGTTTACGTACATCATCTGATCTCCAGCGGGGATAATCCTATTCACTTGCACTGCTGGATTAGCAAGCAAAGCATATAATTCAGCAGCCGAAGAAACAGTTGATGTACGCGATCTGTTTTCTGCATGCGCAAATTTTCCTGTAATCAGAAAAAATAATTAAATATTATAAAATATATTATAATATAACTTTATCTCACCCCAGAAAGAATTCAACATAAGCTTGGCGTTGGAACGTTTCCCTGCATTTTTCTCAATTTGAGACGGATCAAGTTGAATTCCCTCGTTGTCTTCGTAACTTCTTATGTAACGTGCTTTAGCAGCATCGTCAACACAGTCTGCGGGGTAACCACTGGCCTCTTGCTTCATTTTTAAAAAATTGTTTATATACTCCACAAACAAACCACCTTTTTTTGTGTCTTTATTGTAAATTGTCACTTCATACTGCCAAATCTCGTGCACTTTTAAAATTTTATAACCTACAGCGACGGCGCGACGCACTTCGTCTACAACCCAGGTTCCCACAAATTGTCTTTCAGAGTCACTGTGACAACAATCACGTTGTTGTAGCTCATCACAACAAGTCCGACATAAAGCAAACATGAGTTTCCCATGTGCCTTTCGCGGTAGTACCGGATGAAAAATATCCCGGGATGGTAACACAGTACACTTAATCAATCCTTCGACTTGATCAATATTATTGTCAGGGCACAATATATCACATTCAGTACCAACATAAATTTTTGGGTGGCCTATCGGATATTTACCATATTTGCAAACATATGGATAAAGAGAACACACATCTACATATTTAATTTTTTCATCATTTTTAATTTTTTTGTATAAAACGGTATTGCCTGTCCTACCACCGAATAATGCGTCGCGAGGTTGTAAAGGTAAATTATTTAATATTTCATGATTACTAAGCAACGTATTTAAATTTTTATCACATTTTAAGTCTTTTCGAAATTCACATTCCCAAATTTTAATGATAGTATACCCCAAATTTTGAATTTTGTCTAATTTTTCTATTGTTCTCTGATATCTATCTTCCAAAGTTTCTTTTGTTGAATTAAAAACTGGTTCATTTCTATTGGTTTTAAAACATAAAGTACAGCCATGCCAGAAACATCCTAGAAATTCAAATACTAATTTATCAGCTGCATAGTAACCATCAACTTTAAATAAATTCCCAATTACTGCTTCCATACCACTGCCTGCATGTTGTATTCTAATCCCCCTTACATTTTCTTGATGTATTAACCACATCAAGGCTATTTTTGATTGATTATCCTTCAATCGATAGCCTTTTTGTGGTATAATACCGATGGTATTTGGTTTTAAAAACAATCTACGGAATACACGGTTACAGGCAGCAGCAACGGTCACGGCCTCGGAAAACGGACACACCTTACAATCTTGCATGAAAGTTGTACGAAATTTGTCACACGCACGACGCAGAATATCGACATCGGACACACAGTACTCGATGATCTCTTTCTCCATATCAAATATAGCATTCTCCTCTACTTGTTTATTGTACCAATTCAAAAAAAATTGTCGTACAGAAATAGACATATTGTCTACCCCATAATATTCAGTAGAAGGCATTGGACCTATATAATTTTTATTAACTATTTTATTAAAAAAATGAGGAAAAAAACCTTTTTTTAACGAAGCCGGTAAATCCATAGCTTTTGGTAATGCTGCTAATGGCATAGGAAGATAATTTAGAGAATCTACAAATTTTATATGATTAAATTGCATCATCATAATTTTGCAACCATTTAAAATTAATTTTGGTTTAATATTCTGCTCTTCTACTAAATATTTTAAAATAAATTGACAGTCAAAGGATTTAGCATTATGTGCAATACATATTACAGAAGAAAATGAAGTCCTTGGAAGAACTACATAACTTAAAATTTTTTTTACGGGTTCTGTAGTAAAGATATGTTGACGAATGCCACATGAGCTACAAAATTGTTTTAGATCGGTATTATTGTAACAAGCTGAACATGATTGTTGCGCTACACATAAATTTACTTCGTGTTCATAATTTTCACCAACAGATTTTTCTTGACGTGTTTCAAAATCATAATATATAAATAAACTGTTGTCCTTACAATTTGAATTGTCTTTTACCATATAACACAAATGTCCAGAATTTTTATAGTCATTACAAAATTTACAATAGGCCTCACCACACACATGCTGACGCCCCTCCTTTTTCCGCAGGTATGTTTTTAAACATTTATCACATTTTTTAAGTCTTTGGCATGTTACATTTTTATGATTGTCATAGCACTCCTGTCCACGAAACTTTCTATCACACATATCACATTTTATTAAAACCAGGGTAGGAGGGCACGGTGGACTAAATTTACAAAAATAACAAATATTTTCGCAAGAATGTCCTGTTCTTACATGGTAAGGGACATGACATTGCTCACAAAAATATTTGCATGAAAATGTTGCCGTTAAACTTTTAATAACTGTATAGTGATTTTGATGATACAAGAGATTCAGTCTTGGAAGATTTTTTCCTCTTGCACCTTCAAATATCACATTTCCACGGCCATTATACTCATATACACATATGTTATATTGAGTTAAATAACGTTGAAATTCAGTAAGTTCCGGAATACCGGCACCATTTTCATTTATACACACATTCGCATTTAATAATAAATCCCGTGCTCTCATACGCTGAACACCCTGTCTATCACTCACTATGTCTTTAAAACATTGTTCTTTTTTTAACAAAGAGTCTGCAACCACAAGTGCACGAGGCAAGCACAAATTGTCTTTATTTATAATGTCCATAATACCATATTTCCTGCGACAAAACTCCGCATAAGGGAGGCCATGCCATAGAGGTTGACCGCGTCCTGCAGGCATCGACACTTTGGTCAATTCTATTGAGAATTGACCATCGGAAAAAAATTCTTTATTGCTCTGCAAAATTTTCTCGAGAGCCTCCCACACAACATCAATGTGCAACTGATCTGCACGACGAAAGCTCAGCCATGCTGGTCCATTCTCGAGAAGCGGTGTCCTGAAGATGAACCCCACGTAATCGGAGGGCTCCACGGAATCCATCACATATTCAGTGACGCTTTTCACACAGTTGTAGAACCAGTGCACTGAATTTTCACCCCTCGGTGGATCATTTACCCTGAACGTAATTTTTCGTCCCGCTATATTGAACCGTTTCAATTTGGATTCAATATCCGATTCAATTGTGAACCGAGGAATATCGGTTTCCCCACGACCAATTTGGTTTAAGCTGTCGTCTATCAAATTGTTACATATTTGATAGAAGGCGTCGTAATTTTCTTCTTCTCGTAGAGAAGAGTCGATGATTTCTTCACAGATTCGAAAGAAGTTGTCAAAATTTTCTTGAGCCATTGCTGCTAAACACACAAAGTAACTATACACATACAGATTGTAAGTATACTAAATGAATTTTCTTTACCTATGTCCTTTTATAGTAAGATCTTTTGTTGCCCTATGAGTAAATACCAATCTCACTAATGACAAATACTTAAAACTGACAAGTGAAAGTAAATAAGTAATAATAATTTCACAATATTGAAATTTATTGTAGGGAAGTAAATAAATATCAGATAGAAAATTGAGGTAATCAAATAATAGAAAATATTCAACTTTTAAATTATATGTATTTTTTCTCTTACTGTAAACATTTGACAGAGTTTGCATCTTTAATTATTTTGTTACAGTTTTAATTATGTGGTAAATATTTGTTATGAAAGTTTATACAAGAATACAATAGTCATAGGTGTAAAAATTAATATATATATATATATATATATATATATATATATATATATATATATATATATATATATATATATATATACAAAAATGTAAATTCTCCAATATAAGGTTTTTTGGGGTTGAAAATATAAAAATTTATTTAGAGTTTTAAATTATATATTTATGCTCTCTTGCGATAAAAGTGTGCACACTTCGCACATCTTTTATAGTTTTATTATAATAATATGTAAATATTTCGCTAAAAAAATTCTTAAAAGCTAAATTATTTTTATAGGTTCTATTATACAAGCTTATATCTAAATCTAAATTATTCCTTAAACTACTTAATACTACATCTTGAATAAATGTTTTATATACTATACCTATATCTAAATATTTTACACTATATTCTAAAAATTTTGTACTTACAGCTACTTCTAATTCTATTAAATTATTTAATTGTTCTTTGTTAATCGCTAAAAATTTACTATCTATTTTATATTTAAGTTGGCCCTTAGGTAATACCGTAAAATCTACATTATTGGATCTATACACACGTCCGACCGTCGCTTTTCCACTCTTCACATGTTTTAAAAATTTTACAAATTGGTCCATGTCCGTAATTTATTTATTTATTTATTTATTTATATATTGGCTATTCAACAGGACTAATGTCCCAATTACAGAATAACACTAATTTAACAAATACAGAATTAAAAAAAATATAGCAGTAGTTATGGTTAACAGGTAAACAATAGTATTTAAATAATATTAATAATTATATAAATGAATATGAGTATGTAAGTGCACATACATAAGCATACTCTTATTTTCAAGTACAAATCATAATAATTTTATAAATAATTTCAATTGTTTCTTAAAATTATTCAGACTATACAGAAATATATCGGGAAAATTATCTGATTTAGAAAACTTATTATGTAAAAGTGGTAAGCGATTTAATGGAGCATTTAAAGCTGAATTAGTCTTATTAAGTTCCAGTGTGAATAGGTCAGAAGCTCTAGTAGTATAATTTGGTACACGAAAGAGTATTTTCTCTAATAACATAGGACAATCGAAAGTATTATTAGTAATTTTAAAAAGAATGGACAAATCCAAAAACAATCTCCTTTTTTCTAAACTTATCAAATTCGGTATATAATTTGGAAATCTAATATTCAAATATTTTACAAATTTTTCTTGGATTCTTTCAATTCTTTTTATATACACTTGATACTGTGGTGACCAGCAAACTGTTGCAAACTCCAGTTGTGAGCGCACCAATGATACATATAAAATATTTATTGTATGAGGGTTTTTGAAACATCGCGAAGATCGAATTAAAAATCCCAACATTCTGTATGATTTCTTAATAATTCTATCAGCATGAATGTCAAAAATTAATTTAGGGTCTAAGATAATTCCTAGATCTTTTATCTGAGTAACTGTTTTTATATTTGATCCGTTCAAATTATAATAAAACCGTAGGATGTTCCTATTTCTAGTGAAGGTAATATGGCAACATTTAGATATATTTAATGTTAAATTATTATCTACAGTATATTGATGAAAACGGTCCAGATCAGATTGAATAGCTGCGCAGTCCTCAACTTTTGTGATAGCATGATAAATCTTTAGGTCATCCGCATATAATAAAAAATTGGAATATTTGAAGCACTGAGATATATCATTAACAAATATGTTGAAAAGAAGCGGGCCAAGATGTGATCCCTGAGGAACTCCGGAGGGAATCTCTTCAAATTGGGACTGAAAACCATTAAGAATAACACATTGACTCCTTCCCGTTAAATATGACTTGAACCAATGAAGTAAACTGCCACACACACCAACATCAGCAAGTTTCCTTATTAAAATATTATGATCGATTTTGTCAAAAGCCTTGCTGAAGTCAGTGTATATAGAGTCCACCTGTATTCGTTCATCCATCGATTTTAAGATGTAGTCAGTGTAAATAAGTAAATTAGTCTCAACAGATCGACCAGGGAAAAAACCGTGTTGTTCATGAATTAATTGACTTTTTACTGTAGAAAATACTACTTTATAAATAAGTTTTTCGAAAACTTTTTCAAAAATACAGAGCTTGGATACCGGACGGTAGTTCTCTGCACAGTTTTTATTTCCCCCCTTAAAAATAGGAACCACGTAAGCCCTCTTCCATATTGTTGGACAATGTCCGTTACACAAAGATTTATTAAATATTAACATAAGGGGATAAGATAATGACTCACAACAATTTTTGATAAAATAACTAGGAATGTTATCCGGACCGGCACCTTTATTTATATCAAGTTCAGACAGACCTCATGCTTTTCAAAAGAAATATTGGAATTGCAACTGAATTCATGGTCATATATATTACTATTCATAGTTGTATTGTTAAACATAGTTTGGAAATATTTTGAAAATAAATTACAAATATCATTGCCATTATCGGCAGTTTCGTTTTCATAACTCATACTATTTGGTATACTACTACTATTTTTGCTAGATTTGATAAAAGACCAAAATTTTTTACTATTCTCTGGAATTTGTAGTTCTATATTTTTGATATAATCATTATAACAATTATTTGCCAGTATTTTTGCTCGTTTTCGTAACTCTGAAAAGTGGCTGTAGGCTGCAATAGTTTTGAATTTTATATGTTTTTTATGTGCTAAGCTTTTTTCTTTTAACAGTTTTATAAGTTCAATAGTATACCAAACAGGATATGAATCATGAGTATTTTTTCTGACAGGCACGAAATTATCTATAATATTATACAATATATTATAAAATGTTGATATCATCCCTTCAACGTCTAGATCGTTAAATAGAATATCCCAATTAATAGCGTTTAGATTGTCATATATTATACAACAAGACGATTGAAAATTCTCGATTATACGAAACGTGTTGCCTGGAAACATCACGAGACCGAAGGTCGAGTGGTATTTCCAATAGGCAACTCGTTGAGTATATCGAGAATTTTCTATTGTCGAGTTGTATACAGGTAGACTATATCATGAATAAAAAAATAAACTAAAAAGTAAATAGTAAATTTAACGTCGACCTGTGGTCTATTTTATTTTGACAGAAATGTTAAACTGTATTGATTCAAATTAAATATTTGTATTTTAAATAAACTAGCAACAGTGCAGTTCTTGATTTGTGATCCAAAGAATTATTTGTTTACTTGTCAAATTTTTACTGCCATAATTCCTTGCTGTCAAATAATAGATGCGTTCAATTATTTGTTTCGGTGCACTTGGAGCTGTCAGTGTGATTTTAAATGTCTATTTAAAGCATACAACGCACGATTTTCCTCCTCAAAATCTAACTACAGATTCATTTATACTCGTATACTCCATACTGTGATCTAATGAAAAAGATCATGTCCGTAAATATAATTAAAAATGACATAGCCAGTTCTGAGTACATAGAACAAAATAACCAAACGCACTTATAAGTGAATATACGAAGGTAGGTATATTCGAATATATCAAGGTTCGTATATTCGTTTACCATGGTTACTCAATAATAACCGCTGTAATACGTGGTAGCTAAGGAAAATCACACACTCTTATTGGTTTACAACTTAATGAATGATATAGTCATTTATGATGTTATAATCAGCAGATCGGTATAAATAAAATTTTCTAGGGAGTATTGGCAATTTATGATCAGTCTTATGTTTTATGTACACCTCTAATGGTGGATGATGTCCATCAACATTAATTAAAGGAAATTTACATTCTTCAATTTCGATGTTTTCCATGTCGGAAATAATTAAATCCAAAATTCTACCATTCATATTTTTGATATGATTAAATTGGAGCAAATGACAATAAGACAAGCAATCTATTAGATTTGTTGATGGTACATTATAAGTATTTATTGGCTTGAGGCCGCTTGAACCAATTTCGGGCATCCATGTTAAATAAGGAAGGTTAAAGTCCCCACAAATAATAAAATTTTGATCTGAAATTGAGTCAAATATGGCGGAAAAATTATCCACAAAGCAAGATAGAGCTGGAAAATCATTTGGGGGAAGGTAAACACAGCAGATGTGTATAACTTGCTCATAATGTCCAGATTTTAACTTCAGGGAAATCCACACTTCTTCAGCGCTGCTCCGCCACTCGGGTTTTTCAATAAAGTTTATACCGCTTCTTACCGCAATCAACGCACCTCCACCGTCACTTTTAGCTGAAGATCTTTCGGAACGGTCACACCTTATAACACTGTACTGAGAAGTAAATAATTCACTGTCATTCACTGACGCGTTTAAAAATGTTTCTGTAAGACATACTATATCATAGTCACTAATTGCAGAATTAACCCATAATGTATTAGTTTTTGTCCGTAAACCTCTCACATTTTGGTAATATAAGGAAAGCACCATTGTAAGTAATAATAATTTATATATTTTAAATTATTTTTCTTTTTGATTATTGTATGAGCTTATCGATGTCATTTGACGAAAATAAGTTAAATGTTCTACCGATATCTTCCTTTTTAGCAAAAATTTTTCCGTCTCGAACCCAAACATATTTGAAACCCTTGGGTTTAAGTTTATCTCGCGCCATTTTAAATAATACATTATTTTTTTGGGTTAAATGTTCATTTATGTATATCTTATTATCTGGCCATTCCGAATTGAAACTCACTGCCGTTAAATTTCGCTCCCGTTTCGCAGCAGATATAAAATCAGATTTAACGCGTCGAGATACAAATTTTACAACAATGTTTTTGGTTTTATTATGCCCCTGATGAAAAGATCTAATTCTATGCGCGGCATCAATGTCACTTTTGTTAATTGTTACGCCGATTTTATTACCTATGTCACATATAATATTATCTATATTTTCGTTTTGTTTTTCCGGAAAATTTGTAATAATTACATTGTTTATTTTTGAATATTGTTCGAGATCGTCTATTTTTTTGTTAAGGTTTATTACTTCATTTTTTAAAGTTTCATTTTCCTTTATAATAACATCAAACAATTTCATTTTATCATTTAAAATCTTTAAATTTTTTTCAAAATCGGTGATTTTATCACTACAAAATGTCACTGAAATTATTAATTGATCAAATTTAGTGTTCATCTCCTTAAGTATGTCAGTTTTTAAAGATTTTAACATATTTTTTATTTCGGTATTGTTAAGGGTGGTGTCAGGCTCCTGGTTAACCAGCTGCGGAGGCTTCTTTGTGGGACGGCATTTAGTGCAGAACCACCAAGCCCCTGACGACTCAAAAAACTTTAGTTGTTCGTCAGTGATTCCCGCACAACTGGAGTGAAATACGCCTGAACATTCCACACAATCTACGCCCGGGTATTTCTTATTGACACCTCGTTTGCACAAGGCGCGAAACTGGTCACCTCTGCAGAACCCACCAACACATTTAGTCGGCCGTCTTCAAGCCATGTAGATGCTTCAAATTCATCTTTGGAGTCTTCTTCTTCGGAATAAACCATCGGTTGTCCATACGGCTCGCTGATTACGGAGCTGCATGAAGAAGTTCGCCGACGTTTAGAGGTTACTGACTCCTCTTCTTCTTCACGTCCTCTCTTCAGCGGAATATTCAACAGCTCCGATGCTGCCTCCTGGACGATGGAATTGATGTCATCCTCTATGAATATGACTTCTTCATCATCATCAAGAAAGGTTGCGTCGCTATCGTCAACCCTCCTAGATGATGATGGCGATCCGGCTTCATTGTCGTTGTCCTCCACGACGATTACTTCACTCGCTTCCTTTACTAAAATATTTTCTATTACTGTAATTTTTGGTCTGTCCTCTTTGACTGCTGCTGCTGCTGATGGAGGCGACACGGATCCGTATTCGAGCACTACTACGTCGGGGTAGATATGAAACTTCTCCTGCAGGTCGGTCGCTGGTGAAGATGCTCCAGGTTGAATGTTGATGCGGGATGACTCCATGACGAATACTTACACAGTGTGTGGTGAGAAACTGTACACTGAAGGAAGATTTTTCGAATTTATATTTATATGCAAATTTCTTTATCGTATGGCCACTAATATTTACTCATTTATCATAAAATTATAATTATATGCTATACAAATTTTCTGAACATTAGTATACCATTATCCAAAATTTCTATATTACTCAAAGTATCATTAATTTTGCAAATAGTTTTCAAACATCACGTAATTAAAGCAATTATCATTACCCCAAAATATTTCATATTAGAATTTAAGTGACAGATAATAGGGCAGTTAATATTCTATCAGATACTGGACATTTTTAAAATCTATTCGAAAATAATTATCAGTCATTGTCATTAGCAAATATTCAAACATTATCGTTTACCCAAAAATATTTTCACAATACAATTTTAAGTGACAGATAACGGCAGTTAAAAACTCATTAGTTATTTTTAAACTTTGAGTTTTCGAATGCACAAACTAAACTAACCAATATATGCACACATATTTTCCTATCTATTTTTAAACAAATATTTATTTATCTCAAATTCCTATCAATAATTAATAACAAACTTTCCCCAAGGCCGGCGCCACTCTTAATGAGTTTTTAATTATTCGACGCTGAATATGGGTATATACACTACTTATGTCATTTAAAAAATTTAAAACTTTGGTACATAGTGCATGAAATGTAGATTCTGCAATCCCAAACCTTTCTGCTACATCTCTTATGGCGCACTTATTTTCTGCATACCTGAAATTGTATATTAATTTTTTGAAAGTAACTTTTATATTACATTATATACCACAGAAACGATAAAACTGCTACTTTTAGTGAAACGGTTGGGCTGCCTCCATGTTGATCGGTTTTATAATGTCCTGAATTTTCAAATTTATTTTTTATAATTTCAAATGTACTCCAGTTCATTCGGAAATGTCTTTTAGACTAGAAATAACCAAATTGAAAAGTACTATTGCTATACGAAATATATGTACATCTATTAATTCACCTCTTTTTCTGTATACATTGTCACAATGTTCATATATCCCTCTATCTTTGGTTTTTCATTTTTACATGCTACATTTTTTAGAACTAAATAATCATCTTCGTCGCTAGAATCACTACTGCTTTCACTGCTACTCGATAGTAATTCCATTGTCAGCAATTTAAATTTCTTTGCTTCGCTCATATTACACTTTCAAACTTTAAACACAGATCAAACTCAAATCTCTGGAAATGAAGAAGAGAGAGACAGAACTACACGCACCGTCAAAAAGTACAGTGCAAGAAAATGCGATCTCGGAGCGTACACGTATGTCAGCCGAATACAAAATGTAAGTCAGTGTTGCCAGGTCCAAAATTTAAATATCCCTAGATTTTTTTAAAAAAATTCCCTAGATTTCCCTAGAAAAATATTTTATAAATTCTTTAGAAATTCGCCAAGAAAAGTTGTAAAAACAAATTAATTACTTATACCTATAAAATATTTTAATATTGAACGATGAGAATAGTGTGATATTGGTTTCCCTCTTCAGGAAACTTCGTTTTTCGGTTTCGTAACACCGCCTTTTCTCTTGTTCAAATTTCATACGAGTATATTATTAGTAAGGAAAAGGAAAGGTTTTGATCAATATGTCAATATTAATAATATTGTAAACAAACAAGTTTTATTAAACATAAAAAAATATTGTCTTACATATTCATTAATTCTAAAATTAAATATATTTTATAGTCACTTTTTATACATTGAATTTTCAAATTTATCGAGAAGTTCTTTCTCTATTGGAAAATTAAAACAACTAGAATTTTTTAACAAATTTTTTGTCAATAAAATTCCGTTCAATGTGTCTGTACCTAACTTATTGCGAATTTTTGTTTTATTTAAATTTATTTGTGAAAATATGCGTTCAACTGTAGCACTTGAATGTGGAAGAGTAAAAATATTAAATATAAAGTTACATAAATTTGGAAACATTGGTGTATTATCACCAAATTTAATCTTTGAGTGCTTAACCCAAAACTCTTTAACATCAAGATTTTGAAAATCGTCTGTGAAATCGAAATTTCGTAATTGTCGCCATTCACGGTCTAACTCATTTAATGTATTACCTAGTATTAAATTTGGAAACCTTCCCGCTAAAGGTACGGTTTCCTAGACGCGACAAGCCGCGGCGGCCAGTCGCCGCGACTTTACCCCGATCGGTAGTCGCGGAGCACTACTGTTTTCCTAGACGCGACAGCTGCAGTTTGAAATGAAGCGTATTATTTTACAAAATAATTACATTTTACAAATGTAAATTTCAATTTATAGCAGTATTATTATTTTTATATTATTTCATTTACATTTACCTGATTTTCCTATTTTCTCTGCAATCTCCTTCCATATTTCGTCTTTATATATTATATCTTTATACTTATCATTGCTACTATCATACAAAACATTATTTTCTCGAACATTTTCAACTAATTTCTCATCATCTGCAGCTGAAAATGCTGATTTCGCCATCCTGTCGCCGGCGACTGTCGCGGAGTACTGCTCACTATACCAGTCATTCGTTTGTCGCCGCGACAGACCATCTGCCGCGCAATCGCGGTCGCGCCAAGGTAACCACTTCTATCTAATTTGCCTGCAAGCAGAGGTGTCGCGCGACTAGTCGCCGCGGCTTGTCGCGTCTAGGAAACCGTACCTTAAGGGAGCAATTGTAATATTTTTTTTACTTAATACTTCCTGCGGGGAAATAATATTGAGAAATTTAATCGTCATTGGAATAGAGTCTTTAAATTTAAAACGTTCATATATTTGCCGACAACCTTCTATATAAAATTCTAAACATCTTTTTCGAAATTCTAATAAACCTCCACTATCTAACCCGTGGGTATTATTTCCAATTAAACTCATTAATTGACCACCAAGATAAATTTCCTCAATTGGCACAAAATGACGAGGATTTCTGAATTGAATATCTTCTGTCGCAGTTTTTTCTAAATACTCCCGTCTTATATAACAATCTGTAATTGATCTAAATGTGTTTTCAATTTTGCTATATAATCCTTGGATTTTTATGTTTTCTGATTGCATTTCTAAATTTAATTTTGTGAAATATGGCAAAACAAAATTTAAGAAGTGTAAATACATTTTGATAGATGGATCACGTAACCTAGTTAAAATAGTTCCCGCGGCTAATATTTTATCACCTATACTAGCATTTGTAAAATATAACAGTAATGCGTCATACTGCTCTAATAATCTTTCAACAACAGCATGTAATGAAAGCTATCTGGTTTGTGATAATTGTAAAATTTTATGTGGTTTAATAGCTAAAAAATTTTGAAAATCTTTATAATCAGTTTGTCTTTTAAAACTGTACTGTAAATAAGTATATACATCTCTTGCTATATCTTCAACCACTCTTGGCAATTTTTCGCACGCCTAATTTGCACATAAACTAAATGAATGACAAACACATTTCGTAATGAATAAAAAAATGTGGTATATCTTCTTTTAATTTAGTGGCTAATGAATTATGAGCACCCATCATAACATTTGCTCCGTCTGAAGCAAAACCTATTAAGTTGTCTTTATAATTAATATTTAATTTTTCAAAATAATTGGTAATTGCTTCATACAGCGCTTCTGCAGTGGCAACTGGGACAGCTATTAAACCAAGAAAAAAATCTTGTGCATTATTAGCATGAAAAACGCGAACAACTAAAGCTAAATGTGTGACGCTTTTCCCCCTCTGTGGTGTCTGGTTCTCGGGCGCGTTTCTGAAACTGACCTGCGGGGGAATAGGAAGTGCGGATAGCTAGTTGTAGGTCCAGGGAAAGGAACACCATTACGAGATATGTCTATATTATTTATAACTAGGTTTATTGATGTGTTATTTACAATGTGAAAATGAAAAAAAAAATAGAAAGACTGGAAAAGCTGCCCTGAGGCATTTACTGAATGATTTATCCTGACTATGTGTATACCGATATTTACTGAATTTATATTTACTGTACTGACTGAGACGCTATGTATTCTATAGCAAAACAAAACTGTATTTACATTTACTGTACTGACTGAGACGCTATGTATTCTATAGCAAAACGAAACTGAATTTACATTTACTGTACTGACTGAAACGCTATGTATTCTATAGCAAAGCAAAACTGAATTTAATTCCGCGTCTTTCGACTCTGTCGAATTTCTCGCAGACTCACCACCCGTTGTCCATGGACGTAAAGTCTACAGGGAACTGTGGACTTAGTTGAGTCGACAGGGAACTGTGGACTCTCTCTTAGGCTTCTATGTTGCACCGGGAACGGCTGCTGCATAGTATGCTCTTCTAAGCCTGGTGGCGTAGTATTTATACCCAGCTCGGGCCGAGTTTGGTTTGAACGCGCGCGTTTATGGTGTGGGAACTTTGCCGGTGTTCTGATTGGTTTAAGGGCGGGGTCTCATGGCGATTCTGATTGGCTGAGGGCCAGTGTTTGAAAACTATTTTCTTGTGACTTTATCATGTTACGAAAATATAATTTTCCAGCTTTTCTACGTTTAACAAGATCAGGTATAATATACAAAATAATAACATTAACAAAATAAATACATTTTATTTTCCGTAGTTCGTATTTTCACCGACGCAGCGCTAGTGGTGATCAGCTGTCTTCGTAGTTGTCAAATGGTTTTCTGTGGTGGCTTTCTCTGAGCCCTGGAGGTGGTTTTGTGGCGGTGATGTTCTCAGCGTCCATTAGAGGGGTGCATACGGCCTGTGCATTGTGGTAACATCGCTCGGCAGACGGCGATGCTCCCCACGTGTGACTGGTAGGTTCTAAACATGTGTTGGCGGAACAAAATACATTTTTCCGCCCCGTTTCTTAGACACCCTCGTGATGCCTGGTGCATGGCCCCTCTCTGACCCGCTGTACGGCCCTCGGAATGACTATGAGGCCGTGGATCGCTGAGGACATCGTGACCTGCAGATCGCTTGGCTGTGACAACTGGCTGGCGACCTTGCCATGAGACATGAACCGCAAACGTGGAGGCCCATAGTGAGACGAAAAATTGTGACTTCGTCACATCTCCCTCTTTCTTCGGCAAAAAAAAACAAAAAAAAGAACTGTAAGTACTCAATTCTCTTTTTTTTTAAAAAAAAACAACAATAATAAGGATGTCATCCTAACCCGTAAACATAAACATAACCTCATATAATGTACTGCTGACTGTGAATATAACCCGCAAATAATGTATTGCGTATAGAAACTGTAAAAATAACCCGCAAATAATGTATTTGTTACAGAAACTTAACCCATTTAATTGAACAAATTTCAAAACAAAACAACAAAGAAAAATAACAAAAGAAAAAAATTGTAGCGGAGAGATGTACAGCGCCTAGGTCCTCCTAGGCACTGCCGTCTCGCGTGTCGACGGTCCGGGGGTGGACTGAAAGTCCGGGTTGTATACGCAGCTCCACATGACGCCGCCTTCCGGTCGTGGTACCAGGCACCGCCTCCGGCGTCCAAGAATGGCCGGCAGGTTGGTCGCTTGAGGTGGATTGGGCTGTTGTTGCCGAATGGGCTCCACGCCGCTCACACTACGGCCCCATCGGGTTGCCGCGCCAGGAGTGGTCCTTCGCGGGAGCAGCTGCGCCTGTCGAGGGGGTGGCATTGCCCGTGTCGATTGCCAGTCCGACCCACAACCCGAACTCGGGGTTGTCGGAAGCCGAGCTGGCCTGGGTGACACGGCGTCAATGCTTCTCCGGTGCGGCGGGGACGGGGACAGGCCGAACAACTGCTCCGCTCGCTCCTGGCTCAGGAACTTCGGCGTCCTCGGCGTGACGGGGCGCTTGGGTGTCGTCGCAGGGGCGACGTGTCGAGGTTTAACCAGTGGGTGGGCGACGTGGGCGACAACGTCGGCGAGCGTGGTGGTCCTGGTGGCTCCAGGGTAGTCGGTCGGTAATAAGAGGGGCTGGCTTCTGGTGGGTTCGACCCGTAGCGCTGCAGGAGCGCTTCCTGCAGATCTAGCGTCCTCTGGGGCGACGTCGGTGGGGGTGGGGCCGAGTTGCCAGGTCTGTCCCTTGCCCTGGGACAGACAGTTGGCTGTGGTGGTGGCTTCGACTTTGTTGTCGACGACGTCCTTGGGGGCGGCGATGCTGGTGGCCCCCGCAGGCGCGTGTCGGGTCGGCGGGCATGTTTCAGCGGCGACCCCACGGGTAGAATCCGGCGCTGCTGGCGACGGCGGGCTATATGACGGCTTGGGGGCGGCTGACGTGGCTGCACGGAGGGGACCCTCCACGGCCGAAACTTCTTCGTCATTCTGCTGCTCACCTGTAAACGCTTGTTTCAAGTCTTTGATATGAATGTTTTTCAGTTTCTTCCCCTGGATATTACGGAGGTCATAGACAAGGGGTGTGACGCATCTCGTGATTGTCCAGGGACCAGAATAGCGGGGACAGAGTTTGGCGGCGATACCCTTGGCAACAGCAGACAGCGGATGCTCTCGCCTCATTACCATGTCTCCTGGATGTCTCGCCGACGGAGATTGTAGTGCTTGGCCTGTTTGGTCGCAGCATGCGCTATATTGATCCGGGCCAGCTCTTGCGCGGCCTTCAGAGCCTTGAGCCGGGCCAGGTGCTCCTCAGTGATGGTGACATCGGCGCCTTCTTGCTCGCCTACCGGTCTCTCCGTGGCTGTGGGCAGGTTCAGCTCTCTTCCGAAGTTCAGGTAAGCCGCTGAGTAACCCGTGGATTCATGACGGCTAGTATTTATGGCCTTGCTGACTTGCCTTGAAGCGTTGGCAGCTGAGGCATTGCCGGACGTAGGTTGCCGCCTCTCTGAACATTCCCGACCAGTAGTAGCGGAGCGCCAGCCGGCTGAGGGTTTTGGCTATACCAAGATGTCCGGCCGTTGCGAGGTCGTGATTTTCCGCCAACACCTGCCGCCGGTTTTCAGCGGGGATACACAGCTTCCACTCTCGCTGTGGTTCGGTGTCGGATAAGTCGGCCGGATCCCAGAATCGCCGGTAAAGCTTACCGGCCATGATTTGATACTCTGAATGGTCCTGGGGGCGTGTAGCGACTTCCTGCAGCATCCTCCGGTACCATGTGCCGCCGGTGGCCGATACTGTCTGGAGAGCCGGCAAGGGTTTCCGGCTAAGCAAATCGGCCACGTGGTTCAAGCTGCCCTTCCGATATTCGGTGTCGAAGTCGTACTGCTGTAGGCTGACGATCCAGCGGGCTAGCCGTCCTGTCGGTTCTTTCAGCGAGTCCAAATATTTCAGGGCCTGATGGTCGGTTACTACCGTGAAATGGTAGCCCTCCAAGTACCCCCGCAGCTTCTTAATAGCCCACACGACGGCCAGACACTCCTTCTCCATTACAGAGTAGTTCTTCTCTGGGGCCTGAAGCGTGCGGCTGATGTAGGCAATGGCCCGTGGCTGCTCTAAGCTGCCCTGCGCGAGAGCAGCTCCAATCCCGACGTCGGAGGCATCTGTCTGCAAGATGAACGACTGGTAAAGTCAGGGCAGGTGAGTGCTGGAGCGGTTGTGAGCGCTTTCTGTAGCCGTTGGTAGGCACCGGCCTGTTCTGGGCCCCATTTCCAAGTTTGCTTTTTTTGTAGAAGCGTCGTTAGTGGCGCTACAACGGTTGAGAAGTGGGGTATGAAGCGGCGGTACCAGGAGGCCGTCCCCAGGAGTTGCCTGAGCTCGCGGACGTTGCTAGGTGGCGGCATCTTGGTGAAGACCTCAATTTTGTCAGGATCTGTCTGTATACCGGCTTCCGTCACTACATGGCCCAGGTATTTGATTGATTTTAAGCCGAACTGGCATTTATCCGGATTTATGCGCAGGTTGGCGGCCTTCAGGCGCCGGAAGACTGCACGGAGGTGGTGAATATGGTCTTCACGCGTGGCGCTGGCAACTACAATATCGTCCAGGTATGCGAAGGCATTCGGTTCTAATTCGGGGCCAATAATGTCGTCGAGGAGGCGCTGGAATGTGGCAGGAGCCGCGTGGAGGCCGAAAGGCATCACCTTGAATTGGAAGAGGCCTTTTCCTGGCACCGTAAACGCTGTCAGGGGCTTTCTGGCTTCGGTCAACGGCACTTGCCAGTATCCGTTCTTCAGGTCAATCGTTGAGAAGTACTTTGCTGGCCTAAGTTTATCGAGAATTGCCGAAATATATGGCAATGGATAGGCGTCTTTTTCGGTACCTTGTTGAGCTGTCGGAAGTCTATACAGAATCTTGGTCAGCCGTCCTTTTTCCGTACTATGACGGCCGGGGAGCTCCACGGGCTCTGGGATTTCTCAATGATGCCGTCCGCCAGCATCGTTTCCACCTCCTCATTAATAATTTCCTGCATGCGCGGATTACGGGGTAAGTACCGCTGCTTGATGGGCGTATCATCCTTCAGCCGTATATGATGCTTTATCCGTGGCATTGCCCCTTTTAGTTTCTCGAATCCCGGAAGCTCGGAGGCCAGGAAACGCGACAATTGTTCCTCTCAAGTCTGATGCTGGACCGTGCTTACCTGCATTATCCGAACTGAGGCCGTTTGCAGCGTGATTCCACGCGGACGAGTATGAATGTTTGCCCCGAGCGCCTCGAGAGTGTCCATTCCAAGAATGATGGGACTGGTTAGTCGTGGCAGGCGTTGCAGGGTGAGCCGTTTCCATATGCCGCCGATGATGCAACCTATGCTCATGGTACCGTTCGTTCGGACTGTTGTCCCGTCTGCGAGCTGTGCTTGGGGGCGGAGCGATGGCTGAGCCGGAGCACGCGGGTTGCTGAGTTCCGTGGCTGTTTGCTCGTTGATATAGGAGCACATAGCTCCCGTATCCACCAGTGCTCAGAATGTTCGTCCGTAGATCTCCACATCGAGGAATAATCGATTCTCGTGAGTATTGTCACCCTCTACTACGGGCAACTATGTCGTAATGTTCCGCCTTTCGGCACTACATTCGGCAAACCATAAAAACAGGGATTGAGTAACGTTCAATCAAACGCGTCAGAGCCGAAGCTAAGACTACCAGTTCGCTGCCGAGCAATCCCTGTCCCCGGGTGCAAGCCCGGTTGAGGCCCACTGGTGGGGGCGGGTCACTATCCAGACCCTACTAGCTATGCAGGCTAGCACCCGAGCTGTATTATCACGCAGCTCACCCGCGGAGATGACGTAGCACCTCTAAGCAGCATATGCCTATTGAAACCACTACCCTCCGCCACCGCGCATGCTGCAGGCCACAGCGCGCCTCCCATTACGCCGACCGGGCATTAATACTCCGGGTACGGTCAGCCCCACGGAGTACCAGATTAACCTTCCGGTGGAGGTTTCGCTGATACAGAGCAGAATCAGCAGCGGCACCGACGCCACCATCCCTGGCGACGCACAGCAGCGCCACCGATCCTACCCCAACAGCTCCTTAATTAGGCTCCTGCAAGCCAGGCATAAGTATCGCCAGCTCCAAGGTGGGGGAGTCGCCACTTCCTTGATTACACCGAGCAGCCCTTGGGAGAAGACGAAGCTAATCCGTCCGGCACCACTCGGCTTCCACACCCTTGGCCCGATGAGTGTGCAAGTACCCACCACTGCAGCGTAATGGCATCTTGCACACCCTGCATTCACACTGCATACAGCACACATCAATCCACCCCTTCGCTATCTATGGTCCATACATACTATAAATATTTAAGTAATTTTCAGTTTTTTCCGTTAGTGTTCTAAAGTTATTAACCCTTGTTTTACATTCTTGTCTATTTTAAATTTATTTTAACCCAATTGTATATCATAATATTTATTTTATCTCATTTATACTTCTATTCAATTCTGAGGAATATTTTATCTATAATTTTATACATTGTGTTTTCTATGTTATGACATCCTAATGAGACATTGATTAACCTTGAAGATGGTCATTGTAATGACAGAAACTTTGGTGTATTATCAATAAATGTTGGAATGATTGCATTCCGAATAATTTTCTTCACTATGGCTCATTTTAATATATAAAAATAATTTGGGAGAGGTTTTTCTTTATCAGTAATAAATTTTTATGATTATTTTTTATAGATCTTTATCGAGATGTTTACAAAATCATTGTAGTGGTATGTGTAAGTGTATTTTAATACATAATTGTATAATAAAAGATAATTTTAAATTTTACATGTATCACATTTTCAAATACTTATAACAGTATAATAAAGGGTATCGAAAGTAAGAAATATCGTACGAGTGGGAATAAACGAGCAATACGATATTACTTTCGAGCGAGATATTTTTTAGTCGATTACAAAAATAAAGTAATAAATAAATAAATAAATATTTCATCACGGCATATTACCCATTGCTGGGTGTGCCAATCTGCTGTATACACAGATATCAGTAATGATGGAATATTTGTACCGTGCGGGCGCTTACCAGGCGTCACCTCACGGGCACTCATTGCTGGCGTGGAGAGTGCGCCACAGGGGTTAATTTTGTGCCATTAAAATTTGATATAATTTTTGGCGTCGGTCGGGATCGAACCCGGGTCCCCAGATTCGCGACCAGACACTTAGGCACACGGCCACGAGACCCCATAAAAATAAAGTATTTTCTAGAATTTTGTTTCAATTGACAATACGTACAGTTTTCTTTTTTTCAATTAATCTACCATAGCAACAAAGAAAGCAAAGCTGCCTGGCTATGTTGATTTGGTCTCATTACTCTCCTCAATGCGATATAACTATATATCGTGCTAGTACGATATTCATATGCTAGTGTACAAGTTATCAACCTTCTTAAGTAGGCTACTGCGACAGTATTTATTATTTTCTGAAGTGGTGGTCAAAAATATGTTTTTACATGACCGAGACAGAAAATCGGTTTCTATGACACAAACATCATGATTGAAATGAAATAAACATTTTTTCCGTGGGACAGACGTACATCATCTAAATCCTAAACAATTACCCCCGCAATATTATTCGCTATTTTCTTATACCTGCATATTTATACGTTATTTGCGAATCCGAACAATAATTTAGTCACTCTAATAATTATTTTACATCTGTTAAACTGAAAAACTCGAAAATCTCGATTACTTTCCTTGGCATAATGAAAGTTACTTAAAAAATGTATATATTTTTTAGCATTTTTGAGGAGATACAAAAATAATTTCCTATTTCACGTTTCGTGTACTGAATGAAGAAAATCTAATGTGGCCAACACATAACCTGCCGTCAATTCTATATATTTTTAAATTCTTCTTGCAAAAGATTATATTTTCAGTAAAATTATGTCACGAACATATTTTGACCCTGATATCTGTCAATTAGTGTAATTTGATATCCAAATTGTTTCCATTGTGATGCTGCATAGACTGCAAGATTTATGAAACTTAATTTCTTCATAATTATTTTTCTCTTCCAACTATAGCAAATATAATAAAAATTGTAATCATATAATATAATATTCTTTGATGTTTATAATAAAAATTTGGGTACTTTCGGTCGGGTTTACCAATTATAACCAAAATCTAATCAGCTCTTCATATGGGTATACAAATGAGTACAAAAAAATGTAATTTTTGGAGTTTGGAGTTATCGAATAAGGATTGTCACACACGCATATACAGACATCATCGTAAAAATAGTAAAATTGTATTCTAGGGACCCTAAAATGTGCTTATTCGCTAAAAACGGACTATTGAATTTTCTGACCAAAGAAATAGGTATCTTCCTTATCTAAAGGCGACGGAAGGTAGAAAAAATAATTAATTTAAAATTTGTCATTGTCATAAAATATTTTTATCAAAGAAGTTATTGGATTCCTATGTCACATGGTAACAAAATATCGGAACAATAAGTAAATATAAAATTATTTTTCATGTTTTAATGAATAAACTTTGGTCGTTTCTATGCAGAAAATTTTTTTTTTAATTGAGAAAAGACGTTCTTATCTTTCGAGTTCTCAAAGAATAATTATTTTATTAAAGTACATTATTTCTGCAAATTATAGAAAATAATAGACATCTTTATAATTTTACTCAATGCTGGTTAAATTATTTAAAAATTATAATTTCTCAATATAATGTTTGATTATGCTATCATAACCAAATGAGATTCATTTGTGAAGTGAATAAATCCTGAAAACTAAACGTACGAGTTAAACAAGCCATGTTGCCAAGTGTATGGACGTCAAATTGGCGGTGATTTTCGGTTTTCAATATACGGTGGCGTATATTATGATGCGACGAAAGCGCCACACACGGAATTTCGATGAACTAAATATACGGCTGTTAACAAGAAAACAGTCATCTGACGTCCAAAATTAAAATTTGCAGGTAGACCCCCCACATCACGTAGATGCTAAAAATGTGAGAAAAACTGATTTATAATTTGGCGTCCATATTCGGACGTCACTTTACGAAGGTCGTCAAATTGTTGGGGATCTGGCAATGTACGGACGTTCGGTTGTTAGACTGATGAATATATATATATATATATATATATATATATATATATATGTATAAAAGTTATTAACATGTAATTTGGAAAGTTTTGGATTTTATTTTAATGTATTTTCATTAAAATCTATTAGGAGCTTCAAGTAAAATACCACTTCACTAATTCACAACTAGCAGCTAAAATTAAATATTTGTTCTCATCGATATAAAAGCCTTTATTACAAAATTTGAAAAGTTTTGATTTATATTTGAAGGACTACTGCCGGTTGGAAAATGGAGTATATGAATAAAAAAAATATAGCATTTTATGAAATTTAATGAAAAATATTAAACCACTATTTTCTGACGAAGGTCATGCAGGCGTTATGGGCTGACCTTGTGCCACATTATTTTATACGGAATCTAATTTTTTTAAATAACTTCAAGTATTATCTTTTCATTAATCAAGATGTTTGTATGTTATTTTTCATAAAATTCATTTGTGATAAGACACCTTATAAACAGAATCTAATCACTTTCTCGCTGGTATGACGGAAACTTGAATACAAAAAATTAGTAAATGGTTAAGCGGAATGGTTACCCCTGCCTACTATATATGAAGCGAAAATTCAAATAAATTATTCATGTACTAGAATAGTTAACATTTTAAAAAATTCAACATTAGACGAACATACTTCTAATATGAACCTGCATTTTAAAAACAGTATTATAGAAATCTATTAGTATATGACTTTGATTTTATAGGGAAAACGAGAAATGCTGTTTTCGTCATAAAATCATAGTAAAATACTAATAGATCTCAAAAATACTTTTTGAAAACGCAGGTTTATTTTGGAACTATGTTCATCTAATGTTGAATTTTTTAAAATGTTGATAGTTCTAGTAAAGGAACAATTTATTTTAATTTTCACTTCATATACCGTGTATCTATCTTAAAGGTGTACGTAGCAGATTAACATGGAAATAATTTTTTTTTTTTGCAATTCCCTGCTTGCCTAAATATTTTAAGCAAAAACGCGTCAGTTTTAGGGCATAAAATTCTGCATCTAAATCAATAAACAGAATTACTTTTAATGCTTTGTAACGGCAGAAATTAAACATGAAAATGTCGAAAATTACTTTGAAAATATCGACATCCATGGAATTGAACAAAAAATAAATAAATGCTTGACGTTTTTCTATTTGGACAAATATCGTTAATTATAACAACAATAGAAATATTAGATTAATAAATTTAAAAAATACAGTTTTGTTTAATATATGAATTTATTAAAAATTCAATATTGCGTAACAAAATATGCTCAAGCAAGAAAAGTTTTGTAGTAATTAGTAAACGGATAACAAGTAATTATAAAGATAATAGTTACAATAAATATTCAAATGCAGAACCATTATACGGTGACAGTCATTAAATATGGAATCTCTTAAATCATTTATGTTTTCGTGCCTTTTTTATAAATTTGATTTTTTATGTAACCCCATAAAAAAAGTCACATGGAGCAAGATCTGGAGATCTAGCAGGCCAGTCAATAATACCCCCTCGTCCAATCCAGCGCCCAGGAAATACCAGATCCAAATATTCTCTAAAGTTCCTAGTGTGCAGAACATCCATCCTGTTGGAACCAGACCTCTCAATCTGGGCGCACAACATCGTCTATTGCAGGGCCAATTTTATTTTGTAGCATCTCCAAATAATTTTCGGTATTTAGATTGCCACGTATTTCAATAGGACCAATTATGTGGTGACCTAAAATTCCGGCCCAAATATTAACTTTTCGAGGATATTGTGTCCTTGTTGAAATATTAAATCTAGGATTTTCTATAGCCCAACAACGGGTATTTTGGATATTTGGTTCATTGTTCAAAGTGAAAGTGCATTCGTCCATGAAAGAAATGGAACAAATTTTGATCATTATTAGCCGGGTTCTGCATATCTACGCAAAACACTCTTCTACTTTCTTCATCATATGGGACAAGTTCTTTGTGACACTGCATTTTATAAGAATAATACGTTTTTTTTTTAAATATTTTGTATGATGCTGTGATGTACTTCCAACTCATTTCCAATATATCTAGTACTACAGAAGTGGTCTACACTTATCAATAAAAACTTTTTATTAGTATAAATATTCATTTTTTAATAATTTCAATTTTCAAACAATAAAACCAGAGACAAAATCATATTGTCAGAACATACGTTGTGACAGATAAAATGTCAAGAATTTATTTATTTTTTGTACAATTCCATGGCTATCGATATTATTGTCAACGTAATTTTCGAAATTTTCATATTTAATTTCTGCCGCTACAAAGCATGTAAAAGTAATTCTGTTTTTGATTTAGATGCAGAATTTTATACCCCAAAACCTTTATTTGACGCGTTTTTGTTTAAATAATTAGGCAAGCAGGGAATTGCAAAAAACTGGTTTCCCATGTTAATTTCCTATGTACACCTTTAAGACAGACACACGGTATACGCAGGTGTAGCCATTTCTCTTAAATAATATATGAACTAGTGTATATTCCATTAATACACACACAAAGACAATATCGTAAAAATGTTAAAATCGGATTACACAGGCCTTGAAACTTGTTTATTCATGAAAATCTAAACCGATGAATTTTAACTTGATCCTATATCTCTACTATTGGCAGGAGGTAAAAACATCGGTATCTCTACCCAGTTTAAAAAAAGTTATATATTTCAGCCGTATGCAGTGACATACAAAAAATTTTGTTGTTTACCTACTCTGAAATTTAATTTTTTTCAAGAAAAATTAAAGAACAACCAAGTATGTATTTGAATTTTGGTTAATTTTAACATTCTAATTGACACTAATGACATTGACAAGTTAAAAATCAAGATCGACTCAATACAACAAAAAATAGGGGTACGCGATTTTTTTGCAAACCATTGTACCAATTTCGGTTGATCATAGCTAAAATTTAATCAGTTGCTCTCTTAAATGTATACAGGATGAGTCTGAGACGACGCCTCCCCTTTAACTTTTTAAATTATAAGTAATAGAAAGAAATGGCTCATATAAAAGTTTTATTATTTGAATTATAGATAATATTTGACGGCAAAATATAAATATTTTTTATAAAGTCAGGTTTACAAGATACAACTATCAACTTTTATTTTTTAAATAGCAACCTATAATTATTTTACTAAAATATAAACCACTACATTTTTGTCTTTTTAACGACCGAATAGTTTTTATTAATGTATTTGAAAAATTTCGAGTAAAATAAGATAAATGAGTTATATGAGAAATATTTTTTATTCAAATATTCTAGGTGGCTATGTGAAAATAAATAATAAATAAATAGATAAATAAGTAAGTAATAATAAATAAGTAACAAACAAATGTATACTTTGTTGGTATTAGCATTGTTATATTTTGTTTATTTTCACATAGCCACCTATAATATTAGAATAAAAATTATTTCCTATATATCTCAATTATTTTATTTTTCTCGAATTTTTTCAAATATATTCATTAAAATTAATACATTATTGAAAAGAGAAAGATATGGCGGTTTATATTTTAGTAAAATATTTATAGGTTGCTATTTAATAAATAAAAGTCGATAATCGTATTTTGTAAACCTGACTTTGTAAATAATATCTACATCTGCCATAAAATTGTATATTTAAAATTATAAAACTTCTGTATGAGTATTTTTTTCTATTACTCAAAATGAACAAGTTAAAGAAGGGGGGGGGGGGGCGTCGCCCCGACTTACCCTGTATAAAAATTTAGGACCATAAAGGCCAAATACAAAGATTTTTTTAAGAATATTCGGATTTTTTTAAAATAATTTAGAATGTGTTTTTTTTGTAAATAATGAAATTCTTTTTTTGATAGTTTGTTAACTTGTTTGTTAATTTCATGTTTGAAATTAAGTTTATCTTTAAATTAATATAATAAAACAAATTCGTAACTAAACAGCCTTTATATAATTTAAAACAGGAAAATACAAGTATGTAGATTTTTTTAGGTAAAAAGTTAAATATTGTTTCCATTAAAAAAAAATGTTAATTATTTAATGAACTGTTCTACGAATTTAAAAAAATTATAAAGAACAAAAGAGCACTAACATAGCCCTAACAAAATATGTGTTAAACAGTATAATATTTTATTAATGCCATGAATTTGGCACGTCATCAAATAATCTTAATTATTTCATAAACCGCTTTATGAATTTCAAAAAAATTTAAAGCACAAAAGAGCACTAACGAAGCACTAACAACAGATGTAATAAGTAATTTGAAATTTTATTAATGACGTGCTAAGTGTGAACTTGGCACGTCATCATATAATGTTAATTATTTCGTAAACCGTTCAATTAATTTCAAAAAATTTTGAAGCACAAAAGAGCACTAACGACGCACTAACAAAAGATGTAATAAGTTATTTGAAATTTTATTAATGACGTGCTAAGTGTGAACTTGGCACGTCATCATATAATGTTAATTATTTCGTGAACCGTTCAATTAATTTCAAAAAAATTTGAAGCACAAAAGAGCACTAACGAAGCACTAACAAAAGATGTAATAAGTAATTTGAAATTTTATTAATGACGTGCTAAGTGTGAAGTTGGCACGTCATCATATAATGTTAATTATTTCGTGAACCGTTCAATTAATTTTAAATTTTTTTGAAGCACAAAAGAGCACTAACGAAGCACTAATTACTAATATAAAAAAGAATATTTGTGCTTCCAATGACGTGCCAACTTCACGGACCCCACATTCGGATGTTAAAAGTAGAGGCCACGACTGAATAGGTGTTTATAACTGTCAGGAGTTCACCGATCATTTGAACCGTGATTGCCCTATGCCGAAAGTGGAAAGGTGCCTTATCTGCAGACGTACGGGACATCGTGCTGCAGAATGCTCACTGGACACTGGGAGGAGTTCAGTGCTAATAACCGCGAAGTCGGACACCAGGCGAGACGACAGCAGGCGAGACGGTAAGAAACGCAGGATAAGGTTCATTGCTGATAAGGCATACAAGCGTTTGGTGTTCACATCTGGCGGCGAGAAGATACGTTCTTATTTAGATACAGGGTGCCAGCATAACTTAATAAGTTTGGAGTGTATGGATCGATTGAGATTATACCGGAAGGACAGCTCAAAGGCTTTGGTGGCGGATCGGCGCTTGCACCGGGTGAAGTGTCATTGACAATTAAAATAGACGTTGTCAATTTAGTTGATGCATTGGTGACTGACTGCGATATTTTCGGTACCAATTTGATTATACGGCAACCAGTCTTGGCGCAAGAGGGCATCACGCTAACGGTGCAGGAAGGGAGTGTGCGCCTACAACGCGAGGATCCATGTGATTATATCAGGCTTATCACATTGGTGGAGTCACGGATGGACAAAATAGTCATCAGGCTCAAAAATGCAATATGCACCACACAGCCTTGAGTCATTCCGGTGAAGATAACAATCGAAGGCGGCGATCCAAACATGCTGATGATGTTTAGGCCGAGGGTGATCTACGAGGCGGGTGCTGCTGTGAATGTTTCCACGTGCGGTGATCTACTTCCGTGCGTGGGTGACTCAATTATGTCGCTTATGACAGCATCAACCAAGCGACTTACACTTACAAGGCGGGACGTGCTTTGGCGAGGGAGAAATACATCGGGGACGTCGAAATGGAGGAGGTGAGTAAAATTAACATAGGCATAATTTCACAAATAGATGTAGCACAGATCGAAACAGGTGAAATTTCGGCGACAAGTAAATCGGCGTTGGCGGACCTGCTTAAAGATAAGTCTGCATGTTTTGCGTTGTATGATGGTGATTTAGGTGTAACACATTTGGGCGAAATGAGAATTAAGGTGTCAACTGCTAAACCAATTTATTATAGACCGTATAGATTATCACAGGTGGAACGTTCAATTATCAGAGACAAGGCACAACAGTTGTTGGACAGTGGCGTCATTAGGGAGTCAAATTCTGACTATGCAAGTCCAGTAATTTTGGTGCCCAAGAAAAACGGTGATACTAGGTCAACCGCATAACGGTGAAAGATAGGTATCCCCTGCCTTTAATAAACAATCAACTAGACAAACTGGCAGGTAAGAACTATTTTCCTACACTTGACATGGCGCAGGGATATCACCAGGTGCCTATAAATAAAGATTCAATTAGTAAGACGGCGTTTATAACTCCAGACGGGCAGTATGAGTATGTACGAATTCCATTTGGCTTGGCGAATGCTCCAGCAGTATTTCAGCGAATAGTAGATAAGATGTTAGGTGGTTTATAGCACAGCAGCATCTTGGCGTACTTGGATGACATCCTTATACCATCGGCGACCGAGGAGGAAGGGCTCAATTCATTGGCAAAGGTGTTACAACTAGTGCAACAAGCAGGTTTAAAATTAAATTTAACTAAATATAAATTTCTGGAGACAAAATTAGATTATTTACGACATGAGATCTATGCAGGTGGAATTCGACCAGGTGAACGAAAGGTAAAAGCGGTGTTAGATTTTCCAGCTCCCGGTGATGTGCATGGCGTAAGGCAGTTCATGGGTTTGGCGAGTTATTTTAGAAAATTTGTATAGAATTTTGCACAATTGGCGAGGTCTCTCACAGAATTGACAAAGAAAGGTGTGGCGTGGAAATGGAACGACGAACAGCAGGCGGCACTTGACAGCTTAAAAGACAAGTTAGTGACTAGACCTATTTTAGCAATTTACAACAGTATAACTCCAATTGAGTTATATACGGATGCCAGTAAATTTGGGTTAGGTTCTATTTTGTTACAGGCACAGGTGAATGGCGAGCTGAAACCGGTGAGTTATTTTAGCAGGGCGACAAATAAGCATGAACAGTTTTATCACAGCTATGAGTTGGAGACGATTGCCATCGTGGATACTGTAAAACGATTTCGAGTGTATTTGGTGGGCGTACATTTTAAAGTAGTTACAGATTGTTCAACTGTACGAGCTACAATGATGAAACGTGATTTGGTGCCACGAGTTGCTAGGTGATGGATGACGTTACAAGAATATGACATGGAAATAGAGTATCGTCCTGATGCAAGAATGCAACATTTACAGGAATACACTCGAAGGTGCACGATTGTATGTTCCGAGGTTTCAACTCCTCCGTAGACATCATGACGACATGTTAAATGCAGTCGCGGCACCCCGGGCGAATGGTCAGGTAATGATAGATACGAGATCTAGGCGGTGAAAAGCGTTCGAGGTTACAAAAACGTCCGAGCGGTGGTTACAGTTGATAGTCTTCAGCGTTATTATAGTATAGCAAGTGATTTTCCTTCAGGTGAGGAGGTTTTGATTGATTTTTTAAGTTAAGTTAATTGGTGTGTAATTAACGAGGACGTTAATAGTTGCAGGAAGGCCGAATATAAGCGAGAAAATTCGGAGTTATGGGATGAGTTGGCGAGCTATGAAGTGAATGGGCTAGGAGTGGGGAGAGACAAGCGAGACGCTACGGCGATAGCCGAAGAGGGGGAACGAGCATTGAGCGGCGCACAATGAGCGCGCGCTCACGGGAACTGGGAACACGGACACAGGGAGAACGGTGTTATTGTTGAGTTGTATTATCATTTTGGTAATTATGTAACGTATATGTACGTAACTGTCGACAATACTTACCTACTAACCATAATGTCCTATCACCAGCTGCATAATTTTCCAGCATATGTTGTTTTACTGAACTTGTGGTCCATATAGCGGAATCATGTACGGATCCTGGGAACCGTGCATTTAAAGCTAGTATTTTAAGTTTTGCATTACATATCTAAAACGTATAAAAATGTAAACCTCTGTATTCATACCATACGCAATGATTCATTACATTTTTCACGTTGATACTATAATATCCTTTTCTATTTAAAAAAGACTAATGGAGGAATTGCTTCATCATTTAAATCAGGCGATTTGATTGCAACATGGGTACAATCTATGGCTCCGATGATACCGGAAAATCCGTAAGTCACATTCATGAATCTGAAATACAAAAAAAAAAACCAGTTTGCTTATTCGCAAATAATCTAGAAATAATTTTTCATATTGTCATATATATCACTAGATTTAAATGTGGCGCTGAAGTGACGCTAGAGTCAAGACACACACAGCGCTAGACACATTCATGTATATAGAATAATGGTGATCGACAACACGTATAAAAAATGTTAAATGTAATAAAATCTGTGAAAATTTGAAAAAGTGTATTTATTTATTAAAAATCGCATGTTTAGAAAACACAAACATGACATGGCGCAGCCGAATTAATTAATATTTGTGAATTTAGAAAAGCAAGTGAAAATAAAAAGTAAGAAGTAAGGTTAAACACGTGCAAAGTCAATAAGTTAGTAAAGAAAACAGTGAATAGTGAAAAAGAAGGCGCAGTCAAAAAGAAACAATGGACTCATTAAAACAACCAGATCCGTTAGTATTGCATGGAAGTATTGCAGAAAATTGGAAGCGGTGGAAACAAAAATATGAATTGTTCATGAAAGCCAGTGGAGCTGACGCTAAATCCAAAGAGGTACAGGTAGCAATTCTTCTACACACAATAGGAGAAGAAGCTTTAAAAAAATACAATACATTTGAACTAACGGATGCACAGAAGAAAGACCCAACAGAAGTACTAAATAAATTTGAGGAGTACTGCATACCAAGAAGTAATGAAACAGTCGATAGATATTTCTTCTTCTCGAGAAACCAGAAGGAAGGCTCAAAAAACTAAGTAGTGTATGTGAATTTGGTGACTTAAAAGACAGTTTAATCAGAGACAGAATCATTTGTGGAATTCGAGATAAACATTTGAAGGACAGACTGTTACGTGAAACTGAACTGACATTAGACAAGTGTATAAGAATCTGTGTTATAACTGAGTTAGCAGAAGAACAACTAAAACAGTTAAATAATGAAAGTGAAGTGCATGCAGTCAAACTTAAAACAAAGCAGACTAAGAAAGTGCCAGAAAATAACAGATAAGCGGAGAAAAAAATTATTTGTTTTAAGTGTGGAGTAAATCATCTTCCTAGGAAATGTCCAGCCTTCGGAAAGACATGTGCCGCCTGCAAGAAACAGAATCACTTCGCCAAGATGTACAAGTCGAAGAACAAAGTGGGTGCAGTCAATCAAAGCAGCCTCGATCAAGCTGAAGAGGAAGAAGAGTTTGTATTAGGTTTAATTAATAATAATATTAAAGTAGAAAAAGACTGGTTAGAAACAATTATGTTAAATAAGACTGATCAAATTAAAATTAAGCTTGACACTGGTGCACAATGCAATGTAATGCCAGTACAAATATTTGATAAATTAAAATGCAAGAAAAAATTACTTACAACAGCTTGTAAGTTAACTAATTAATGGTACACCTATTAAAGTAGTAATTTAGTATGTACTACAAACAAAGGTTATAACAAAAATGTAATTTTCCAAATAGTAGAAAGTAAAGAATATTCACCAACTATTTTAGGGTTATAATCGGTTGTAGAATTGAATTTAATCAAGAGAATTGATTCAATTACAAAAGAGATAGAAGTAGATTTTTTTTTGAAAAATCATGAATCAGTATTCAATGGGTTAGATAAAGTTAAGAATGTAAAATATGATATAAAATTAAAGGAAAATACAGTAGGGAAAGTCGAGCCTTGTAGAAAGGTACCATTTAAATTAATGCAACCGTTAAAAGATGAGTTAGATAGAATGATAAAAAGCGATATTATTGAACAGGTAAATGAACCCGCAGAGTATGTAAATTCATTGGTAATAGTTAGAAAACCGACTGGTAATTTACGTTTATGCTTAGATCCCCAACATTTAAAATAAAATATTTTGCGCGAACATTATAGTCTCCCAACTTTTGAAAATATAGCAGCAAAAACTTAATTCGTGGAGTGTACACTCTGTATGCAAGTACAGTGATAACTGAATTCAAAAAATTGGTTAAAACTCATGGAATTCCTGAAATTATCTACACCGATAACGGTACACACTTTATAAACAAACAAATGTTGGAAATGGCGAAGACATGGGATTTTCAAATTAAAACCTCAAGTCCTCGATATGCTCAATCAAATGGTATGAGTGAACGATATGTTCAAACTATAAAAAATATTATTAAAAAAGTTATACTGGATGGTAAGGATATGTACTTAGCATTGTTAGAGTATAATAATACACCTGTTTCAAATGTAATTCCTGCATCAACAAGAATAATGTACAATCGTCCAGTAAGAAGTTTATTACCTATATTAAATGACACAAATAAAAATTATAACCAGATTAGATAAAATATGTTAGATAGACAACATTTGCAAAAAATATATTATAATAAATTTACTAAAGAATTAGACCAGTTAGATAAAAATACTGTAGTATTAGTACAAAATCCGTCCAACAATAAGGATAAAGAACAGATAAATGGAAAAATAGTCACTAAACTAGAAAATAGACCAAGATTTTATCAAATAATGTTAGAAAACGGAATTGAAATAGAGAGAAATAGGAAACATATTTATAAAAATTCTGACAATACTAAGTTTCAGTTCAATAAAAATAAAGATACTGAAACCATAGTGGATGATAACATGTTAAAACAAACCACTAACAAAACTATTGTAAACCAGACTAATAATAACAACAATTATTACACTAGATCAGGTAGATTAAATAAGAAACCAATGTATCTTCAAAATTATGTAAAGTAGTTTGTAAGAAAGGGAGGTGTCATATATATCACTAGATTTAAATGTGGCGCTGAAGTGAAGCTAGGGTCAAGACACACACAGCGCTAGACACATTCATGTATATAGAACAATGGTGATCGGCAACACGTGGTATGAGAAATGTTAAATGTAATAAAATCTGTGAAAATCTGAAAAAGTGTATTTATTTATTAAAAATCACATGTTTAGAAAACACAAACATGACACATATAATTGTTTATCGCTCATTTTTTCTTCATTCGTTAGAGGAAAACGTATCAAATTACTCATGGTATGAAGTACAGTAGCAGTAACGTCCTTTATACAGCTGCTTACCGAACATTGCAACATACCAACAAAATAATCATGTCCTACACCTTTTTTATAGCTCCCTTGGGAATAAAAGTGTAGGGCTGCAATAATCTGAAAAAAGTACTTAGAAAATACATATTAATCAATATTAATTTATTTCTAATCTTTATTTTTTTAGGGATACCATTTTCTTCCCTCTGTATATCTGGCAAGCTCTATAGTAATTAACGTTATAAGTCCGGGAACACATACTTTACAGTATGAGTGAGACATTTAAAGACGAGGCGACAAAGGAGCCGAGTCTTGAAATTCGAAACGAGTACTGTAAAAAGTGTTCCCGGACGAATGTCGTTATGTATTTTATTTCATTCTGTGTCAAATTGCGTTTTAAAGAAACATTGAAATTAATTTAAAAATAATTTAACAGATGCTCCAAATCTAGTTACATTTTCGTAACATGATTAGCAACGGTTGTTTGGCAAATGTTTAATTTGTTTAAATAATTTGTTGTGTCAAAATGAATTCTTATGCAAATTGCCCAGAAATTGTAAATCCTCCAGTAATTGTAAGAAAATCTGAAGAAGCGTGTGCGAAATTAATACCTATTAAGTCTGGTGAAAGGTATCAAAAACAATTCAGCCATTTTTGTGAATGGAAAGCAGAAAATAATGTGATGAAAATTACGGAAGAAGTTATGTTGGCCTATTTTTTAGATTTGGTAAGAATTTAAATGATTACATTTATTATTTTATTTGTGAACTAATGTTTTTAGTCTAAGAAAATAGGTGCGTCTTCTTTGTGGCCGAAATATTCCATGATAAAATCAACATTAATTGCGAATGAAAATCTTGACATATCTCGTTTTTCTAAAGTGGTAGCATTCCTGAAAAAACAATCAATTGGTCATGAATCGAAACAATCTAAAACATTAACCCGAGAAGAAATCTATAGATTTATGAAAGAAGCTTGTACTGATAAATTTCTTCTGGCAAAAGTAAGAGGAAATTTTAAATAAAACAAGAAAATATACGAATTTTTTTGAATTTACAGGTTGTAGCTTTGATTGGAGTAGCTGGTGGTTGTAGAAGAGAAGAATTGTACAATATTTCACTAGACGATATCCAGGAAACTCAAACGCAGTTAGTAATTACAATTCCGTGCACTAAGACAAATCAAAGAAGAACCTTTACTGTAATAAACGAAGTAGATGAAATTAAATGTTTGGAGTTATTCAGAAAATACGTATCACTGAGACCAAAAAATGTTAATCATAGAATGTTATTTTTGGGATATAGAAATTCAAAGTGTACCGTACAGAGGGTAGGAATACACACAATTGGAGGGATGCCAAAACAAATTGCACTGTTTTTGGGTCTTCAAGATCCTGACAAGTATACTGGTCATTCGTTTCGGAGAACTTCTGCTACGCTTTTGGCCAATGCTGGTGCTGATTTAGCAGTACTAAAAAGACACGGTGCTTGGAAGAGTTCGTCTGTGGCTGAAAAATACATAGAAGACTCTGTGGAAAACAAAAATAAAATTGCTAGGATGATACTGAATGGAGAAACCTTTGTCGAAGTATTGCAGCAGCAAAACAAAGAAATTATTAATAAAACTAGTTTTAGCAGTAATTTTCCTCCAGTAACTATTGAGGGCAATACAAATTGTACTATTAATCTGAACATTAATATTTAAGTTTAATTGTTAATTTTTATTATACATATATTATGTATTTTTGAATAAATTATTTCTTAAATTTGAATAATTGTTATTGCCATGATTAATTTTGTGTTTCTAATAGCAACACTTTACCGGACCGGCCGTTTTTTGTGTTTTCCCGGATTGAAACTGTTGACGTAAAGTATTGGAATTTGACACAGTATGAAATAAAATATTAAATTATGTACAACTTGTCTAGACAAACGATATGTTGCCCTAAATGTGCTCTCCGGCATAGATAAAGGATCACTATCACTAATATAATATATGACTTACCCCTTTCATCATTCCTTATCGTATTTATTAATAACACAAATCCATTATTCATTTTTAAAGTAATTTACTAATTTAAAATAAACTTAGTCAGATTACTGCTCTACTAAATGACATTCAATATTGCTTACGTCAGAGATGGTCACCAGAATACCATTTTCATGCTTTCTTGTTTTTGAAACCAATACTTGTTTATTAAACAATATTGGTTACTAAGCAAGAACCACGAGAATACCGGCATTGATGGTTTCTTGTTTTATAAACAATAATTGTTTTCTATTCAATATTCAATAGCAACCAGAATAACCCCGATTCTCCCGCTTGTTTCACATTCAAATTCAGCCAATCAATACCCTTTAACCTGCTCATGCGCATAAAACGCGATAAGGAAACTACAAAAGATGCATATATCTGCACTCTTCTTCCATGGACGTTTAACAGTTCGTTGGGCTCAGTATATATAGGTCAACGACAAATATAACTAGACAAAACATTCCTTATTCCTCCTCACTGAATGTTTTGATTTCGGCTGGCCAGAAAAAGACAACTAGAGATAGAGATGTATTTAGTCCCGTTCGAGCATTTCTCACTAGATACCACATCCAGTGTTAAAGTCAAAATTTAAGCGCCAATACGATCAAAAATAGGATTCTCATTATAAAAATAAAAAATTCAACGTAAAATATTTATTATAATTACAAAATACAAAATTGACTTTACCGAACAATTAATATGTACGAAAACAAACTAACCTCACAATCAAAAATCATTTCCTCTTGTAAAGTTACACCAAATTTCTTTTCTTTTTCTTTCACATAGTATTATTCTAAATAGTCGAAAACCCTTTCAGAATATTCTTGCAACAAACAAGAAGGTATTTTTAAATACATTTTATAAGTGACAATACCCACTTGCAGATGGCCATTTGGCTCCAAATATTGAAAGGCAGATATTTGGTACAATATATTTTAACAAGTTTGCAGGATTATATACTTGATCAAGACCCTCTGAACAATTACGGAACACAATTATTAAATTTAATTTTAGATATTTATTTTAAAATTAGAATGCGCCACGAAACGAAAGTTATTCGGTTTGTTCCTACAGAAAATCCCTGACTCGTTGCTGACAGTTTCGTACTAATTTCTTGTACGCATGCACGAGCAATGACTGGTTTGAAACTAGTCAGTGATTATTTACTGGAACACATGATCAACAGTCAGAAGAATAACGTGATTTTCGGCGTTTGTATACTATTCAGATTTAACCTATAACTTAATTTTTGTCAGCATAATTGTAAAATAATATGGAAGGTAGGTAAAAAAAATTTAATTGTAAATCATAATTACTTATAATATTGTAACGTAACCCCCGCGGCCGCCGCCGCCGCGCTACCAGGCGCCTCAGTGTCTGCGCGCAACGCGCTTGTTAGGACTGGTCGCAGTAATCTATTGTGTGATGTTGTTTACCTCTAGAAGTTCTCTAGTAGGTCCTAGTAGGTTTTAGAAATAATCTAGCCAGGTATATATAACCCACCGCCAAAGCCAGCGAACACACATTCTGTATTGTAGTAGCAACGAGTAAAGAAGTCTGATATAAATAAGAGTCGGGAATAGTTGGGGATATAAACAACAGTCGACAAGTGAATATAAATAAATGTAATTAGTGATATAAAGAGTAGTGTTAATTGTTTAAATATATAATCTTAATGTTTAATTGTCTTATAATATTCTTAGTCTGTAAATTAGTAATATTTGTTTATCGTAGTGTTAGTTACTTTTATAAACCTTTAATTATCTTTTTAAATATTTATTTATCGTTTAATAAACGTATTCATTTAGTTAATAATATTTGTCTATGTTTTACACTTCACCCATATAAATAAAAACGTTACAATTGGTGTCAGAAGTGGGATTGTTGTTAAACTGTGAAGTGTAAATAAATAAAAATAAATAAAATGGCGACTAAACAAATAAAATTAAGTGAATTAAAAGTAAGTGATCTCAAGAGAGAACTGGAAGAACGAGAATTAGATACGACAGGACTGAAAAGCGTTCTACAATCTCGTCTGCGGCAAGCATTAATCGCTGCTGGTGAAAATGCTGACGATTACTTATTTGACCTATCCGACATTGATAAACAGATAGCAAACTTAGTAGAAAGTTCTAGAAAATCTGAAGAAAGTTCTAGAACATTACAACAAAAGTTAATAGAAAGTTCTACGAAGGCAGAAGAAAATTCTAGAATATTAGAAAATAAATTAGAAGATAATTCTAGAACATTAAAAGAAGAATTGAAACAGGAGATGGTAGAAAGTTCTAGAAAAGCCGAAGAAAATTCTCGAACATTAAAAGAAGAAAATTATACTGAAATGGAAAGCAGAAGAATGCAAACCAATATGGGAAGACGTTGCACCATACTCACAGAGTGTAAAAGCGTACTGGGCGCAATGGGACTTCATGGTGATTGAGGATGGCCTGTTGAAGCGTGTGGTAGAGAATGCCGATGGAACTGAGATGAAAGCTCAGTTGGTCATTCCTAAGAGTAGAATACCAGACGTGTTGAAAGAGATCCATGACGGATCTGGAGGCCATTTTGGAGTCACCAAAACTCTAGAAAGATTGCGCCAGCGATTTTACTGGGTTAACTTCACTGAAGATGCTAAAGACTGGTGCAAGAAATGTGTGGTTTGCGCTGGAAGCAACGGCCCTCATAGACGACGAAAAGCTCCAATGCGCAATACAACGTTGGCAGTCCATTTGAGCGCATTGCGATTGATGTGGCCGGACCATTCCCAGAAATAAGGAATATGTAGAAGTTGTGGGAAACCATAGCAAATGAAATTAATAAAACTCTCAATCTAAAAGTCACTGCATCCAATTGTGAGAACAGGAGGCCTATTCTGTTCACAAGTCACTAGTGACTTGTAATCACGATGATGATATTTCGCAGCGCTCTCTATTGACACAGAACGCGAATGACTGTATATGACGTCATATCAAGTGACTTCGAAGTCACTACCTCTGAAGGTGGTGACATACACAAGTCACTAGTGACTTGTAGTTTGAAAGATTGACAGAACCGTTCACTTATTTTCGGCTTGTCAGTTGAGTGGTTGAGTAGAGCGTTTGTTTTTTCAGTTTTATTTATTTTTATTTTCATATTTTTTTGTATTTATATATTATTAGTGTACGATTGTTTTCTTTGTTGTTTAGTTTAATTTAGTTCGCAATAACTTAGTAGTAAGTAGGTTAAGTTTGGTATACTTCTTCTTTTTATTAAACAATTTTTTAGTATAGTATTTTTTTAAATATTTTTCTTTATTATATGCAGTTTTAAATACGTAGTGTAGAAATTTTATATTCCCCCTTTAACCTCCTTGCTTTTGACATTGTTTTGGTGTTGGTGTAGATCGCTTATTTAGAAGACGAATAAGAGATGCTGAGGATCCATTTTCAGGTAGCGATGTGGAATTTATTTCAAATTATCGGCTGAGTAAGCAAGAAATTTTAGATTTATTTGAAAATATAATTCCACATATGGAAGTTGGTCATGGTTCTGCTTTACGAATCCCCAATCATTTAAGAGTAAGTTTAACAAATAGTATAAAATAAGTTTAATTTCATTATTATTGTTTAGATTTTAGCAGCTTTAAACTTCTTCGCAGTTGGCAGTTACCAAAGAAATATTGGTAACAATTTATTGGCATCAATGAGTCGTCAACCAATGATCAGCCGCAGTATTAAAGAGGTAGCCTGTGTACTTAATAGACACTGCCGAAGAACATGGATAAAATTTCCAAGAAATGAAGCTGAAAACCAAATTTAAAAACGAAGTATATATACATGATAAAATAATTGGATGTTACATAATTATTGTTATTAGGTTTCGCGTGATGCATCGTATGCTACATATTACTGGAATCATGGATGGTACACATGTTGCAATTCACAAACCAATGAACCAAAGAAAATGAGCATGCATATGTAAATAGAAAAGGGTACCATAGTATAAATGTGCAAATTGTAATATAAATAAATATTTATTGCTTTTTCATATATTAGTAAGTATATTATTTTTCAGATATGTTATCCACATTTAAAAATACTAAGTAGGTATTCTTGCTCGCTATCCGGGATCTACACATGATTCTTTCGTGTGGCGAAATAGCATCGTGGGAAAACGACTGAAGGCAAACTATGAAAATAGAGATCATGAGTCCAGGATAATAGGTATTGTATATATTTGCGTGTTCAAGGTTATTGATATAAAAAAAATAATGTAATAATGCAGGTAATTCGGGTTATCCTTGTTTGCTATGGTTGATGGTACCTTTGGCACAACCTGCAAATCACAGGGAAATAAGATTCAACATAAGATTTAAGCAAGTTAGGAGTACCGTAGAAAGATGCATAGGAGTTTTGAAAGGAAGATTTAGATGCCTTCTAAAAGATAGAACATTACATCATCAACCTCAAAACGCAGCAAGAATAATTATGGCTTGCGCTATTTTGCACAATATTGCAGTACATTACCGTTTGGACCATCCGAATCCTGTTTTGGAAGAAATAGATGCTGAATTGCAAGAATGTACAGGCAATTGGGACAAGCTGCACGTAATCAATACATTCAACAATATTTCTAATTATATTGTAATCAAGAATTGTTCGGGAATAAATATATGTACTCGTAATTTTTTTTATTTATTTTAATAAAAAAAGCTGTATAAAATATGACATTAATTTTTATGGGGTTTGTCCTTCCAGTGCCCTGGCTTATTCTCTCTAATAAATTATTTGTTTCCTGCTTCTGTCTTATAAAAGCATTATTTTGCTTTATAATGGCATCCACTTTATTGTTTAGCTTCGTTACTTCGCCCGTCAATATCTCTAAGTTTTTATTTGTTTCGCCTGACAGTGATTTTAAATCTTGAGCAGCCTTTGTTGCAGCACTTTGTCGAGATGTTCCTATTAAAAAAAAACTATTATCAACATATCACCTTGTTTACAGTAAGTATTATATAATTTCCATTTGCGGTCAAAATTATTAATTCCTGGCGTTATCTATTAATATATGTGACAGAATTTGTATGATATATAGTAACATGCTTCAAATATGTCATGCAAAACCTTTTCCTAGCAAATAGAGGTTTCAAAATACGAACAAATTTATTTAACGGAATACATACTACGAGGTGTCGATGCAGTTTCTTCTGTAACTGTGTCATCTGCTAGGTCATCTGTCTCCAAAATCTGCAACATTTATAAATCAATATATACCTCATTTATTCATTTTTATTACAACTTACCGGTGACTGGGTACAACTACCAGAATCTGTTCTCATTCGGACTGTTGCTTCTTTTAAATATGCACACTGAATCCACTTAATTTTTTTTAACAAGCCCTGAAGGTCCGGGAGCACAAGCAGAGGAAAATCTGCTTGGAGAGACTTTTCGCTTCATTGCAGCAGTTCCAAACGGGCCAGCATCAAGTAACACATGGCTTTCATCTGTTTCTGGTCTTTGTTCTTCGATCTCTAAATTCACCCCTTCTGAATCTTCAATATCAAAAACTGATTCCTCTGCCATGATTTTGATGACGCCATCATCAAAATCAGTCAATTGTATGTCCGTCATAGGTCCACCTCCCGTCTTAATTATGCTAGCTCTCATAGCAGATACTTTCCGCCGCACTTTAAATTTTATGTCCGTCCAAGTCTACATATAAAACAGTGTAAATAAAAGTTTATTACAAATTTTGCCTTTTTGTTATCTCACCCTTTGCCATTCATTGCTGAACAGTTTTCTGTTTTCCTAAACTGTTCAATTGTTCTACGAGAACCAACCACAATTTTTTAAAAGTTATGCGGCCCTCTGCTACTTGTAATCGTCCTTTCGCGAAGTCCAAATTGTCTTCCATAAAACCTACTAAAACTTTTTTCTGCTCTTTAGATATTTTTTTCCCGTCTTCTTCCATAATGTTAGAAAAGTAAAGAAAAGATATAGAAAATGATACTTTAAAACAAAACTTTTATGCCCGATGCATCACTGACACTTAAATTTTAAGTATTGCTTAAACTGACAAAATCGAAACGAAACGTCAAATGAGTAATTATATATATTGCTGTTAAAATTTCGATTTTTTTTATTTATTTAGCTTAAAATTTAAGTGTTAGCGAATTACTTACCACAATCAAATAAAGAACAAAAAACTTATTATTATGTTCTGTGCAATACTTGATTCTTAGCTATCCCTATGCTTGTCACACTACTATCGTTCAAACTTTCAAACACACCAACACCAAAACAATGTCAAAACCAAGGAGGTTAAAGGGGAAATATAAAATTTCTACACTACGTTTTCAAAACTGCATATAATAAAGAAAAATATTTAAATAATACTATACTAAAAATTAACTTAACCTACTTACTAGAAAGTTATTACGAACTAAACTAAAAAGAAAAAATAATACACGAAAACTATACGTACACTACTTATTCTACATTAAAATACAAAAAAATTATGAAAATTAAATAAAAAGACAAATAGATAAAGCTACACGCTATCAAATCCAAACAAATGTTTGAATTTGAATATTCTACCACTATTTAGTTTGAAATAGTAAAACATAGTGTAACAAAAATCCCTAAGAAGTCACTTCAACAAAACACGATATGCGGGTTGCTTACAATTTTTTACGTCATTAACTCAAGTCACCATCGTGATAGTGACATTGCGCAGAATTCGTCTGCTGAAGTTGAAACAGTTGAAAATGTATATACACCAAAAAGAAAACAAAAAAATAGTTTTAAACAGAAACAAAATTTTAGAAAAAATGCGAGAAGATATGCTCGAATATCAAAAAGAAAGATTAAGATTGGAGGCGAAAAAAAAATGAATTAAAAGAAAGAGAAGTACAAGCTTAATTAAAAGAAACATTTTAATTGCAGAGAGAAATGAGATATTAAAATTAAAAATAAGGGACTCATAATTTTTATAGAGACCAGCCATAGTTATGTTTTAGAGTTAATAAGTTAATTGTTATTTATGAATAGAATGTTTTTATTTTAAATCATTATTATTATTTTGTGTAGAATTATATTTTCTTTAAATGTATTACATACATATTATACAGGTACTTATATTTAAACAATAAAAATATGTATTTACATCATAACATGTTTACAACATTATTTCTTATATGAATGCCATTCCAATCCTCTGGTTCTTCATCTGGATCAGCATCGTTGATATCTATACCTCCAACAATATTGTTTTGTAATGGATCATTATTTTCGTGGTACTGAAATTCGTCATTTATCGCTAGTTATGCAGTACACATGTCCTTATAAGATGTGCAATTTCGGGTATTATCCTTAATTTTACATGAAAAAGTTGCCTAAACTTTTGTTTCAGTAGACCAATACAATGTTAAACTAAATACCTATTCAAAGTTAAAAAAAAAATATTAAATGATACCATAAACTGATTACAACTTATGGTATATCCATTGGGGGGGGGGGGTCGAACATCAAAGAACACTGTGATTTAACTGTCGTTTATTATTATCTAATGTACATCGGCTCACGGCCATGTCTTGTTATACCGTTTTCTCAATTCAACTAACAACTGCCACCTAGTGGTAGTACTGAACACTACATCTCTTCCCTTTTTAAATAAACAAAAAAACTTATAACTAAGTGTACATATTATGATTAAATTTATTTTGCTAACATAAACAAAATATAATACCCTACTATGCTTTCACGAATATGTAATATAGTCCTTCAAACGATTTGGGGGTTTTCGTTCACGTATAGGTCTTTCGCTTTTCACCTCCTGTCGCTTGTCTGTCTCCACTTCTTTTAATTCTTCGGTTCCTGATGATATGTCGTCCTGTACTTCAACCTTCACTGCCACCTCTTCGTCTTTCTTTTCAAAAAACTTCTTTACGTTCCTTTGAAATACTTTTCCGGCAGGCGATTGTATTGTGACGGTATCTCTGTGTCGCCTATCAGTCACTTTGTATTTTACTTGACTATAATCTGGAGTAAGTTTATCAACTTTCGGTTGCTTAATGATTACCATAATTCTAGGTAGGCCATATCGAGCAAATATTACACGCAACTCATTTATTAAGACTTCTGACGTAATAGCTCGTATTATTGCTACCTCATAAAATCTTGAGTAGTAATCTACTACTACCAGTATATGGTCTCCAGACGGTAAAGGACCCATCAAATCCATGACTAACGTACTCCAAGACTTATCTGGAAGCGGATTACGAAAAACTGGCGTAGTTTGGTTCGTTTTCTGAACAACTTGACATCCCTCGCCTCTTTTAACAAACTTTTCAGCATCTTGGTCTACTCCATCCCACCAGACTTTGGAACGAAGGCGGTTCTTCATTGCCACTATCCCAGGATGACCTTCATGTGCCAATTCTAGAACTCGACCTTGAAGATTTTTCGGGATAACTATTCGAGTACCTCTAAACACGATGTTGTCCAAAGCACATAATTCGTCTTTCATCAATTTCATCTTGGAACTGGACAGAGTTACCCGAACACAACGCTTTCCGAACTTCTATCAAGACTGGATCAGATCTTGAACATTCCTCCAACTCTTCGCAGATTTCCCTAGGAACTGCTTCAGCTTTTATCCAGATCATCTTCACTTGATGTAGTCCACCTGCTTTACACTTTTTCAGGTAGTCTCGACAACGGATCTGCAATGTTCGACTTTCCACTCTTGTACATGACTTTATATGTATACCCTTGTAACATTAAAATCCATCTTTCAATTCTCGCGCTTGGTTTCGAACGCGGCGAAAATATAAACTGTAATGCTCTATGATCGGTAATTAGCTCAAATTCTAATCCATACATAAATCATATTATGGAACCTTTCACATGCGTAAACAAGAGCTAACGCTTCTTTTTCCTTCTGTGAGTATCGTGTTTCATAATCGGTTAGACTCCTACTCGCGTAAGAAATAACACGCCAATTATCTCGATCTTTTTGAACTAATACCGCTCCTACACCCACTGGACTAGCATCAGCAACTCGGAGCATTTGGATCATATATCACTAAACATTGAGCATTTGACAATTTAGACTTCAATTCATTAAAAGATTCATTTTCTTCACGACCCCACTCGTATCTAACATTTTGTTTAGTTAAACGTAGCAATGGAGTACTAATCGTAGACAAATTAGGTATAAAAGCTCCACAGAAGTTGACAAGCCCAAGAAAACTACGTATTTCTTCCCGATTTCGCGGCGGTCTACACTTTTCAATCGCTTCAACTTTTGTTTGCAACGGCTTATAACCAGATCCAGAAATAACAAAACCGAGAAACACGATCTGTTTCTGTTTAAATTTACACTTTTTCAAATTAATAGTTATACCATGCTCTTTGAGACGCTCCAAAACACATTGACCGCTAGTATGAACAGTGATTAAGGGTGATTATCGAGCATTTGATTAGCATTGTTTTATCCCTGTCAATCGTTTATTTGTTATTTTAGAGAAAAATACTTCAAATAAAAGATGTGTGCAATTAATTTTTCTACAACTTTTATTTGAAGTATTTTTCTCTAAAATAACAAATAAACGATTGACAGGGATAAAACAATGCTAATCAAATGCTCGCTAATCACCCTTAATCACTTGTTCATACTAACGGCCATTGTAACCGGCGGTCATGGTCGCGTTCCGTCTCCGCAAAAACAATAATATCGTCTATGAAATTCTCTACCCCCTCTAAGCCTGACAAAACCGAATTCTAAAACAGAATTAGATAAATTAGTAGCAAGTAATATAATAAGTAAAGTAGATGACCCAAAAGAATGGGCAAGTAATATAATATTAATACAGAAACCCGATAAAAGTATACGATTGTGTTTGGACCCCACTGACCTTAATAACCCTATTAAAAGAAATTTTCATTTAATACCGACTTTGGAAGAAATAAGAACTAAACTATTAAATAAACGTTACTATACTGTATTAGATATTAAACAAGGGTTTTAGCACATCGAATTAGAGTCAGAATCTACTAATTTATGTACATTCAGTACACCGTATGGGTATTTCAAATTAAATAGATTACCTTTTGGCTTATCGTGTGCACCCGAGGCATTTGTGAAACTAAATCAAAAGTATTTCGGTAATATAGATAACGATAATATTATTTATTTTGATGATATTTTAATAGCCACTAGTACTGAAGAGGAACACGATAAGTTGCTTCAAAGTTGTAATTAATAAGGCACAAAAGTTAAATATAAAATTTAATGAACATAAAGTCCAGTATAAACAAGAGCAAGTGAAATTTTTAGATCACGTTTTTGATAAAAATGGTGTTAGGCCTGATAGAGAACAAGTTAAGGCTATTCTAGAATTAAAATAACCTAAAAATAAAGTTGAGTTACAATTTTTTTTAGGTATGATCAATTATTTAAAAGATTACATACCAAATATGTCTCAAATAAGTGCCCCGTTAAGAGAATTACTTAAAAAAAGATGTTTTATGGGATAGTAGGCACGAAAACTCATTAACAAAATTAAAAGAATTAATTGCAAAACCTCGTTTATTAAAACAATTTGATCCAAAATTAGATATAACGATACAATGTGATGCTTCAAAGGATGGATTAGGTTGTTGTTTAATTGAAAATAATAAACCTATTGCATTTGCATCGCGGACTATGACCCTTACAGAACAATCTTATTCACAGATTGAAAAAGAACTATTGCGCTTAATATTTGCGTGTAGGAAATTTAATTTTTTTATTTGGGGTAGAAAATTTAATGCCTACACTGATCACCAACCACTAATAAATATTGTAAAAAAAGAAATTATTAAAATTTCATCTAATAGATTGCAAAAAATGAGAATTAAATTGTTAGACTATGATTTCAATTTAATGTATTTACCGGGCAAAGAAATGTATATTGCGGATCTCTTATCACGAAACTACGTAGACGAATCACTTGATAAAGAAATTAATATCGATGGGGTAGTACACTCAATTAGTAGATATGATAGTAAATTAAATGAGATATGACATTAAAAAAGAGTCCGAATTAGATTCAATATTAAATAAGGTAGCTGAGTTTTGCTTATTGGGTTGGCCTGTGAATAGAAAGTCTGTACCTGAGGGTGTAAGACATTATTACAAAATTAGAAATGAATTAGTATATGATGAAGGAATTCTTTATTATAATAATAGAATCATTATTCCCCATAAGTTAAGGTCACAAATGTTAAATTTCCTACATGAGGCCCACCTAAGAATAACCAAAAATCAACTAAGAGCTAAACAAATACTTTATTGGCCGGCAATTATGAATGAAATAGAACAATATATAATGAAATGTAAGATTTGTGAAAAATTTAGCGCGCAAAATGATAAAGAAAAATTATTACCTCATGAGTTACCTGAACTACCATATGAAAAAATAGCTGCTGATATAATGACTTATGGTAATATTGATTATTTAGTAACAATGGATTACTATTCGAAATGGTTAGATATAAGCATTCAGACGAGTTAATAGAAAAATTTAAATGATTATTTATGACGTACGGCATACCTAAAACTTTAATAACTGATAATATATATATATATATATATATATATATATATATATATATATATATATATATATATATATGTTAGCTCTCCAGGCCCTTGGCTTGATGAACAATTCATCTCCATATGGTTTTGTCCATTGCTTTCCTTTCCCAATTTTGTACTCCCATCTGCTCCATGTCTTTCCTAACTGCCGTGTGCCATTTGCTTTTTGGTCGACCCCGTCTTCTCCTACCCTGCGTTCCACCTTTCAAAACTGTTCGTACTGTCCGGCAACCGCACTATATGCCCCTACCACCATAGTCTCTGGGCCTTTATGATACCCGTTATGCCCGGTTCACCATATAAGTCCATTATTTCGTTGTTTGTTCTGCGCACTATTATGCTTCCTTCGTTTTTACCTCCGAATATTTTTCTTAAGACTCTTCTCTCCTATACTTCCATTTTACACTGATCCCTCATGTTTAATGCCCAACTTTCGCATCCGTACAGAATTGTTGGCCTTATGACTGTCTTGTATATTTTTATTTTAGCTCCTCTCGATATTTTCTTGGATTTAAGTATACCATATAATGACCCTATGCATCTACTTCCTTTTGCTAATCTAGCATTGATTTCCGTTTCCTCGTCATTATTATTCGTAAGGTTGACTCCTAAGTAAGTAAATCTACTTACTTCTTCAAAACTGTACGCTTTACTGTCTGTGTTAATTGTAAGACTTCCGTTAAATTCTTCCCCTATTTGCCTAAATTTGGTTTTTTCCTCATTAATTTTTAGACCAGTTTCCTTAGCTACTTTTTCGATGTTGGAAAAAACTCTTGCTAATTCCAGTTTTGATCTGGTGATAATTGCTATGTCATCTGCATAAGCCAATATTTGATGTCGCTGTCTATTTATCATTCCTTTAGTGTAAGTGTTACTTGTTCTCAATGTCCACTCCAAAACCAGATTGAAAAGGATTGGTGAAATGGGATCGCCTGGCCTCAATCCTTTCTAGCTGATAATACTTTTTAATTCTGTAAAATTTAGCAAATTTTCAAATAATTGAAACTTTGAAATTAAAACCACTAGCCCAATGTATCCAAGATCTAATGGGTTGGCTGAAAAAGCCGTTCACATAGCAAAGCAGATTGTAAAAAAGCTAATGAAAATAATACCGGTATTGAAATTCCGTTACTTGAATACAGATCGACAATCATACCATCATTAGGTGTATCTCCATCAGAGATGCTCATGAATAGACTTCTAAGAACTAAACTCCCTGTATCCAACCATAAATTGAAACCAGAAGTTCAAAATAATATTAAAAATCGATTAGAGAATATTCAGTTAAAATACAAACAATATCATGATAAAACGGCGAGAAAAACATGTGAATCCTTTATTCCCAATCAAAATATCGTTTTTAGAAAGGATAAGGATTGGGTGCCAGGCAAAATCGTATCTCGGCATAGTACACCACGATCTTACATTGTATCAGACAATAAAGGTACATTGCTACGTCGAAGCTCCTATCATTTAAGAAAATCCTTAAATGAACCAATTATAGAAGGAAATTCAATAGATGATCATAGTTCCCCTACTAATTCGTCTATTTTTTTATCTGTGCCATGTGAGGAACCTCTAGGTATAAATAAATCGAATAACAATCTTATTAATAATAATTGTAAACCATATACTATACTAGATCTGGTCGAAATGTCAAACCGCCTGTGAGATTTCATGATTATATTCTGTGATTAGTACGTAAGATAAATAATTTAATGTAATTTATTTGTACGGTTGTAACTGTAGTGCAACCTTAGAGTTATAAGTCTGAGCTGTAATTTGTTAGTAACATTTGTTACTTTTGAAATTTTATTTTTGTATAAAAAAGGGAGATGTTGTATATGTTGGCAACACATACTAGTTGCTAACTTCGGTATGAACCAGCCAGCCAAGAGACATATTTAATGGCTGACTAATGATTGCCAAACATGTGCTGTTAATAGTCAATTATAATAAATAACTATATACATCAGTCTTGATATTTTATTATAAACATATTGTAACGTTTTTATTTATATGGGTGAAGTGTAAAACTCAGACAAATATTATTAGTTAAAAGAATACGTTTATTAAACGATAAATAAATATTTAAAAAAAAAATTAAAAGATAATAAATTTAACTAACACTGTGATAAACAAATATTAACACTAATTTAAAGACTAAGAATATTATAAGACACTTAAACACTAAGATTATTTATTTAAACAATTAACACTACTATTTATGTCACTAATTACATTTATTTATGTTCACTTCTTGTCGACTGTTTGTTTATATCACCAACACGACGCTTATTTATATCAGACTTCTTTACTCGTTACTTCTATATCGCAGACTATGTTCGCTGGCTTTGGCGACGGGTTATATACCCGGCGACTTTAGTTCTAAAACCTACTAGAATACTTCGCGAAGTAAACAGCATGCACAATAGATCACGTCATCGCGACACGTCCTAACAAGTCTGCTACGCGCGGACATTCGGCGCGACACAGCGGCGCCAGCCATGGCGCGGCGGCGACGAGGGCTACGGAGCGGCGGTGGCGGCGACGTTACACTGCCCCCTCCTTAAGACTGTTTCGTCCCGGGACAGTTTGTGATGACGAAATCTGCATGTACTACCCTTAGTGCATTTCGAATTCTTAAAGAAGTGACAGTCGATGGTCCGCTCGATTTGATTTCTTTCTGTCCGTTAGGGTTAAAGCTGTAGACGAGAATTTCAACGCTGGTGAAACGGAGGAGGGTCTCTAACATGTTCCTTACAATCCTCCAATCCAAACCACTAGACCACAATCTAACTTCGGTACCGCTAGCTTCAAAATATCATTCTCCAGTAGATGATCCCTCAAATCGCACAGCGAGTTCCATAGGCTGTGATACGACGGCTTCTGATACCGCCCCTTGTGCCCAAACGAATAGTTCTCCATGAAATCTTCAAAAGTCGGTTCTTGAGCTATGATCCGACGAACTGTTGCTCCATTATGGTCTTCGTTGTTGTCTCCGGCAAAAGGGGCTAGCCGATTAAAGTGTACCACTCTCGGCTTCCCGGTAGGTCGTTTCTTAATTCTGTATACCACGTCGTTTATTCTTTTGACTACCTCATAGGGGCCCTCCCAATTATTTTGCAGCTTTAGTGATAACCCGCGGCGCCTTTGTGGGTCGTAAAGCCACACTAAATCCCCAGGTTGATATCCACCTTTTTCGGCTTTGATGTCATACCGGTCCTTCATTCGGTCGCTGCCAGTTTGAATGTTCGAACGGACTTGTTCATGAATGTCATCCATTCTTCTCCGTAAGCCCGTAACGTAGTCTCCTCCGGCCAGGTCTTCCCCAGGTTTGCTGCCGAACACCAAGTCGCATGGTAAACGCAACTCACGTCCGAATAAGATGTTCGCAGGAGTTTGCACTGTTGTTTCATGCACGGATGAACGATAAGCCATCAGGAACAGATGAAGATGTCGGTCTCTTTGGTGGTTGGAGACAACCTTCGACAAATATCGATTGATTATTCTGTTCATTCGTTCAACCATGCCATCGGACTGCGGGTGTAATGCAGTTGTTCTGGTTTTATTAATTCCTAATATCTTGCAGATATTCTGGAAAACGGCAGACTCAAAATTTCTTCCCTGGTCGGAGTGAAGTTCACGTGAATGCCCTGAATCGGCATATACATTCTATAACTAAAGTTTCAGCGAACGTGGTGGCTTCTTGGTTGGGTAATGGATAGGCTTCAACCCATTTGGTGAAGTAGTCCATGACAACCACGATATATTTACTTAGTCCTTGCGTAGTCCATCGGGCTGCCAACTATCGTCGACTACTGTTATTCTGGCGACGGTAGACTGTTTCTCTTCAAGTCGACTACAATGTTTGCAGTCATCTTGGAAAGGCCTTCTGGACAATGCATCGGCATTACGATGGCTGGTACCTATCCTGTGTTCGATTTTGAAATCGTATTCCTGTAGTCTTTCAATCCATATAGCCACCTGACCTTCAGGATTCTTGAATTGTAGCAGCCATTTTAATGCAGCATGGTCAGTTCTAATCAAAATTCTTCTTCCGTACAAATATTTGTAGAAATGTTCCACGAATTTAACGACTGCCAAGAGTTCTTTTCTGGTCACACAGTAATTCCTTTTTGGTTTTGACAAGGTCTTACTAAAGTAGGCAATAACGTTCTCATGCCCATCTTGTATCTGGGAAAGAACGCCACCAATTCCGACGTTGCTGGCATCTGTGTCTAGTATGAACTCTCCTTTAGGTAAAGGATAACTCAAGACGGATGTGCTTGTCAAAGCAAGTTTTACTTCTTTAAACGCAACTGTACAGTCCATATCCCAGATAAATCTTCCTTCTTCAGTAAGCCTTGTCAGTGGCTTGGCTATGTTGGCAAATCCAGGTACATATCGTCGATAATAGGTACACAAACCAAGAAAACTTCTAATTTCGTGTTTGTCCCTAGGTGCTAGCCAGTCTCTCACAGCCTTTATCTTCTCCTGGTCAACTGCAATACCCTTACCGGAAACCACGTGTCCTAAGTAATGAACTTCTCTTTGAAACAGGTGACACTTCTTCGGGCTAAGTTTCAGGTTAGCCTTCCTCAATCTCTGGAAAACATCTTCCAAATTCTTCATGTGGTCGTCAAATGTCTTACCTACCACAATAATATCGTCGAGGTACACTAAACAGGATAGCCCAGCCAATACTGTTTCCATGAGTCGTTCAAACGTTGCAGGAGCATTGCAGAGCCCAAACGGCATTACGGTAAATTGCCAGAGTCCGTACCAATGATGAAGACTGTCTTCTCCTTATCTTTTGGATACAAATCTACTTGCCAGTAGCCGCTCTTTAGATCCAAAGTGGAGAAAATCTTTGAGCCAGCCAAAGTGTCTAATGTGTCGTCTATTCGAGGTAGCGGGTAGCTATCCTTCTTCGTCACGTTGTTAAGTTGACGATAATCGACGCAAAATCGTGTAGAGCCATCCTTCTTCTACACTAGCACCACTGGTGAAGCCCATGGACAGCTTGAAGGTTCAATCACACCTTCCATCTTCATGTCCTCGATTATTCTTTCTGCTTCCTCACGCTTCGCCAGTGGGTGGTTCCAACAAGATGGAGCCACATCGCACACTGCAAGGGACTCAATGGCTCTGTTAAGGGACATTTTTGGCGAAAGCATTATTTCGCGCAGAAGCGATTTCAATTGGCCTCCGCGTTCACCGGATTTAACCGCTCCTGACTGTTTTCTTTGGGGATATTTGAAAGTGTGTACGTTAATAAACTAAAAACCATCTCCCAATTAAAAAATCTGATGTGGCCAGCACAATATCTTCCGTCAATCCTGTGTATTATGTACAAATTCCATACATAAATTTTCTTGCAAAATATTCTAAATTTTTGGTATTTTATGATTCCCTTTCTCGGCAACTGAATTCCATACTCCTGATAACAAACAAACCGCATGAAATAAGAAAATCATGAAATTTTGAATGAAAAATTATGACACTTGTCAGTTATGGACATAATTAATTTCTGTCATTTTGATACGGGTCCCCATATCTGCTTGCCCAATGCAGCAAAGTCATGTCACTGCACGCGCCCTATACATAATTTTTTTTGCAAAAGATGCTATATTTCCAGTAAAGTTATTTCATAAACAAACTATGCAAATTGCACTTGACAATGATATCTTCTTTAGTTTTTCCCATTCGTTAGGGGGTCGCTGTTTTTTTATTTTCTTCTACTCATTTTTGTTTTGCGTGTCGTCCTCATTCAGTTCCTTTTCTCTCAAGTCTTCTGCAATACAGTCTTTTCATCTTATATTTGGACTTCCTATGTTTCTTCCACCTTCTATTAATATATTCACCTCTCCTCATGACATGTTCAAACCAATGTAATCGTCTCTCTTATATCTAGAAACTTCTAACACTAGAGTTACTTCCTTTATTCTTTCATTCAATTACTTGCTTTTTATTGATACTGACATCTGTCAATTTGAATTACCTGAATATATTAGCAGTTTCCATGGTTAAGTTAGCATAGCTGGCTGAATTATGAAATTTATATGAATTTTTTTATCTTTATTATCCTTTAACTCAATATCTGTTGATTATGAAATATAAAATGCAATCAAATCGTATAGAGAATGATATATTCTTTAAGTTAAAATAAAATTTAACTGAGTTTTTCAAGAAAAACTGTTAAAATCTTCAAATGAGGGTACTTCCGGTTGACCAATTATAACCAAAATCTAATCAAGTCTGCATATGGTTGTAAGGAAGAGGAATACGCATGAATTGTAATTTTTGGAATTCTAGTATTGGAGATTTCGTTGCCGACACCGCGGTCACACACACACACACATACAGACATCATCGTAAAAATAGTAAAACCGTATTGTAAAGACCCTAAAACGTGCTTATTCAATGAAAACTCACCACCGAATTTTTTGACCAAAGACAATATCTTCCTTATCTATAATAGGTGACGGAAGGTAAAAACAACATTCGCAATGAAGTCGAGGCTATAACACCTGTAATTTTGCGAAAGGTTATGGAATTTTTTTTGGAAAGAGCACTAATGTGCGAAGTAGCAAATGGCCACTACTTGCGAGATATCATTTTTTTAATTAAACCAAAAATATTCCCCATTAATGTACTATATTTAAAAAAATATATACATATTTTTCGTTTAATTAAAAAAGTTATTCAGAAATTCAAACCACAATGTTCATTTTGCGCCACCTGTAGTATATTATTCAGTTAGCATGTAATGTATGCTATTATTCATTAGAATGAAGTTTGCATCACGAGCCAGAAGGCGATTGTGTACGTACATAGACAAATCTAGTTATCATTGTAGCATAATTATTAAGTGATTTGACCTTTAACAGCAAATCTTAAAACCGATTATTCAGTTACAGTTTAAGCTTAAGAAGAAAATAAAAGTATGACAAATAGCAAAACTAGTGTAATTTTGGCTTTTTATGTGGAATAATTACTTATTTGAAGTAATTTTGTTTATACTCCTTGAAAGGCAGGATTTAATTTTGACGATTGAATAATATTCCATCGAACTGTCAATTTTATTCAATTAGCAACAGTAACCAAGATCATTAATTGATAAAAATAGGTTGAATTACGGGTATATTATTTAACAGTTGTGAATAAAAATATAAATATACAACTTAAGCTAATACTATTATTTCGCTCATAATATAATAATAAATAATAATAGAACAGCTCTGCAGGCCTTATAGGCCCATGGCTTTTTTACATATTTCTTTCCATTCTGATCTATTTAGAGTCCTTTTTTCCCAGTTTTTTTATATTTAGTCTATTCAAGTCTTTAATTACGGAGTCACACCACTTTCCCTTAGGATGCCCTATTTTCTTCTTTATTCCGGTCCTGCCCTTGAAAACCTTCACTGTTCTGTCCTCTGGTAGCCGCATTATATGTCCCAACCATCTTAGTCTTTGAGCATTAATTAACCCGGTTATTGCACTGTCACCATATAAACACATCACTTCCGCATTTGTCCGTCTTGTCACCCACATTTCTTCTTTTTTCCCACCGAATATTTTTCTTAACGTTTTCCTTTCCCACACCTCCAGTTTTAAAATGTCACTTTGTTTTATCGCCCATAGTTCGCACTCGTACATTACTGTCGGCCTTATCACAGTCTTGTAAACCCTCACTTTCGTTGCCCATGATATATATTTCGATTTTAGCAACCCATGTAACATCCCAACACATTTACTTCCTTTGGTTAGCATAGTGCTAATTTCCACACTCTCTTCACAATTGTTTGTTAAAGTCACTCCCAAATAAATGAAGCTCTTCACCTCTTCAAACTTATACATCTTCCAATTTTCACTTTTAACTACTAAAACTACTAAGTCCCTTTGTTGTATTTTGTCTATTCTCATATATTTTGTCTTTTTTTTCATTTATTTTTAATCCCACTTCTTCCGCTGTTCTTTCTAATCTCTTAAACACCTCCTGTAGCTCTTGCCTTGACCTTGTTAATATCGCTATATCGTCCGCGTAGGCTAATATTGATGTTTCTTCCCGTATACTCATAATAACTAAATTTAATATTTGCGATCAATTTGTTATATTATCCCTGCAGTACACGCACTATTGGGATGTTTCAATAAGAATGCGAACCTGGTGGCGAAGTTTGGAACTATAACAAAGGAGCAATTTTATTTTATTTGTATACTTTTACATAGGTGCGTACAGTTAATAGAGTGGAAAATATATAATAGAACTAATGTTTACAATTAATTAAACTACTACTATCGAATATGTATTGTAAAACTTGCCCTAAGAAAAAACTAAACTGTATATATAACCTAAAAACTACTAACTAAAGTATTTAAAATGAAAAATAATAATCTACTGCTAAGTTAATAAAACAGGAAATAAGGGAATATACTCCACCTAAAATAATAATAATAAACACTGAAAGAAACGACAAACTACAAGAAGAATCAAAGAAAAACTAGTGACAGCAATGATATGGTTATGGAAGGTAAACAAATGTGCTCCTTTGTCAAATGTTTGACGTTGATGCACAACGCCATCTCTACGTAGTGAAATGTGCACTGGTCTCACAAACCGCGTTTAAGAAAAGCTGTTTCTAATGGAATTTATACAACACCAGCATGCTAAACAGAAACTATGCATTCGTTTACTTATTAATTTATTGATTTTTAATAATTTTATCGAATAGAGAATTTTAGGTTTTTTAATACTAATAAAAAAATTCAAAAAAATAATATTTAGATTTTTTTTAAGATACTACTACTTCCGGTTTTCCGATTGGTACCAAAATCTTTCAACTCTCCCCATTAATGTTAGATTGAGGAATCCGTAGTTAAACAGGTCTTTAGTCTTATAGAATTTGAGAAATCAACCTCCAACAACCTCACACACATCCACACACACACACAGACATTATTGTAAAAATTTTAAAATCGGATTCTATGGACCTTAAATCGTGCTTATTCAATAAAATCTGGATATGCGATTTTTAACATGAATCCAATACCTCTCTTAGCGAGAGGTAAAAATATTGCACCAAAACACGCACAGATCCTCTACACCGTAGTTGTTTATAAATCACTAAAAACGTACTTATTTGTTCTGATATTAACACATTACTACTCCTGAACACTGTTTGAAAGGTACTAAGACGCTCAATGCAACACGCGTACTCATAATGATTATATTTAGGATTTATTTAGTCTGCGGTCCAGGAGACCGCGCGCGTGTTTTCCAGGGTTAAGCTTTCAGTTTTCAATTACACTAACAGTTAAACAAAAAAAATCGTAATTCTGACATAAAATAAGAAAATATCCACCGCTAATACAGCTTATAGTCTAGATTCTAATCTGTTTTAACTGGCACTACACATATATTGGGCAGAGCACGTTTCACAACACCATTTTTCGTACGTAAACTAACCACACGGGTGACACTATCGACGCCCGGATGCAGCTCTACGATACGGCCGTACTTCCAGGTCAGTGGTGCAGTGTTGATTTTGTTTAGGATGACCAAGGTCCCGGGTGTAATGTTGGGCGTGTCCGTGGTGTTGCCTCTAGGTCTGGGTTATAATTGGGTCAAGTAATCAGATATCCAACGCTTCCAGAAATGCTGACGAATTTGTTCGGCGTATTGCCAGCGGGATAAACGATTGTGTAATATATGTGTAATGCACGGGTCAGGAGTTGATGTCAGCATACAACCAATTAAAAAATGACCAGATGGGTCACGAGTTTAAGCAGGTTTCAATGCATGCTAAAAGTGTGTACACCTCCTCAAATATGAGCATCGCATTAACCATTACAGGCCGGAGATGATGTTTAACTTTTTTACTTCCGATTCCCATAGTCCACCGAAATGAGGAGAACGTGCGGGTATGAAGTTCCAATTCGTTCTTTTTATTGCTATCTGATTGACGTCAGATTTGAATTCTTTGAATCGCAGCATTCAAAGAATTCTGCTAGTACTTAAATTCTTTATTAGCACGTACGAAATTGGTCGCATTGTCTGAATAGATATTCCTTATTAAACCGCGCTAAGAAATAAATCTTTTTAAGACATTAAAAAAAATGTCTGACGTTAAATTGCTAACTAATTCTAAATGAATTTCCTTTGTAGCAAATCATATAAATACACAAATGTAATCTTTTATATTTCGCTTCCCTCTATCAACACCTTGCTTTATTAAAATTGGACCGGCATTATCTACCCCTCAATTAACGAAAGGAAAAGAGTATTCACATCGAGATGTAGTTAGGTCACCCATGATGGAATTTAATTCTCGCGGTATTAGAACGCGGAAATAAGGTATGTATTTATGTAAGACTGTGTACCTTATTTTGTCCTGATAGCGGCCAAAATTTTTCGCGGATTGTTGCTAATGTACCAGCATTACCAACATGTAAATGATTTTCATGAATTTGTTTAATAATTATATGGGTAACACAATTGGGTACTTTTTGTCAAATGGGATGATTGCGTTACGCAAACGTCCACCTACGCTGATTAATGAATCATTATCCTGAAATAGGTTTAAAGTTTTTAATTTACTTTTATTATTTATTTCGTTTTGTGATTGTAAATCATTGATCTTTGTTGAAAAAATTAAATTTTGTACTATCTTAAGAATAATATTAGTTGCATTTTCAATTTCATTTGTACTTAATGCCCTATTAAACATATTGTTTTCGTTTCGAGTGTTGTTTAAAAATCGAAGACAATGTGCAGTAACCCACTGTAGTTTTGCAAAATTTGAATATTTATTTAACCAATCACAATTGTTTACATATGTTGTGTATATATGCGTTTCTGAAATATCAACACAAGAGTTTACTCAAGTATGAATCCCAGTTAATAATATTATCATTTTTCAACCATGCAGACCCATGGAACCAACGATATCGTTAACTAATTGACTTGGTAGTCTACGCCGTGTTATTATGTCAGCAGGATTGTCCCTAGACTTTACATGATGCCAATTTATTGTATTAGATAATGATTGGATTTGAGATACCCTATTTGTAACAAATGTTTTTAAATTGTCAGGTGATGTGGCTAACACAATTATAAAATTTGTCCAGTATTTTATTTGATTTATATTAATTTATAATGATTCCTTAGTGACTTTCATTGCGTTTGATAATAACAAAACGCCACACAATTCCAAACGTGGAATGGTGCAACACGAGATTTTACGTAGAGATGAAATGATACATGCCCGGTTTTACTAACTGCACGAAAGTAAATGCAAGCACTATATGCGTTTTCAGATGTATCTGAAAATCCGTGAAGCTCTATTGATTCTGAAGGGAATATGTATATCGATTATTTTACGCGAAATTAATATATTGTGGACTTCATAAATTTCGTTAATGATTTTCGTCCATTCGGCAGTAAGATTCTGTCTGGGGTATTGGTTCACCCCAGTTGTTTTAATTGCCACAATATTTGTGCGTTTAGTGTTAATATTATCTGATTTACTAATTTGTCTGTTTATAATGTAATTTTAATCATATTTTTTTTAATTCCACCCACTGAACTAAATACTAAATGGAACTTGCTTTAAGGCTCAATTTGTGCGCGTCATAGGAGACCGCCATATCGCTCTACTTTTTAAAAGTGCGAATTATGGTTTTTTGTTTTGATTATAATATTACAAAATAATAAAAAAAATATTGTAATGAATCGAAGGACAGTAAGAAAAACAAATGCGTGTATAATAAAAAAGATTAGTATAAAGGAAAAATTAAAACAATAGATTAATATTTAATATTAATAATTTGTTCATTGATGCTTGAATAAAATTAATTTATTCAGGGATGTTCTTATATATGCACCTCTCAGAAATTCTGTTTGATTTTTCGCTAAATTATAGAAGCGAATTTTACAATACGATCATGCAATTAATCGTTTCACATGGCCATCTTAACCAACAGCTGTTATGAAAAGGTGATAGTTATCATGGAACAAATTTTTCATATACAATATCATATATATATATATATATATATATATATATATATATATATATATATATATATATATATATATATATATATACAGGGTGGAAACGAACTTAATGTCATAAATTTAAGGGTGAGTAGTATGACATGTGTAGATTATGAAACAGAAATTAAGTTCAAGAATAATAGCGCAGGAATGTGAGATTGCTCATTCTACTGTATTGCGCATTCTTAAAAAACATAAATACCACCCTTATAAGATGCAATGCCATCAAGACATTTCGCCCATTGATGAAGAAAGTAGGCGAGTTTTTTGTGAAGATATGCAAGAACGAGCGAATCGGGATCGTGATTTTCTTCCATCTATTTGCTTTACCGATGAGTGTACTTTTACATTAAACAATGAACCAAACGTTCAAAATGATAGGCACTGGGCTCTAGAAAATCCAAGATTAAATGTTACCACCAGAACGCAATATCCTCAAAAAATTAATATTTGGGCAGGCATTTTTAATAGCAATATTATTGGACCATTTGAGATCGTTGGCAACTTAAATTCTGAAACATACTTAGAACTCTTGATTAATGAGATCGGCAGGATTAGACAGCGTAGCGCGCGAAAATCAGGAGGTTTGGTTTCAACAAGATGGCTGCCCAGCTTATTTCGGAGTAAGTGTTAGAGATTATTTAAACCAAGCATTTCCAAATCGCTGGATTGGTCGTGGTGGAACTTTAAATTGGCCAGCCAGATCTCCTGATTTAGCACCTTGCGACTTTTTTATGGGGTCATCTTAAATGTAAAATTTATAAGCAGCGCCACCCAAATATTAATTCATTGAGAGAAGCTATCATGGAGGAGAGCGCCTTAATCACAAATAGGCAGCTCGCTAATGTAAGAAATTCATTCTACAATAGACTTGGTTATTGCTTGGCTGAAAACGGAGGATTATTCGAATATTTGTTATAATAATAAATTGTAGTGATTATTTTATTCAGAGAATTACTGTTTGAAATTTGAATTGTAGTAGATAGGTCTTAATGTTTACATGAATTATTTCCAATTTAAAAAGATTTTCATTAAAAATCCTATAAAAAATAAATATTTCATTGAAATGTACAATTGTCGTAATAATAGGTATGGAGATTTTTGTATGAATTTAATTTACCTATTTATTTGTTTCTATTTTTGTTTCAATTCCATGGCTATTTGATATTTTCAACGTAATTTTCAATATTTTCTTATTTAATTTGTGTCGTTACAAAGCATGTAAAAGTAATTCTGTTTATTGATTTAGATGCAGAATTTAATGCTCTACAACATTTATTTGAAGCATTTTTGTCTAAAATAATTTGTGGAGCAATGCGCACGAAAAAACTGTTTTTCTCATATGAATCGCCTATGTACACAGGTATGATGTTCCACCCGGTATATACATATATATATATATATATATATATATATATATATATATATATATATATATATATATATATACATATATATATATATATATATACAGGGTGGAAACGAACTTTATGTCATAAATTTAAGGGTGAGTAGTATGACATGTGTAGATTACGAAACTGAAAGATTTTTTTTTAAATTCGAAAAACGAAAATTCGACATTTCTTAAGGAAACTTTTTTTTACTCCTGTTTTAATTCATATTTCATTAGAAATATGGTTATCAAAAATACATTCAAAATTAGTTGTATAAGATATTATTCTTAATAATTAAATTAAATAGCATTTTTAAAGAAAATAATTGTGTAATAGATAAAATAATGCAAATGCATTGCCAGTAGTCCAGTGGTACCAAAAATGTTGGTTTCATGAAAACTACCCTTAAATATGCGAATTTTTAAAAAATTCTTTCTGTTTCATAATCTACACATGTCATACTACTCACCCTTAAATTTATGACATTAAGTTCGTTTCCACCCTGTATATATATATATATATATATATATATATATATATATATATATATATATATATATATATATATATATATATATATATATATATATATATATATATATATATATATATGTATATACCGGGTGGAACATCATACCTGTGTACATAGGCGATTCATATGAGAAAAACAGTTTTTTCGTGCGCATTGCTCCACAAATTATTTTAGACAAAAATGCTTCAAATAAATGTTGTAGAGCATTAAATTCTGCATCTAAATCAATAAACAGAATTACTTTTACAGGCTTTGTAACGACACAAATTAAATAAGAAAATATTGAAAATTACGTTGAAAATATCAAATAGCCATGGAATTGAAACAAAAATAGAAACAAATAAATAGGTAAATTAAATTCATACAAAAATCTCCATACCTATTATTACGACAATTGTACATTTCAATGAAATATTTATTTTTTATAGGATTTTTAATGAAAATCTTTTTAAATTGGAAATAATTCATGTAAACATTAAGACCTATCTACTACAATTCAAATTTCAAACAGTAATTCTCTGAATAAAATAATCACTACAATTTATTATTATAACAAATATTCGAATAATCCTCCGTTTTCAGCCAAGCAATAACCAAGTCTATTGTAGAATGAATTTCTTACATTAGCGAGCTGCCTATTTGTGATTAAGGCGCTCTCCTCCATGATAGCTTCTCTCAATGAATTAATATTTGGGTGGCGCTGCTTATAAATTTTACATTTAAGATGACCCCATAAAAAAAGTCGCAAGGTGCTAAATCAGGAGATCTGGCTGGCCAATTTAAAGTTCCACCACGACCAATCCAGCGATTTGGAAATGCTTGGTTTAAATAATCTCTAACACTTACTCCGAAATAAGCTGGGCAGCCATCTTGTTGAAACCAAACCTCCTGATTTTCGCGCGCTACGCTGTCTAATCCTGCCGATCTCATTAATCAAGAGTTCTAAGTATGTTTCAGAATTTAAGTTGCCAACGATCTCAAATGGTCCAATAATATTGCTATTAAAAATGCCTGCCCAAATATTAATTTTTTGAGGATATTGCGTTCTGGTGGTAACATTTAATCTTGGATTTTCTAGAGCCCAGTGCCTATCATTTTGAACGTTTGGTTCATTGTTTAATGTAAAAGTACACTCATCGGTAAAGCAAATAGATGGAAGAAAATCACGATCCCGATTCGCTCGTTCTTGCATATCTTCACAAAAAACTCGCCTACTTTCTTCATCAATGGGCGAAATGTCTTGATGGCATTGCATCTTATAAGGGTGGTATTTATGTTTTTTAAGAATGCGCAATACAGTAGAATGAGCAATCTCACATTCCTGCGCTATTATTCTTGAACTTAATTTAGGATTAAAATTTATTAATTCCAGAACTCTTTGTTCGTTTTCTAAATTAATGCGATTATTTTTATTTCCTATAAATAAAGATATGATTTGTTTGTAAATCTGTTACAGGCTAGATTCGAATTTGGTTTTATATTTTATTTCTTTTGTTTCGATGGACTATGGGAGCCATCTGTGCTGGTAGTTTTTAATTGTAGTTTAGTTTATTCGAGGTTTTGACTGGTTTGCGTGAAATAATTCTATCTTCCGACGAGGCATTCGTTGAGTGATAGTTGAATGGTCAATATATCTTTGGTTTTTGGTTGTATAGAAAGCATTGTTTGCTTGATTTTGTTCACCAAAGTGATACGCATTATTGCGGAGTGATCTCAGCTGTTGGCACTAAAAGATTAGTAAAATCTTAAAAGAGTTTTATATCTCTGAACGTGCGTTTTTCAACGGATCATTTGAGGGGTTAGGAATTCCTTCCGTGAGTATAATAGTACGATTTTTCATTTATTGTAATAATAGCTGATTGTTAAACTTCACTTTTAGCCTGTTTGGCGTGGGTTATTTTAACCCCAATTACATCTAGAAGAGAATTTTCTTTTAACCAAACTCTTGAACTTCGACCACGTGGGCAGTGAACATTCTTATTCCTGTATAATCACATCGTCCTTGCCTTGGAGGATTTACGATCTTGGAGGACTTAGGATCTTGAGGAATATTCATCGAACCATTCGAGAGGAGGTATTTTATACACCTTGAACCAATTTTGAAGAATTTTGGGCTCATGTTCATACGTCAGTCTGACGTCATCACACTACGCCAGCATCATCCGGTGAGCCTTCTGCAATTTATATTTTATTCTTCACTTACCCACTGAAGTTAATCAGTTGTATGCGCCTATACATATTAATCGTCAGTTATTGTAGAACATTCTCGATGTTCATTTTGATATCTTGTTTTGTGTCAAACTTCGAATATTGTTATTGTACTTATTGTTGGTTAGTGTATTCTTTCACTAATTTATTTTCAATTCGAGTTATAGTATTGCTAATTTTGAATATTCAATATTGTTTACATTAGACAATTTTATTTTATTATTCCATAAATCTTGCACGTAGTTACTTCAACGAAGTTAATTGTTAATCGTAGTCTATTTGAATACTTTGAATTATCTTAGGTTAATATTGTCTTATATTTATAGTACTTCAAGTATAATTTATATTAGCTTTTCAACATATATTTGTTAACTTTGAAAATTATTTCGAGCGATCTCGTACCTACATTGTTAAGCAGCGCAATCTCGTTAGTGAGGTTAATTTTTCAGGCACTATTTTTGCCGTGACTAGAAGTTTCGTCTGTGCACACACGGTACTTATACTATTATTTTTCACCGCCTATATTTTTGGACATTTTACGGATTGCAAAGCCTTATGCTTTATAACGTTTCGCTTATCTATGATTCGCTCGCAGTATATTAAACTAGATTTATTTAAACATCTGTTCTCTAACTTAATTTTTAACATTAAACGTATTTTATGTCTCGAATTGAGGATTCGTTGTTTTACTTTGGAAATTTTGTTCCCTCCTAGTGAATATTTCAGGTTTTGTAGCTTGGGATATAAATTCGGTGGCGCTTATTTTGACAGCTCGAATCATTACAAAGTAATTGATCTTGAATACACCCCCCCTGCAATCTCAGAGCAAGTCTACACTGAACTAGAGGCTATCCCGACTACGAATATCTTACTCTGCGAGTTTTCCGAATTATCGAACAGAGTGACTGTGTATGTTTCGCTAGTGGAGACTGGTTGCCTTTGGTGAGTTAGTTTATTTTTTTATTTTTTTTATTTGTTTGGATCTAAAAGCGTCAGTTGGGTAACAATTCTTGGCGCCCAACGTGGGGCAGGCTGAGCTAAATCCAAAAGTATTAGTTTTAGTTGTTTAGTCGTTTGGCAGAGCAAGATTGATAATTATTTTTTTCTTCTCTTGGAAATGTTAGGCAATCTTCCATCTTCACAGCTGATCGTTATTTCGTGTTTTATTGTTAGTAGTTGTTGGACAATTTTTTTTTGTTGTTGAATTATTTGTTTTTGACAGTCATTGTTAGTTGTAGCTGAATTCCTAGTTTTAGTATTTGTTATTATTTTTGTCGTAGAGATTTTCGTTGCAATTAGTTTGCATTAGCCGTTGTTGACCTATTGTTTAGTTATTTTCTTGCATATTTTACTTATTAAATATGGAATTTAAACTAGATATTGATAGGTTATCTCAACATGAGTTAGAATACGAATTGAAAATCCGTGGCGTTACTGATTTAGCAGACGCGAATGTTAGACGTAAAACTCTACGTAGTTTAATGAAATTAGAGAAAGTTAGTTCATCTTTTAAGGCACCACCATATCCGTTTACGTTCGATCAAGATCATAACGCAATCAAAGACCTACTCAAGGATCTTACGACTTTAATTGAAAAATTTGACGAAAGTAGATCATCGAGTACTTACAAAAAGATTTCGACTAAAACAGCTCATTGTTATGAACGTATTTCGCGAATGCCAGCCGCGAATAGTGAGGAAGAACAAATCCAATCAAAACTGTTAATCGATCTTTTGACTTTGTGGGCTAAATTATCGGATAGATGTGATAGTGCACCTAGAACATCCACTCCGAAACGATCGGGTGTATTAGGTCTTCATACATTACGCCTCGACGATAACACTCAACACCATTCGAGTTCTGAAAGTTCAGACGTTGATGAACTTACGACTGTTAGAGTTAAATCCGTTTTACCCTCGCATTGGAATGTTAAATTTAGTGGAGACATTTCTGAAATGTCCGTAGGATCATTTTTAGAAAGAGTTGATGAACTTTGCATCGCGAGAAATGTTAATAAGTTTCAATTATTTAAATCCGCGATCGATCTTTTTAAAGGTAGAGCTTTAATTTGGTATCGTGCTAATCGCTCACGATTTAGTTGTTGGAATGAACTTGTAGCTCATCTATGAGAAGTTTTTCTTCCGCATGTAGCTTGGGATATAAATTCGGTGGCGCTTATTTTGACAGCTCGAATCATTACAAAGTAATTGATCTTGAATACACCCCCCCTGCAATCTCAGAGAAAGTCTACACTGAACTAGAGGCTATCCCGACTACGAATATCTTACTCTGCGAGTTTTCCGAATTATCGAACAGAGTGACTGTGTATGTTTCGCTAGTGGAGACTGGTTGCCTTTGGTGAGTTAGTTTATTTTTTTATTTGTTTGGATCTAAAAGCGTCAGTTGGGTAACAAATCTCTTAAAAAATATTCAAATTTAAATTTACCTGTACTATTTTCCGCCGCAACACTTGCCGTGGATTCAAATTTTTGAACATACGCGCGTATTGTTGTAGCGCGTGGAATTGGCCTATTTGGAAATTTCACGGCGAATAAATCTCTATACTATACGTAAACAATTTCCACTATAAAAAGTTTTTATTATAAAAACCCTTTCTTCGTTAGAATAAACTGAATTCATTTTGATATTTTACCGTCAAATTAGTTATTTATCTGTCAAACGTCAGACATTTATTTGTTTCTATTTTTGTTTCAATTTCATGGCTATTTGATATTTTCAACGTAATTTTCAATATTTTCTTATTTAATTTGTGTCGTTACAAAGCATGTAAAAGTAATTCTGTATTTATTTGAAGCATTTTTGTCTAAAATAATTTGGGGAGCAATGCGCACGAAAAAACTGTTTTTCTCATATGAATCGCCTATGTACACAGGTATGATGTTCCACCCGATATATATATATATATATATATATATATATATATATATATATATATATATATATATATATATATATATATATATAACTTATTAACTTCAAACATCAATGCATATATATATATATATATATATATATATATATATATATATATATATATATATATATATATATATATATATATATATGCATTGATGGTTGAAGTTAATAAGTTAGAGTCAAGTCAAGTGGTGAATTACAAGCAAATTTTCAAATCCTATCTAAACAACCAGGTGAAATTCCTGAGTGTTAACAAACCATTCAAAAAGAAGATCAACAGAAAGTATTATCTCACGGAAATACTTTGTATCTTTTGTGTATCCTTTAAATGGTAATATTTTGTTAATTATAACCTCAAAATAGAAAAATGTCACTTGCAGTTACCAACAAATCCTGCTGTAGACAACTAGCGACATCTCTGGGCCTCCAACAAACTATTTGTCGAAAGAGGTTTTTTTTCACATCTGTCGAGTTGGCTGCATAAGGAAAGGCATTTCATTCACAATATGGGGGACAATGAAATATTAAAAGCAATCACAAAACTTAGCAAAGAGTTTACAACTAAGCTAGATGAACTCAGTAAAGATTTAAAACTGTCCATAAACAAAAACGAAGAAAAATTTAAACAATATGAAGAAAAATTCAATATCCAGGAGGAGAGAATCGAAACTATAGATAAAAAAATCGATAATGTCGATAAAAACTACAGAAAGAAAAATCTTTTAATCTCTGGCCTTTAGGAGAAGGAAAATAACATTACTGAATTAGAAAATATAATAATTGAAATCCTTAATAATACTTTAAAAGTTAGAACGTGTATAACAGAAATAGATTTCATTAAGAGAATTGGACGTAAAGTAGAAAACAAATCACGCCTTGTTCAAATAAGATTCCTAGCTCATAGAAAAGTATGGGAAATATTGACCAACAGAAACAAGCTACAAGGTTCACAAATAGTAATATGGGAAGATTTACCAAAAGGTGTGGTGGAAGAAAGAAAGAAACTTGTTCCAACAATGAAGAAGTTTAGAGAACATGGACATTTCGCAATAATAAAATATAATAAACTCTTCATTAATGGAGAAGAATATAAAGAAGAACATGAAGACCTGCTGAAAAATAATAAAAAAGGCTGCTATCCGACAACAACGATGAATTAGAACAAGCTGCAAAAGTACCTAAAGAAAAAATTTCAACACCAGTCAAAAAAAATCTACCTTTAAAGACAAATAAACATGGAAGTTCCACGGAAAATATATTGCAATATTTACAGAGAAATAGGGCAAACTCTTTACCGTCACAGTCTACTTCCACCCAAGAAGTACTACAAAATCCAGTCCTGAATGAAGCGGGGCAGAACAAATAGCAATTAGCAAACAACTTAGACTCAACACCAAAAACGACTTTGGCTACGAAAAGGAAAACGAGCAGAGAAACTATTAACACATTTTCAAAGAAGAAATTTTTAAGAAGTGATACAAAAGTCTCCCACCAAGACCGGTCCCCTCGGGAGTCATCGACCATACACCATCAAGTCAAGGAAATTTACATATGTACATTAAACACAAAAACTCTGAAAGACGAAAGCAGGTGCAAAGAACTCGAACATGCAATAGATAAAATAAAGTGGGACATAATTGGACTATCCGAAATAAGAAGAAACTACGAAGCGGTTATAGAAAGAAAATCGAGTATCCTACTGTCACGGAGCCGCCAAAAATAGTAACTACGGAGTAGGGTTTTGCATCAATACTAAATGGATCACCTCAATAATAGAATTTAGACCGATAAATGAAAGAATTGCGATATTACAGCTGTCATTAAATGAAGATTGTATCATGAAAATTATACAAGTTCATGCTCCTACAGGCGAATCTTCAGAAGAAGAAATTACAATACTATACGACCAACTTAACAGCATAATGGACGAACCAATTGACAAACGTACCCAATTAATAGTAATGGGCGATTTTAATGCCAAAATTGGTTCCAGACGTGACGGAGAAGAATCAATAAGGGGCACATCTTACTATGGAACGAGAAACGATAGAGGTACCTTACTAATTCTTTTCGCCCTACAGCACCACCTAAATATTATTAACACTCATTTTATTAAACCAAAAAATAGAATGTGGACATGGAAATCTCCTTCCGGTTAAACAAATCAAATTGATTTTATTCTCACAAAAAATATAAGCAACGTTGCAAACATAGATGTTATTAACAGATTTGAATTCTATTCTGACCATCGCTTAGTAAGGGCTACAATAAATTATAGCAAACCAAAAAACAGGAAGAAATATAGAACAAGAATTCCCAAAAGATACGCTATAAAGGATAACAACTATATTTACAAACTAAAGCTTTCCAATAACACCTCCAACTTACTCTCAAACTACAAAAATATGGATGTACAGAATATGTACAACAACTTAGAAGATATAATACTGAAGACAGCAACTGATCTTCAAAACAATAAAAACAACAAAAAATCCAAATTCAACACAGATACTGAGCAACTTATCAAACAAAGAATGGAACTTGAAAAAATTTAAAATAAAACTCTTAAAGAAAAAATAACACTAGCGGAAACAAGAAAATTGGTCAAAAAATATATAAGAAGGGATATCAGAACCCAAGAGGACATATTAATTGACAATTTAGCAAATAATAACTTTTCTACCAAAAAAAAACAAAATAGATATATCTTCGGGCAAACAATGGATCACTAAACTAAGAAAAAATGAAAGTATAATTTATCAACGCGAAAAAATATTGGAAATAGCCACAGAATTTTATGAGAAATTGTACGCAAGTAACATAATACCACAAACGAGTTCAACGAGAAAACAAAATAACGAATTAGACACCCCTAAATTCCTACGAGAAGAAATAGAAAAAGCAATAGATCAGTTGAAAAACAACAAAAGCCCAGGAGAAGATAGTATCACTAATGAGCTAATCAAAATTGGAAAGGATGAACTATTACCTTTCCTTTTAATGCTCTTCAACAAAATTCTTGATACAGAGGAAATCCCTAAAAAATGGTATAATACTTCATAAGAAAGGAGAAAAAGAAGATGTTAACAACTACAGGCCTATTAGTCTATCACCCGCACTATACAAACTATTCGCAAAAGTAATACAAGGAAGAATTAAAACCAAACTAGAAGAATACCAAACAGAAGAACAAGCGGGGTTCCGGAAAAATAAATCGACGATCGACCACCTACGTGTTATGAATCAACTTATAGAAAAAACTGAGGAATATGGTATTAGAATTTATATAGCATTTGTAGACTTTAGGAAGGCATTTGATTCGATAAATCACGGTAACATTTGCTCAGCATTAGAAGAAGCAGGCATAGAAAAAAAATATATTAGAATATTAAAAGTTATATACCAAGAGAGTACTGCACAAATAAAACTAGAAACAGTAGGTCGTGTTTTTAAAATAAGCAAAGGTGTAAGGCAAGGAGATCCTCTGTCACCTGATCTTTTTAACTGCTTGTTACAGTCAATAATGAAGAGCCTAAACTGGGAAGAATTAGGAATTAAAATAAATGGTAAAAAATTAAACAACTTAATGTTCGCCGACGATATAGTACGTATATCAAGTTCAGCAGACGAATTACAGCACTTATTAAAACAACTAGATGATGCTTGCCAGAATGTTGGATTATGCATAAATCTTAGCAAAACCAAAATAATGAGCAATGCTGAAATTCTCCCAATCCAGATTGGTAATACTTCAATTGAATACGTGACAGAGTGTGTACCTTGGGCAAATTATTTCTTTTAAAAATAGACTACAAAAAGAAATAACAAGAAGAACAATTCTCGCATGGAGAAAATTCTGGACATTCAAAAATATATTTAAGAACAAAAAAACTAGATGTACACTAAAAGAAGAATATTTGACATGTGTATTAGTCCAGTTATAACTTATGGGTCACAAACTTGGGCCATGACTGACTTTTATTTAAGAAAAATTAGAATTTTGCAAAATAAAATGGAGAGGATTATACTAGGAATAACATGGAGAGATAAAGTTTCTTTACAAGAAATGAAAGCGAAAACGAAAATAGCTGATATTTCCACAACAATCAAATGCCTCAAATGGAACTGGGCCGGACATATAATGAGGAAAAACATTGGTTGGACCAGGGAAATTACAGACTGGATACCATTAGACCAGAAGAGAGATAGAGGAAGACCAAGGAAAAGATGGAACGAAGATTTCAAGGAGACAGCAGGGATAAATTGGCCCACAAAAGCTAGAAACAGAGAAGAGTGGAAACTACTTGAAGAGACCTTCGTCCAATTGGGCAACCATTCCAAATGAAATTTTTTTATTTATAAATTAATTTACTATATTTGATTATCTACACATTATGTATGCATGTTATGTTTTCAAAATACTATATTATCTACTGTACATGTGAATGGGAATAAAAGGTTTATAATAATAATAATAATAATAATAATAATAATATATATATACATTGTACGATTTTTTGTAATTAAAAGATTTTATTATTATTATTATATTTTTGTTCACTAAGGTTCGTTTACGATATTTTATAAATATCTATATTTTATTTCTATATATTTTAATATTTCAGGCTGCAATAATAATCTGACAATGCTACAATTTATTTTTTGTGAAAGAAAATTTGTCATCTTATTAGTTAATTTATCAATATGGATTTTGCACATACAACTCTATTTCAACCCCCAATTTAGAGTTGTGACAGTTTTATCGGAAAATTTATTGTAATTTTTAAAAATTAATTAAGGATCTTCTTATAGAAATTGGAATTAGAATAAACAATATTACAAAGAAACTAAATTTATTTCCTTTTTATTTCACAGAAGGTTTATCCAGTAAAAAATATTATATAAATAATTAAAATTGTACAATTTTTTGTAAAAATCATAATAATACCAGCACAACGTTTTTCTGTACTAAAGAAATTATTCCTTGTTTTTTTAATTTCTGTGATTCCTGGTTTAATATTATAGGCTTTATTTAAATTTACGGAATTAATATCAGTTTTTTCACTTCTAGTGCTTCGTAAAAAAATTACGCTAAAATAATTTTGTTCTTCGTAAGAATTTTTATAAAAAAATTCTCCAATCGCTTCATTCTTCACCATTAGAATTTTTAGTTCTGCCATTTTCATGTTACGTTGTACAGCGCTGATACCAATCTGTGCAGCTGGATTCTTGAGATCAACGAAATCTTCATGACATAGTTCTTCAACTAAATACGGTTTCCCAGTTTTTTCTTTCGCCTGTCTTAAGGTGGATACACACATGTACAAAATATCGTAACAGAACACCGTCGCGTAACATTTTTCTGCTACGCGTCGACGTAACGTTTAAATTTTTGTGTGACCGTAACGTAACCTCGCCACGAATTAAATAGTCGAACATTTTCCCGTTCCATGTCAAGCAGTCATTTGTCTGTGTTCGAGATGGAAGTTGCTGCTGCAGAATATATAGTAATTGATAATTTAATACGTAAAAAACGAATCCCATAATATATCATATTGCTGATAAATTTCAATGAAACTTATGATATTATCTTGCATCCACTCCATAGTGTTAACACTTACCAACTGAATATTGTTACTGTAAACTGCGAAGTTCTTCTGCGACTTGTCCACACTCGCACACGAGGGATGAACCCGTGCGTGTAACATTTCTTTGATGCGACGCTAGAAAACCGACAGCCGGTGGAACGCTGTTCTGTTACGGTGTTACGATGTACCGTCCACACAGTTACGCGTTTAAGTTACTCGACGGTGTTCTGTTACGGTATTTTGTACATGTGTGTACCCACCTTTATGAGCGTTACATACTGTTCCAGAACATAAATAGGAGCAGATTTCATTAAATTTAGTTATTGTTCTTTCAATGATTGAGTGCGCACTATCACCCTCATTCTGTGTGTGCCCGGTTATGAGGAAATTATGAGTAATAGAATTTATATACTCTAATTTTGAAACCGCATAAGTGTAAAGTGCAAGAATAAATTTATTTTTATTTTGTCCGGCGCAATTATCATAATGTTGGTGTCGTACATAATGATACATTTATATGTATCAGTGTGAAACTTGGGTATCCATATCTTCAGCTAATTTCTTATAATTGGGGATATATTTAGAGTTACCTGTCCTTGAGCAATTATCTAAATGAGAGTAATTGAGCTTTGTTCGATATTTTGATTTCAAATATTTCATATTTGAGAACAAAGACTCGCAATTGTATGTTGTTGCACAATATGAATAAATTTTTAGCGCACATTTCCTCAAAATAGGATAATTATTTTCATCGACTAAATTCCAAAACATTTTATCATTACTATGGCACTTTTAAAATAATATCACTTTGCAAGTTCATTATTTCTAATTCTACGTCTTCGATATTATGATGCTTGAAATACACTGAAACTATTGCAAGGACATTATCTTCAGTAACATGAAATGGATTTATGAAAAATCTTAGAACGGGCTCTAATGCCGCAAAATCTTCAAATCTAGAAGAAAACTCTTCTATTAGCTTATCTATAATTTCTAAATATGATGTAGCAGTAAAATTTTCATTATTCAAATTTAAACTCTCAATAGAATGTTTTATATTTGGGAAATGTGATAATGATTTTTTCATTAGAAGGGATTTCAACAACACTAACTTACATTTGAATGCATTTACTGCACTAATCATGTCAGCGATATACTAATTTTTCCCTTGCATTTTTAAATTTAATTCATTCAACTTTGCCATTATATCTTTCAGAAATCCGAGGTCGATTAGCCAAACTTTATTTTCTAATTGCTCGTAAAAATCGCCTCTTGATGCAATAAATTCCTTTATTTGTGGCAAAAGCATGATAAACCGCTCAAGTATTTTACCTCTGCTCAGCCACCTCACTTCAGTATGTAAAAGAAGATCTGTGAATTGAACGTCCTCATCTTCTAAAAGTAATTTAAACAACCTGTGTTGCATAGCTCCCGATTTTATGGAATTAATAATTTTGGTTACAATCGTAAATATGTGTTGAAAACCGATTGTTTTTGCGCATAACATTTCCGGATGTATGAGACAGTGATAAGAAATTAATTTCGGGAATAAGGAATCCTGTCTACGTAAGGCAATAAATCCATTTTTCTTACCAGTCATAGCTGGTGCCCCGTCTGTTGTAATTGACGATAACTTTTGTACAGGTAATTTTACATCTGTTATATACTTTTTCAAAGTAGGATAGGTATCCTCTCCTCTGGTGCGTCCCTTCAATGGCAGAACTTTAAGGAATTCTTCTTTTGCTGTAAAATCAGAAAATTCCATCTTCGCGCAATTTGCTAATTGTGATATATTTGTCACGTCTGTCGATTCATCCATCTGTAGCGAAAAGAAAATACATTTTTCCATATCATTTGCTAATTCTGCCTCCAAATTCTCCGCAATTACTTCAATTCTTCTAGTAACAGTTCGTACTCATAATTTTATCGCGTTTATAGCTGAAACTATTTCCTTTTTATTTTTAAATTTTTCAAAATGTGAATCAGCAGCTTCTAACATGGCTTTTTTCACTAATTCTCCATCTGTAAATGGTTTTTTATTCTTAGCTAGCAAATGCGATATTTTATATGACGCGATCGTTGCTGCTTTATTTTGTTGCAGTGGTTTAGTAAAAAAACTTTGCTGCTTAGTTATTGAAGATTTTAAAGAAAAACAAATCCTCTAATTTCAGAGTTCATTGGATAGTCGCTATCAAAATTCGTATCAACGGTTTTAAAATGTCGTTCAATATTACTTTTCTTGGGAATCGCAACACTATTATTACATAACAAACAAATACACTTGCCTTTGTAATCAACGAAGCAATATTAATGTTCCCATTCATCGTTAAAATAATATATTCTTTTTTTACATTTATCCATGAAGGGTTTTGAATGAAAAGAATTATTACGGAGTACAGCTTGTAAATCGTAAACAGCGACTACACAGATTCTTTGTCTTTCTCTTTCTCTACTCGAGAGAGGTCTTTTTCTCGTATATGAGTATCATATTTTTCTTTCAGTTACAGCTTTTCCTCTTCATTAGCATGTGTGTAAGTTAAGCAAAGCTCACACTGGTCCTTTTTTTGGATTAAAAAAACCAATATTGAACTCATTATTGTACGCAGCGTTTTCTTCTTCACACGAGAGCTTATAGTGTCTATATTATTATTTATAAGTGAGTAATACAGACGTGTTTTTGTCTCTCCGTATTTGTATATACATCATATTGCTAATATATATTTTCTTTTGTGTGAGTTTCACACTTCTGTTTTAGGGTGCATGGGATGCACTCATTACGAGCAATTTCATGAGTTGCATTTGCTGCACATTTGCAAATTTTAAAAAATTTCAACTTCTGCACAACCTAACCTCAACTATCAACACGTGTGACACAATCAATTGGAGATTGGTCTACAGCCTTATTTCCATTTCAACTGGCGACCATCTGGACCATTGCTGGATTAATTTACAATATCCTTTTTATCTTCTCCCAGAATTATTACTCCGAATTCTGGTTCTGTACAATAGTGGTTATGTGGGCTAAATGCACGGAGTGTCATATTGAGTGCAACGAAGATGGACCTGCGTTTTTTGACTGTGATAGCTGCCAGAGGCCCACCCATGTCAACTGCACAGAATTAACTGCAACTGAAGTTAGATGTCTTGAGCTGAAGAAGAGGATCTTAAAATTTTTCTGCAATGACTGTTCTCACGGTCTAAATGTTTTACCTCAGGTTTTGTTACAATTGGACAAATTGCAAAACGATGTCCACAAAATTAACACATTTATGGAAAAACATCAGTCGAGTGATCCTCCGATCAATCTTACAGATCAAACTAAAATTATTGAGGAAATTAACGAGCGAAACGTACGTAAAAACAATATTATACTATATAACATTAGTGAACCAAATGCTAAAACTCAGGCAGAGAGAAACGAATCTGATAAAAAATCGATTAAAAAAGTTTTTTGTCAAATCTGTGTAGTCGATGTTAACGATATTTTGTATCATTTTCGATTGGGTAAATTTTCAAACGATAATAACAAGCAACGTCCAATTAAAGTCATTCTGAAAAATTCCACTATCGCTTTAACTATTCTAAAAAATAAACAGAAATGTAAATAATATAAAAATTAATTCTGATCTAACTTTTATGCAAAGAAATCATCTTAAAGAACTTAGACGTCAATGGGATATCGAAAATAAAAATGGCGTCATCAAAACAATAAAATATATAAATAGTCAACTAAAATTAGTAAACATTCAGAAAGATAAACATACAAAAAACTAAAGAATAATGTCAAAGTTAAATTTTATTATCAAAATGTACGGGGATTGAAGACTAAGTTAAAACAATTAGAAAAATTCAACTACATTCTTAATGAATATGACATTATAGTTTTCACGGAAACTTGGTTATGTTCTGATATTGTCAATTCGGAATTGAAATTAGATAAATTTGATATTTACAGGCTAGACAGAAATGAACTAAATAATCATAATCAGAGGGGAGGTGGTGTTTTATTTGCAATTAAAAATATATAAAATAGTTTTGTTTTAAATAATTCTACTGATGTCGAACATCTATTTATACGTATTACAGGTAACAAACTAAATTTAGTAGTTAGTGCGTTATACTTTCCTCCACTCACATCTGTTAATATAATGCAGTTTCATTGTTCATCAATAGAAAACATAGACATTCTCTATCCTGATGTAAGCTGGATGTTATTTGGGGATTATAATTTGCCAAATATAAGTTGGGTAAGTGGAGACTGGACTATTAAATCTCTATCAAATTAATACTATTTACAATTGTAACGAAGTTATGCTAGATTTGATTTTTACTAATATCAAAAATATTGAGTGCACTAGTTCAGAAGAATCTATAGTTCCTTGTGATGTTCATCAACCCTCCTTATCTTTTGAATATGTTACTGATTCAGCAAATACTAGTATCAACTACAATGACTGGAACTATGATTTCAGCTCTGCAAATTTTCAACAAATTTCACTATTTATGGGAGTTTTGTCTCAAAATGTTAATTATCAAAATCTTTCTTTAGATAATTGTGTTTCTACTTTTTATTATTATTTGTATCATTGTATAGATATGTATGTTCCTAAAAAGAAAATTTGCACACCAAAATTTCCAGCGTGGTATAGCTTAAGACTTCTATTATTTGAAAAATTTGTGCACATAAAGATTATAAAATTAACAAGTCACCAGCTAATTATGATGTATTTTCACAACTTAGACATACATACTTGTAAAATGTTAGCAAGAAGAAATTATAAAAATTATTATCTCGGCATCGAAAATTCAATAACAATCAATCCTAAATATTTTTGGAAATACGCTAATTCTAAAAGATCGGAAAATGGTTTACTAAACACTATGTATTATAATTCAAATATTTATACAAATGGAAATTCTATATTGTTGATGAAAGACTCCAGGTCAGAATTCATATTAATATCGTAGATAGGTTTGGTGAAAAAGAAGAACTCTGAAGATTTATAAAATATGTTTTATTTTATAAAATGGTTGCTTTGCGGCTATCGATTTCGTCGATTAGACATCTTCAGGCCTACAGCTGAAATGACATATATATATATATATATATATATATATATATATATATATATATATATAAAAAAAAATGTAACGTGTATATAAAATGAAGCATGTATAAATTGTACTTGAGAATTTTTTCAAAAAATTTAATAACAGTGAAAATTAAAAAATGAATATAGAACTAAAACGTAGCATTGAAATATTTTACATTCTAGGATTGTAAAGATTTTTAAAGATTTTTGAGATTTGATCAATTTTTAGGTTAAGTGAACGTGACAATCATAAATTGTAATTAGTTTAAATAATTGTAGAAAAAACAACAAAAACAAATAAGAATATAACTCACCGTCAGGAAGTATTATTTAGATGAACTAGACATCGTCAAATATTGTTAAACTTTTTTAAATTTAAAGTAAAAGATTAATAAATTTTTTTTACGTTCTGATGTGGCCAGCACATAACCTCTCGCCGTATATTTTACCTGGCTGTATGCATAAAGCAAAGAATATTTTTATAAATACAAATAATATATTCATATAAATCTATGACGTATAAACTTCTTTATTATTCAATAATAGCATGTCTCAACATAAAGATATTTACCATAAATTATGTTACAATAAATTACAAAGTAGAGTTTACCATATATAAATATTAGGCTGGTAACTGCAATTTTTAATTCGAACAACGTTGTTTACTTTCTCTTCATATTCTTCTAGTAAAAACATTAATTTTGGGCGGTCTAAAATGTATATATCTGGATTGTGCATCTATACTTATATATCTTCTTTTACATTTTATTTTTTCATACTTGTTATATCTAAATAACCTTAATTCCCTTTAATAAAGTGACGGATAGATTGCACTCCGATTATTCTTATATCGATGTGTAATTTTGTCATTATTTACAATTTACTTGAGAAGAATTTGATAGCTTTTTCGCAATTCAAAATTACTCTAGTCTACAGTACTGGTGTACATTGTCCCATAATGTTTGAAACAAATTTAAGTCCTTCAACCTAGACTTGTCATCTCCATAATAGTCACAGATCAAGAATTAAGGGATTCTCCAAATACATTTTTCTTTCATAACTCATTATTTCTGACACTGACATTTATCTGTCAGTTACAAATAATTTAAATTTGCAACTATTTTTCATGGCATTCTTTCGGCTGTCAAATTTATTACAACAGATTATTTTATATATTATACTTCTTTTATCTCTAAATCTATGGAATATGTTTAAAAATATTTAAATGTATCAGAAAGAGAATTTATTTTCCTTTAATATTATCAAGAAAAATTTTCAAAAAATAATATTTAGAAGATTTTTTTTCAAGAATCTTCTACTTCCGGTTGTCCAATTGTTACCAAAACCTTTTCAGATCTTCCCATGAATGTCCGATTGGGAAATACGTTGTTAAACAAATTTTAAGTCTTATAGTTTTTGAGTAACCGTCCTTCCAACATCCCACACACACACATCCACACACACACACACACACACACACACACACACACACACACACACACACAGACATCATCGTAAAAATGTTAAAATCGGATTGTAGGGACCTTAAAACGTGCTTATTCAATAAAATCTGGATATGCGATTTTTAGCATGAATCCAATACCTCTCTTAGCGAGAGGTAAAAACAACAAAAACGAATAAGAATATAACTCACCGTCAGGAAGTATTATTTAGATGAACTAGACATCGTCAAATATTGTTAAACTTTTACCTTTAGGTAAAAAGTTTAACAATATTTGACGATGTCTAGTTCATCTAAATAATACTTCCTGACGGTGAGTTATATTCTTATTCGTTTTTGTTGTTTTTACCTCTCGCTAAGAGAGGTATTGGATTCATGCTAAAAATCGCATATCCAGATTTTATTGAATAAGCACGTTTTAAGGTCCCTACAATCCGATTTTAACATTTTTACGATGATGTCTGTGTGTGTGTGTGTGTGTGTGTGTGTGTGTGTGTGTGTGTGTGTGTGTGTGTGTGTGTGTGTGTGTGTGTATGTATGTAGGATGTTGGAAGGACGATTACTCAAAAACTATAAGACTTTAAATTTGTTTAACTACGTATTTCCCAATCGGACATTCATGGGAAGATCTGAAAAGGTTTTGGTAACAATTGAACAACCGGAAGTAGAAGATTCTTGAAAAAAAATCTTCTAAATAATATTTTTTGAAATTTTTTCTTGATAATATTAAAGAAAAATAAATTTTCTTTCTGATACATTTAAATATTTTATAATATATTCTATAGATTTAGAGATAAAAGAAATATAATATGTAAAATAATCTGTTATAATAAATTTTACAGCCGAAAGAATGGCCATGGAAAATAGTTGAAAATTTAATTTTTTTGTAACTGACAGATAAATGTCAGTGTCAGAAATCCGAAGACATTACTGAAGAGTTTTTCTGGGAAGTACATACATTATATTATTTCTTAATGTATTAATAGAATTGGAAACATTTCGAAAAATTAGAAGAGGACAAAATTTCTTCATCAAAAATGAATTTAAAATTAAACAATCTAAATATATATGGAATAGATATATGCGTAAGTAGAATTTTTGGTGTAGAGTATACAAGAAATGTTAAATACAATAGGGAGCGAGCAGTCATATGATTTTGTTGGCCTTGACAAGCAGATATGGAGGCCCATGTCAGAATGATAGCTAGTAATTATGTATAAATTTCTCATTCTAAATTTAGTGATTTTCCAATTCCATGTGGAGCAGAATTAAATGTTAAATATCTAAGGCATACAAGTAAATTTTAAACTCCTGGTGATAAATTGACGTAAATTTAGAAAATCTTAAAAATTTTAATGAAAAATTCTAACATTTGACATCTATGTACATAATTACTAATTATCATTGTGAAACGGGCCCACACATCTGCTTGTGAAGCCCAAAAATGTAACATTACTGTTCGCGCCCTATACTTATGTAACCAAAAAAAGGAAGTGGCGAGAGGTATTGTGCTGGCCACAACAGATTTTTTAAATTTAAAGTAAAAGATTAATAAATTTTTTTTACGTGTTCATTGAGCCAGAGAGATGGGACACATGAAGATTTTGTGGGTTGCCGGAAGTATGGTTAGAAATTTAGGAAATTGTTATATTTGTTTAGTTATAAAGTTTCAAATGGCGGTAAATTTTTGAAAATATGTGGTTCTGGGAAATGTACATCTTCGTTGAGTAGATTGTGATTATTTTTCAAATGTTTTAGAATTTCGTATTTTTCTAATAGAATAAGATTTTGTATTTTAGTTTCTGTATGCAGGAGACTAATGTTTTCTACTGTGATTTTATGGTTTGTATTTAATAAGACAATAATTTAACGCTCACTAAAGCAGATAAAAACGCGGGTATAGTCATTTTAGATACAGAAAAATATGTAGAAAAAACTCAAAAATTCTTTTCAGATAACAACATTACCCCCTTAAATAAAAACCCAATTATAAATTACAACAAATCATTGCGAAAAACCGTCAATAAATGTTCTGAAACACTAGCTAAATTTCACACCTTTCCATATCAAAATTTAGAACCTAATCCGCATACCCCCATCTTATACAGCTTAATAAAATTACATAAACCTGATAAATCTATACGTCCAATAACTTCTTCTATACAATCACCAGCTCACAAATTGTCAAAAACTTTAAACCATATTCTTACAAAAAACTTCCAATATAATTCAAAATATTCCATAAAAAACTCTACAGACTTAATCACTAATTTAAACAGCACATTAATAAATAACGAAAATAATTTTATACTAGCATCATTTGATATTGTTAACTTGTACACTAACATTCCTACTCTAGATACACTGACATTACTCAAAACCATTCTACAAAATAATCAAAATTTTACAGAAAACTATAATCTAGATGAACTAGACATCGACAATTTAATAGAACTATTTACAATAGTAACAAAACAAAATTTCTTTAATTTTGACAATAAAACCTACAAGTTGGAAGACAGCCCTATGGGTAGCCCTATCAGCGGCTTATTAGCTAACATTTTCATAGATAATTTAGAAACAAAAATAATGCAGGCTCCACTCAGCGAAAATATATTGTTCTGGAAAAGGTATGTTGATGATATAATCATTTTATGGACTGGTTCCTTAACAGATTTACATACTTTTCATAATACCATAAACAATTTATCAAATATTACATTCACCATAGAAATAGAAGAACAAAATAAAATAAAATAAATTTCTTAGACAACATTAATTAAAAAGGACAACACAATCTCTTACAACATCTATAGAAAACCCACCTCAACTGATATAATAATTCCATACAATTCATATCATAATCCACAAATAAAATTAACAGCTTTTTATTTCCTTTTCAATAGACTTTTAAATACCCCTTTAAGTAATAACGATTTCCAAACAGAATTCAATATCATATGCACAATTGGTTTAAACAATAAGTACCCGCTACCTTTAATTCTCAATGTTTTCAACAAATTAAAATACAATAAATTATTAAATACCAAAATATACAAACACATAAAACAGAAGAGAAATTATATCACAATTCCATACTATAAAAACCTTCACAATCACATTGCAGAAATAACAGAAAAACATAACACAATTTTAACATCCAAATCACAACCAAACTTATATAAAATTTTAAAAAACAATACACCCAAAATAAATAATCTGGAAAAAAATGGTATATACAAAATAGATTGCAACAACTGTAATAACTCATACATTGGCCTTACCAGAAGAAATATTAAAACTAGATTCAATGAGCATCTCAAAAACAACCCCCCTTCTGCAATGGGTACGCACTTATTAAATACAAACCATAAAATCACAGTAGAAAACATTAGTCTCCTGCATACAGAAACTAAAATACAAAATCTTATTCTATTAGAAAAATACGAAATTCTAAAACATTTGAAAAATAATCACAATCTACTCAACGAAGATGTACATTTCCCAGAACCACATATTTTCAAAAATTTACCGCCATTTGAAACTTTATAACTAAACAAATATAACAATTTCCTAAATTTCTAACCATACTTCCGGCAACCCACAAAATCTTCATGTGTCCCATCTCTCTGGCTCAATGAACACGTAAAAAATTTTTATTAATCTTTTACTTTAAATTAAATTTAAAAACAAGTAAAATTAGGTGAATTAAAAGTAAGTGATCTCAAGAAAGAACTGGAAGAACGAGAATTAGATACGACAGGACTGAAAAGCGTTCTACAATCTCGTCTGCGGCAAGCATTAATAGATGCTGGCGAAAATGCTGAAGATTACTTATTCGAAATTTCATATGGCCTATACCTATCCGACGTTGGGAAACTTATGGCAGAAAATTCTCGAACATTAAAAGGAGAATTGACCGAAACACTAGAACAAAAGTTGGAGGAAAGTTGTAGAAAATTAGATGAAAATTCTAGAACATTAGAAAATAAATTGGAAGAAAATTCTAGAAAGGCGGAAGAAAATTGTAGAACATTAGAGAATAAATTGGAAGAAAATTCTCGAACATTAAAAGAAGAATTGGCAGAAAATTCTAGAACATTAAAAGAAGAATTGACAGGAACATTAGAACAAAAATTAGAAGAAAATTCTAGAAAAACTGAAGAAGACCTGAAGAATTTAGAAGAAAAGTGTGACAAGAAGATAGAAGAATTACGAGAAAAAATCACTAAAATTACATCGTCGTCAATTCCGAATTCTGATGTGGCTGAGCCAAGTCTAATAGAAGGAAGAAAAGTAGTAAAACCTGATACTACTTCAAAGATGCACATAAAAACTCCGGAATTTGATGGGAAATCTTCGTGGCCAAATTATTTAAAACAATTTGAAGCGGCCGCAAAAGCGAATAATTGGACGCCTGAAGAGAAGGCTACGGCGTTGACTGTCTCGTTGCGCGGAGAAGCTATCGACATCCTGCAAACGCTGAAAGAAGAAGAACAAGATGACTACGACCAGCTAGTCAAGCGATTGGATATGCGGTATGGAAATGCGCATCTGGAGCAGGTGTACCAGACGCAACTGAGGAACCGGTATCAGAGTTCAAAAGAAAGCCTTCAAGAATTTGAAGTTGACGTAGCTCGTTTGGTTCATCTCGCACATCCTACGGCTCCTGACAGCGTTTTGGAGTGCCTGGCCACTCAATCATTCATTTACGGGGTTCGAGACAGCGAAACTCAACAAGCACTGCGATTGGCCCGTCCTAAAACTCTAATTTGCACTCTCATATGCATTAGAGCATGAAGCTGCCAAACAAGCTTCACGTAACCAATCACGAATGCGAAATATCGATGCTGAGAGAAAGGAAAACTCTGAAGATCTGGAAGAGACAATGCGAAGAATTGCAAGTGAAGTGTTTACCGGAAGAAAGAAACTTCGCTGTTGGAATTGCGGTGAACTGGGCCATCCGCAGAGACTTTGCAGAAAAATGCAAAAGAAGACGGAATCTGCAAAGGAAGAAAAGGAGTCGGAAAACTAAATCGGGTTGATGCGAAGGGGCAACTGTCGACCCGTAATCTAGTAGCTCCACAATCTATCAGTTATGTCGCATCTCTTCATCATAAAGCCAATAGCATCTATGTGGATGGCTCTATTAACGGAAAGCCAATGAAAATGCTACTGGATACGGGTGCGACAAAAACTATAATTAGACCCGACTTCATAAGGAAAACTGGCAAGACGCATCTTCAACCAACTAAGTGGCGATTACGCGCAGCAACGGGAGAACAAGCTACCGCATTAGGAGAAGTAGATGTCACCATCACTATCGGAAAAACCTCATTCAAACATCGTGCGCTGGTAGCTGAAGTTGAAGATGAATTAATACTTGGGATGGACGCAATGACAAAGCATGGTTTTAAACTTGACCTGAAGAAGGGAGTGATGATGGTCAATGAAGAAGAACTCGTATTAAATCCACGAGATGATAAGGCTGTGCGCGTACTTATGGCCGAAGACGTTACCCTCCCAGAACGAAGTGAAACTATCCTGGAGGCACATTTAGACGGTAGTTTCTATGAGGGAAGTATCGTTATGCTGGAGCCCAAAAATGATGATGCCAAAACCGGCACTGGAGTTGTTGTCGGAAAATCACTGGTCAAAGCCAGCCAGGTAATACCAGTTCGGATAATAAACGTAAATTTTTATCCTGTTGTTCTGAAGAGAGGAACAATTGTAGGAGAATGCATGGCAGTATCCTCGATTATCCGAACTGTAAAGGCCAAAGGGAACACATCTCAGAAAGTTCCGGACACGTTAATCAATCAATTGACAACATCATTTGAAGAATTGACCGCCGACCAGAGAACAAAGGCAAAGAATCTAATTGGAATTTTTAAAGATGTGTTCCAATTTGATGAGAAAACCAAAGGGAGAACTAATGTAGTTCACCATAAAATAGACACCGGAGACGCAAGACCCATCCGTCAACCAGCAAGAAGACTACCACTGGCGAAGCGTGAGGAAGCAGAAAGAATAATCGAGGACATGAAGATGGAAGGTGTGATTGAACCTTCAAGCAGTCCATGGGCTTCACCAGTGGTGTTAGTGAAGAAGAAGGATGGTTCTACACGATTTTGCGTCGATTATCGTCAACTTAACAACGTGACGAAGAAGGATAGCTACCCGCTACCTCGAATAGACGACACATTAGACACTTTGGCTGGCTCAAAAATGTTCTCCACTTTGGATCTAAAGAGCGGCTACTGGCAAGTAGATTTGGATCCAAAGGACAAGGAGAAGACAGCCTTCACCATTGGTACAGGACTCTGGCAATTTACCGTAATGCCGTTTGGACTCTGTAATGCTCCTGCAACGTTTGAACGACTCATGGAAACAGTATTGGCTGGGCTATCTTGGAAAACCTGTTTAGTGTACCTCGACAATATTATTGTGGTAGGTAAGACATTCGAGGACCACATGAAGAATTTGGAAGAGGTTTTCCAGAGATTGAGGAAGGCTAACCTGAAACTTAGCCCGAAGAAGTGTCACCTGTTTCAAAGAGAAGTTCATTACCTTGGACACGTGGTTTCCGGTAAGGGTATTGCAGTTGACCAGGAGAAGATAAAGGCTGTGAGAGACTGGCCAGCACCTAGGGACAAACACGAACTCAGAAGTTTCCTTGGTTTGTGTACCTATTATCGACGATATGTACCTGGATTTGCCAACATAGCCAAGCCACTGACAAGGCTTACTGAAGAAGGAAGAAGATTTATCTGGGAAATGGACTGTACAGTTGCATTTAAAGAACTAAAACATGCTTTGACAAGCGCACCCGTCTTGAGTTATCCTTTACCTGAAGGAGAATTCATTCTAGACACAGATGCCAGCAACGTCGGAATTGGTGGCGTTCTTTCCCAGATACAAGATGGGCATGAGAAGGTTATTGCCTACTTTAGTAAGACCTTGTCAAAACCAGAAAGGAATTACTGTGTGACCAGAAAAGAACTCTTGGCAGTCGTGAAATCCGTGGAACATTTCTACAAATATTTGTACGGAAGAAATTTTTTGTTTAGAACTGACCATGCTGCATTAAAATGGCTGCTACAATTCAAGAATCCTGAAGGTCAGGTGGCTAGATGGATAGAAAGACTACAGGAATACGATTTCAAAATCGAACACAGGATAGGTACCAGCCATCGTAATGCCGATGCATTGTCCAGAAGGCCTTGCCAAGATGACTGCAAACATTGTAGTCGACTTGAAGAGAAACAGTTTACCGTCGCCAGGACAACAGTAGTCGATGATAGTTGGCAGCCCGATGGACTACGCAAGGACCAGGAAAATGACCCGACTTTGAAAATCTTATTAAAATGGAAAGCAGAAGAATGCAAACCAATATGGGAAGACGTTGCACCACAATCACAGAGTGTACAAGCGTACTGGGCGCAATGGGACTCTATGGTGATTGAGGATGGCCTGTTGAAGCGTGTGGTAGAGAATGCTGATGGAACTGAGAAGAAAGCTCAGTTGGTCATTCCTAAGAGTAGAATACCAGACGTGTTGAAAGAGATCCATGACGGGTCTGGAGGCCATTTTGGAGTCACCAAAACCCTAGAAAGATTGCGCCAGCGGTTTTACTGGGTTAACTTCACTGAAGATGCTAAAGACTGGTGCAAGAAATGTGTGGTTTGCGCGGGAAGTAACGGCCCTCATAGACGACGAAAAGCTCCAATGCGTCAATACAACGTTGGCAGTCCATTTGAGCGCATTGCGATTGATGTGGCCGGACCATTTCCAGAAAGTAACGACGGAAATAAATATATCGTGGTTGTGATGGACTACTTCACCAAGTGGGTTAAAGCTTATCCATTACCCAATCAAGAAGCCACCACGGTCGCTGAAACCTTAGTTAAAGAATGTATATGTCGATTCGGGGTACCACGCGAACTTCACTCCGACCAGGGAAGAAATTTCGAGTCTGCCGTTTTCCAAAATATCTGTAAGATATTAGGAATTAATAAAACAAGGACAACTGCATTACATCCGCAGTCCGATGGCATGGTTGAACGAATGAACAGAACGATCAACCGATATTTGTCGAAGGTAGTCTCCAACCACCAAAGAGACTGGGACCGACATCTTCATCTGTTCCTGATGGCTTATCGTTCATCCGTGCATGAGACAACAGGGCAAACTCCTGCGAACATCTTATTCGGACGTGAGTTGCGTTTACCATGCGACTTAGTGTTCGGCAGCAAACCTGGGGAAGACCTGGCCGGAGAAGATTACGTTACGGGCTTACGGAGAAGAATGGATGACATTCATGAACAAGTCCGTACGAACATTCAAACTGCCAGCGACCGAATGAAGGACATCAAAGCCGAAAAAGGTGGATATCAACCTGGGGATTTAGTGTGGCTTTACAACCCACAAAGGCGCCGCGGGTTATCACCAAAGCTGCAAAAGAATTGGGAGGGCCCCTATGAGGTAGTCAAAAGAATAAACGACGTGGTATATAGAATTAAGAAACGACCTACTGGGAAGCCGAGGGTGGTACACTTTAATCGGCTAGCCCCTTTTGCTGGAGACAACCACGAAGACCATAATGGAGCAGCAGTTCGTCGGATCATAGCTCAAGAACCGACTTTTGAAGATTTCATGGAGAACTATTCCTTTGGGCGCAAGGCGCGGTACGGCGTGATAAAAGAAGAACATCGAGATCTGTTTACCGTGTCTTCAGATTATTCCCTCGGCCACTGCGTATCAGAAGACTTAAAGATGTCCCGCGGCATAGCCTCAGTCTTTAAGGCGAAATATGGACGACTACAAGAACTGGCCAACCAACGTCCATCTGTTGGGAAAACGCTACGACTGAGAGATAGCAATTCAGACCATCAGCGGTACATCTACTATTTTGTTACAAAACCACGCTCGTATCAGAAGCCGTCGTATCAAAGTCTATGGAACTCGCTGTGTGACTTGAAGGATCATTTACTGGAGAATGACATTTTGAAGCTAGCGGTACCGAAGTTAGGTTGTGGTCTAGACGGTTTGGACTGGAGGATTGTAAGGAACATGTTAGATATCCTCTTCCGTTTCACCGGCATTGAAATTCTCGTCTGCAGCTTTAACCCTAACGGACAGAAAGAAGAAGTCGAGCGGACCATCGACTGTCACTTCTTTAAGAACTCGAAATGCACCAAGGGTAGTACATGCAGGTTTCGTCACCGCGGACTGTTCCGGGACGAAACAGTCTTAAGGAGGGGGCATTGTAACGTAACCCCCGCAGCCGCCGCCGCCGCGCTACCAGGCACCTCAGTGTCTGGCCGCCACTCACTCGTTAGGACTGGTCGCGGTAATCTATTGTGTGATGTTGTTTACCTCTAGAACTTATCCAGAAGAGCCTAGAAATAATTCCGCCAGGTATATAACCCACCGCGAAAGCCAGCGAAGACACTCTGTAATATACAAGCAACGAGTGCAGAAGTCTGATATAAATAAGTGTAGTGAATAGTTGGTGATATAAAGAACAGTCGACAAGTGAACATAAATAAATGTGATTAGGGGCATAAACAGTAGTGTTAATTGTTTAAATAAATAATCTTAGTGTTTAATTGTCATATAATAATCTTAGTCTTTAAATTAGTGTTAATATTTGTTCAACATAGTGTTAGTTCCTTTTATAATCTTTTAATTATATTTCTAATATTTATTTACCGTTTAATAAACGTATTCTTTAGTTAATAATATTTGTCTATGTTTTACACTTCACCCATATAAATAAAAACGTTACAGTATATACAAAATAGATTGCAACAACTGTAATAACTCATACATTGGCCTTACCAGAAGAAATATTAAAACTAGAATCAATGAGCATCTCAAAAACAACCCCCCTTCTGCAATGGGTACGCACTTATTAAATACAAACCATAAAATCACAGTAGAAAACATTAGTCTCCTGCATACAGAAACTAAAATACAAAATCTTATTCTATTAGAAAAATACGAAATTCTAAAACATTTGAAAAATAATCACAATCTACTCAACGAAGATGTACATTTCCCAGAACCACATATTTTCAAAAATTTACCGCCATTTGAAACTTTATAACTAAACAAATATAACAATTTCCTAAATTTCTAACCATACTTCCGGCAACCCACAAAATCTTCATGTGTCCCATCTCTCTGGCTCAATGAACACGTAAAAATTTTTATTAATCTTTTACTTTAAATTTAAAAAAGTTTAACAATATTTGACGATGTCTAGTTCATCTAAATAATACTTCCTGACGGTGAGTTATATTCTTATTTGTTTTTGTTGTTTTTTCTACAATTATTTAAACTAATTACAATTTATGATTGTCACGTTCACTTAACCTAAAAATTGACCAAATCTCAAAAATCTTTAAAAATCTTTACAATCCTAGAATGTAAAATATTTCAATGCTACGTTTTAGTTCTATATTCATTTTTTAATTTTCACTGTTATTAAATTTTTTGAAAAAATTCTCAAGTACAATTTATACATGCTTCATTTTATATACACATGTTACATTTTTTATATATATATATATATATATATATATATATATATATATATATATATATATATATATATATATAAATGCAATATATATATATATATATATATATATATATATATATATATATATATATATATATATATATGTCATTTCAGCTGTAGGCCTGAAGATGTCTAATCGACGAAATCGATAGCCGCAAAGCAACCATTTTATAAAATAAAACATATTTTCTAAATCTTCAGAGTTCTTCTTTTTCACCAAACCTATCTACGGAAATTCTATAGTTAATGCATTTGCCGAATACTTCAAAACTTTCTATAAACCTTTCAATATTGTCAATATACAATTAAATGATCAAACTCCATACACGATAAATACAGTTAATATTTCCATAAATGATATTTCTAATAAAATAAATCAACTTGATATTTGTAAGAGTGCTGGTCCTGACGGAATACCTCCAATTGTGCTAAAAAATTGTGATTACGTTTGTCTTATTTCCTTGAAATAATTTTCAACAAGTCTTTGGCCGAAGGTTAATTTCCTACAGTTTGCAAATCGGCATATATAGTTTAAAGAATGAAATCACTAACTACAGGCCAATTTCTATTATGAGTACCATTCCTAAATTATTCGAATCGCTAATAAATGATAATTTGAAATTATTAATTTGGCCTTATCTGTCAGCCAATCAGTATGGATTTATTGAGGATAGGAATATTGAAGCTAACTTGGTATGCTACTCAAAATATATTTTAAATTCTTTAGAAAACAGAACACAAGTAGACAGTATTTACACAGATGTCAGTAAGGCATTTGACTCAGTTAACCATCATTTACTAATATTAAAATTGAAATCCTTTGGTTTTAATGGGCCAATTCTGCAGTGGTTTTCAAGTTACTTATTTAATAGAGTTCCGTATTTCTTCTCCAGGTGTTAGAAGTCGCCGGGCGAAGAGGATGCCCGTGCTCTTATCCGGGTTTACCTCCATCCGCCATTTTTCGCACCAATCTTCTATCTTTTCTGTCGCTTGTTGTAGTCGCTTTGACAGCAGATTGACGTTCGTGCTTCGGTGCAGAATAGCCGTGTCGTCCGCGTATTGGGCGATTTGGGTTCCGCTTTCTGGCTTTGGAAGATCGCTTACGTAGATGTTGAATAACAGTGGAGATAGCAGTGAACCTTGTGCTACTCCGGCTGTTATTCGATAATCTTCGGACAGAGCTCCTTGAAAGCGAACTCGAAATTGTCTTCCTTTTAGGTATGAAGAAATTAGTTTAGTTGTGTGTAGTGGAAACCCAAGATCCAGCATTTTGGCAAGTAAGCCTTAATGCCATACCTTGTAAAATGCCTTTGCGACATCTAAGAATATTGCACCCGTAGCCATCCTTCATACCCTCGGCGACATAATCCACAACTCTAACCAGCTGGTGTACACTTGAGTGGTTTGGACAAAACCCAAATTGCTCGTTTGGTAATATGTTTTGTTCCTTGGTTGCTTTTTGCAGTTGGTTGAGTAAGACCCGTTCTGCGACTTTAGCCAGCAAGTTTAGTAGACTTATGGGTCGGTAGTTTTGTGGGAACATCAGATCTTTGCCTGGTTTTGGTAGGGCGACGACTATTGCTTTTTTCCAAGCGTTTGGGAAGTGTGCAAGACGAAGGATTGCGTTGACGATATTAGCGAGACACACGACTGCTTTCCTTGGTAGGGATCGGAGAGCTGCTCCTGGGATGCCGTCTGGACTCCTGCTTTCTTAGTTTTTGTCTTGTTAAGAATATCTTGTATTTCGGCTGGTGTTGTGAATTGGATTTTATGATTTGTCTTATTGGACAATTCTCGGCGGATACTCCGGTGGGTGTCAGCAATGAAGTCCAGTCAACGTTCTCATAATTCGATGAACATTGTACCTCCAGGTTCACCGCAATTGCGTCTGCTTTTTCTTTTGCAGAGTAGACCACTCCGTTTAGCCCATGAATGGCTCTGGCCGGTGCACGCTGTGTACGTAGTCCTTTGGAGATTTTCCAGAGTCGTGTGTCGCGTCATTTGCTGCTTCCAGGGCTGTTTTCCAATTTTCGTGTTTCTTGTGCACGTATTTCGTCTCTCAGTCTGTTGGTAAGCTGGTTGTATCTTCGCTTGTCTTCAGGGTGAAGAGTTCTCTGCCATGTTTTGCGTGCTTCGCGCCTGTTTTGGATGAGCAGCAGCACATCCGATGGTAGAGCAGGTGTGGTATGTTTTGTTATAGACAGAGGCTTCCTTTATGGCTGTTACGATCTTCTTCGTGCATTCTTCCACTGTGTTTTCCAGATCGTTTATCGTGGTGATAGTTGGAATCGTACCGAACTCTTCTTTCAGTGTGTGAGAGAATGTGGCCCAATTTACTCGATATTTCGTTGCTGTTTCTTCGGAGATGTCGTCATCCGACTTAACATCGATAATGTTAGGGTTATGTCTCGATGATAGGTCGTTCACGGTAGTGATTTCAATTGCTAACGGAAGATTCTTTATGATGGCGATGTCCAACACATCTGGTGTTTGTCCTGCTCTTCATGGGTAGTGGGTAGGCTCCTCCGGAGCAATGACTTCCACCTGTTGTTGGAATGCATATTTATATAGTGTTCTGCCGAAGCGGTTTTGTTCTTGTCCTGGACTGTTGAGGCTGACTAGTCCAATACCTTCCAGTTGGATTCCAATGGAGCAGGCTTCCAGATGTTGCAGTATTGGAATATCGAGTTGCACGTGATCCAGCGATCGTTTTACGAGCACAGCGGGTCCTCCGCCTCTGGTGTCCCGATCTTTGCGGTAGACCGTGTAGTTCCTGAACTTTGGGGACGGGATATTCGTATTCCACCAAGTTTCACAGAGCAGGGCCACATCCACATGATGTCTGTGGATGAATTCTTCCAACTCATCTTTCTTGTACGAGATGCCGTCTGCGTTCCAGGCGACGATCCTCAACTTTTTGGCGTTGTTTGTTTTGTTAGACATTGTTGTTTTTGAACATATTTGGTATAGCTTTAAGAGCTAGTTTAATTAGCTCGATCGTTGGGTTGTTCGAGCTGTACGTTTCTATTAATGTTATGATTTTGTCGCATAGGTTTTCTAATAAGAAGTTAGATAATAAGTCTATTAGTGCGCTGCTACCACTGTTGAGGGTTTTGCTCTTCTGGGATGATTTTTTCTTCGTTGCTTCCTTTTTTGAAGTTTTGAACGAAACTTTATGATTAACGGCTACGATGGGTGTTGTGGGATTTGATGTAGACCGGGCTAACAATGGCAGATGTTGCTGCTGTTGGTGCTACGGGTTGGCGGCTTGGTTTTGTTTTTCCTGCGACATCATCGGATGGAATCTTCTGCTCGTTGGCCTGGTTTTTACTGGTTGGAGTTTTGGTATGTAGCTTGCTCCTTTCCAGCGCCATTTTGTAGCTCACACAGCCTTTATAGTTAGCTGTGTGTTCTTGGCCGCAGTTTGCACAGTTTGGTTTATGCTCTGTTTTTTCTTTTTTTGGACAGAGTGATGCTAAATGTTCTTCTCCGCATATCACACATCTCCTGTTAAGATGGCATCCTGATGAGGAGTGTCCGTAGTTTTGACATCGGTGGCACTGGCCAGGAGTATTTGGTTTCCTTTTTGGTTCAATTTTGACCAATAAATGCAGAATCTCGGTGACGTATATTTTCTTCCCGCTTTCGGATTTCTCAATGTTGGCGACAAATAAATGTTTATTTATTCCAATCTTATACACGTTTCAAACCGGGAGATTTTTTCCTTTTAGGTCTTCTAATACCTCGTCGCATGAAATGGAGGTTGGGATTCCTCGAATTACCACTTGGATGGGTTTTTCTGTGTCTAATACAAACGTGTAAAAATTTATTTGTACGTCTGACAATAATTTTTGTAGATTTCTATAATCTGCAATTGTTGTTGGTTGGAGTTTGAAAGCATCATCAGTGGCTCGCGTAGATTTAATATTTATTTTTGCCATGCGAATGGCGTGGATTGTGGCTTTCCAGTTATCTATGTTTTTGAGATAGATTGGAGGCGGTGTCTTTTGTTTCTCAGAATTTTGCTGTTCTGTGTTGGTTGTGTTCCTTGTTTGTTTTGCTAATGCACTGAATTTGTTTTGGATTGGGGTTGGGAATACGGCGTCGGCCTTCCGCTTCTTGCCCGTTTTCCCTTTTACAAGTTGAAAATCCTCTTCAAGTTCCGACGTACTGCTGGACTGCTGGAGGATGGTACCGGGGTTGGAATTTCAACAGTGGCGACCTCCATCGGTTGGTCGACTTTTGATGGTCCGGGGGTTTCAATGTCAGCTGTGGCCTGAGTTGACTGGGCGTTAATAGATGGCGCTGTATGCGCGGCTGGCTTAGAGGGTGTGCCCTTGGGCGTTGCCGTTGACAAAATGGCGGAATTCTCGCTGGTGGCGTCATGAACGATAGGTGATAGTTTACCGGTAATCTTTTTCAGTGCGTCTTTCAGCATGGCGATCTCGGCTGTCTGCAGCTTGAATAGCCGCTGCGTTTGTGATGGGCTCAGCAATGGCATCTTGCTAAGAGCCGCTATCTGCTTCTCCACTTCTTCGTAGCTCACAACTTGGTTTTCGGCTGCACTCATGATGGCACTTTTCACCAAACTTCACGGTTTTATCACTGCACAGAGTGTCTTCACAACGAGAAACCCGACACGGCGGCGGCCATACACGTAAACGCAGGTCAACGCGCGCCTTGGATTTAACGATGATTTTCACAAAATTCGCACTTCGCAAACCATAAATAAAATAGTCAATGAGGTAAACTGTCCCTTAACCAATGCTAGTTGATTATTCACTGAGAATTGTGGACCGACTTGTTCAAGTGACGACGACGACCAGTGAAAGACAAGTAAGTCGACGACGATTTAATGTGGTTTCGGATGCCTTCTTTAATATCTTGAGAGACTGTCGCATGATTACCATGCTTTCCTTTTAATTCAGGTTTAATAATGGCTTTTGTTAGAGATTCTTGTTTTTCGATTTCAGTTCTTATGACTCTACTATTTATACTTAAAGTAGACAAAAAATTGTTTACATATGCGATTTTTTTTGGCCATCATAATGAAAATAAAATGAGTTGTTCAGTCGACGACAGCTATTGGCCTTCTCATACCTATATTTCGGATTTACAGATTCAATACACGTCGATATGAAGTCTCGGTGTCTTTGAAGGTTTGCCATATCCCAATATTCGTTAAAAAAAATTTGCGTACATTTTTCTGATAATTTATTAGAACATTTTAATCGGCACTTATCATTGCAAGGTGGTAATAATTTCTTGGCAATTTCGTGTAACCTGTACCCTTTCTTTAGTGCCGTCATCTTTTGTAATCAGCCGTACTGAATTGTAACTATTTCTGAGATATTTTGCTTTATTCTGTTGCCAGTTTTCTTAATCACGTTTTCGTTTTCTGGCTGTCTTTTCTAATAAAGAGGGATGTTGTACTAAACGACGTTTATTGCCAGAATCATTGTTTGTTTCAGTGATCACTTCATTGTTGTCAGAATCCGTTGAAAATGACGAACACGAGCAATCTGTGGTAAAATGTAAATCAGCGACTGAATCATCGGATCTATACGGATCTGACAAGCTTTCTTCACTATCTAAATTACTGTCCATTAAGTGTTTCTCAGGTACAAAATTGGAGAAATTAGCATGTGTAATATCACGTTTATTATGCTTATAGTGCTTCTACGACTGATCATAATTATCTTCAATTTATTACTCATTACCTAAGGTTTGAAATTCATCTTTTTTTATTACCGAAGGGAAGATTTATTTCTATCGGTCTTGGATCATTCACATTTTCTAATTGCGATGCATTGTAGTTCATAATTACTGAAAAAATAAATCTCTCTTTCAAAATCTTAATTTTTATTTGAATGAATACAGAACAGAGTTACCTTCTTCAGGAACATTAGCACCAACAAACATCGCAGTACCTGTAGGAAAATGGTTAATTACATCAGCATCCAGGGTATTAAGAGATATTTGGCTCATAATTTCTGAAAAAATAATTTCAGTTTTAAAAACTACATTTTTGTTTGAAGTAATACAGAACAGACAAACCTTCTTCATGCATGCTAGAACCTACAGAAACCCCATTGCCTGAAGGGAAATCAGTATTTACATCTGCATCTTCGATATTTACAAAAATATTTTGGTTTATAATTTCTAAAAGAAATAATCCAGTTTTAAATTCTATGTTTTTAAATGAAACAACAGCGAACAGGCTAACATTCTTCAGCTACTATGTACCTACGAAAACAACGATATCTGCAGGAAAATCGGTATTTTTATTTACAAACGCATTTTCTGAAACATCGGAATTTATATCCTTTTGGATAATCGACCTTTGCTGTTCTTTGGTGAGATGTAAAATTAAGTTTGTTCGTTTGCTATGATTCATTATTTACACAACTAAAACAAATTCAAAATTATTTTACCCATTTTAATTTTTTTAAAGTAGGGCTGAAAGTCGTAATATAATATAATAATAATAATAATAATGTTTATTGGTTGTAAAGCGTACATGCTTCATTCCAAGGGGTATGGTAACTTGAAAAATCGATTACAAAATTATGCATTCACAAATATTTGTAGCTTACATTTTCTAACAATCTAGAATCTATACAGTTTCAATATAGTATACATACAAAAAAATTTAATTACCAAATTAACAAAAGGAAGATAGTTAAACAATATTTATCCAATATAGTATATTACATAACGAGCGTGGAAAGTGGTAAATAGCGTGCGAGTGTAGAGATTGAAGAACAAGGCGCGTAGCGCCGAGTGATTTAATACACGAGCATGCTATACACTTTCGAGCGAGTTATGTACACTAGTTTTCAGACGAACACAAAATATTTCTTAAAAAAGTGTTTACACTAATACAGTTCTTACTGTTTTAAGCAAATTTTTATTTTATTTTTATTATTTATTATTTACAAATGTAATGTTATTAGTGTTGTTACTACAATTATAAAAGTTAACCGGGCTTTTATCTTGGAATGTTTTGTGTTGATAAATTTTCATTTAGCAAAACCGCTGCCAGCTGACGTTTGAGGTTAGGTTCAACTACCGGCGTTCGGCGCAACTCAATCCGTTACACGCGCGTAATCTAAAACTACATTATATAAATAATACTAAATGATACAAAAATATTAGCAAATATAATAATTATTAATGTTCAACTTGACGGTTATTGTAAATTATCATATATTTTATTTAACTTTTTGTCGAAATGCCATCTGATGTCGATTAATGGAACTAAAAGCTCATAACAGCACTAGTGTGTTAGATTCATAACATCACTAGCGTGTTATGTTGCACTTTCTGTTGTTATTTAGCGTGTTGTTATAGCTACTTTCGTAGGTGGTCGTCTGAAAAATATATAAACATACCTGTGGAAATCTTACTAAATAGAACTTATACAAAACTTAAACGTTGATATGCAGATAAATAGAAAGACACTAGTCATTTAATAAATAAGTATACAATATTTGCCATATAATTATATCGGCAGAGAGCATTTATTGATATAGTTATTATTATTGTATTTATAATTTGTATTACTTCTATATAATTTTGTGACTTGTTCCATACATGTATACTTTGACTTGTCGACGGAATAAAACATTATTATTATTATTTATTAAATTAGATTATTAAATCAGTCAATATAGCTAAGCCAGATATAAAGTATGCTAAAATAAATAAAATAACGTAATTTAATAATATAAGCAAAAACTGCGGAGTTTTAAAGCAGCTATAACAAAATAAAAAAAAATTATTGAGTTTGGGTTTTGAAAAATTTTCAAATAATGTGTAGAAATTGGTGGTGTCAAAATTTTCATTATATTTTGATAGAAAATGTTGCCGAAGAGGTTTATAAATGGGGCATTCTACAAAAAGATGATAGAGATCTTCTTGTTTATTTAGATTACAAATTATACATAAAGCTTCGGCATCAAGTTCATATTTTATACCCTTATAACAGATTTTCAGATATTTCTTAGATGCGAAACGCATTTGACTAATTATTTGTTACTTAGGTAATATTAACTGCCAGCTTAAATATTTTTCAAGTTCAAATGTATGCTTAATAAGTTTGTAGTAATTGTTATATGAGTATTTTTTAGAGCTATCTAAGTCTTTACTGCGCATTTTTTTCAGTGTATGTGGAAATTATGTCTAAAATTGTGGCTTTGTCCATAGTTTGTGAAATCCAAACCCCATTGAAACCCTGCTCTGTAATGAAATTTTTAATTTGTGAAACCCAATTGTAATTTAATTTATTAATTTCATATTGATCTAATTGATAAAGTCTGTTATATACTTGCTTTGGGTAACGGTGATCAGGTAATTATTTTTTTTATTTTTTCCCACCATTGCAATGTCCTCTTCCATACTTTAGTTGGAATATGATCAAGACCTACTTCAAGACGTATCATATAATTTGGGGTGTGTCTATTATTTGTGTATCAAAAAATTTATTATTCTTTTTTACCTCTCGCTAAGAGAGGTATTGGATTCATGCTAAAAATCGCATATCCAGATTTTATTGAATAAGCACGTTTTAAGGTCCCTACAATCCGATTTTAACATTTTTACGATGATGTCTGTGTGTGTGTGTGTGTGTGTGTGTGTGTGGATGTATGTGTGTGTGTATGTATGTAGGATGTTGGAAGGACGATTACTCAAAAACTATAAGACTTTAAATTTGTTTAACTACGTATTTCCCAATCGGACATTCATGGGAAGATCTGAAAAGGTTTTGGTAACAATTGAACAACCGGAAGTAGAAGATTCTTGAAAAAAAATCTTCTAAATAATATTTTTTGAAATTTTTTCTTGATAATATTAATGAAAAATAAATTTTCTTTCTGCTACATTTAAATATTTTATAATATATTCTATAGATTTAGAGATAAAAGAAATATAATATGTAAAATAATCTGTTATAATAAATTTTACAGCCGAAAGAATGGCCATGGAAAATAGTTGAAAATTTAATTTTTTTGTAACTGACAGATAAATGTCAGTGTCAGAAATCCGAAGACATTACTGAAGAGTTTTTCTGGGAAGTACATACATTATATTATTTCTTAATGTATTAATAGAATTGGAAACATTTTGAAAAATTAGAAGAGGACAAAATTTCTTCATCAAAAATGAATTTAAAATTAAACAATCTAAATATATATGGAATAGATATATGCGTAAGTAGAATTTTTGGTGTAGAGTATACAAGAAATGTTAAATACAATAGGGAGCGAGCAGTCATATGATTTTGTTGGCCTTGACAAGCAGATATGGAGGCCCATGTCAGAATGATAGCTAGTAATTATGTATAAATTTCTCATTCTAAATTTAGTGATTTTCCAATTCCATGTGGAGCAGAATTAAATGTTAAATATCTAAGGCATACAAGTAAATTTTAAACTCCTGGTGATAAATTGACGTAAATTTAGAAAATCTTAAAATTTTTAATGAAAAATTCTAACATTTGACATCTATGTACATAATTACTAATTATCATTGTGAAACGGGCCCACACATCTGCTTGTGAAGCCCAAAAATGTAACATTACTGTTCGCGCTCTATACTTATGTAACCAAAAAAAGGAAGTGGCGAGAGGTATTGTGCTGGCCACAACAGATTTTTCAATAAGACTAAAAGACCCCCACTAGCTCTACCTCTATCATATTGTTTTGTAGCTGCACGGAAAGCAATTTTATTAAAATCTCTCAAAAACAAAGGTAAACTAAGGTTATCTTGACACATCCAAGTTTCAAACATGCAGATCATGTCGGCATTTACAAATGTATCTTTTATTTCGATGTCCAGGTTAAATATATTATTATAACCATGGAAAATAGAATATTTATAGTATCATTTGATAATATGAATCTGTTACTAGCAATATCGTTATTATTATGAGTATGTGATAAACCTAGAAAGTTATTATCATTAGTTGGGTTTACTATTCCCACACTTTGCATTAACTTAGCTTTATTTACTGGTGCTTCATTTTCGTTCGGAACAATCATAGGTGGATCATCATTATTGGGCGGCAAAGGTCGGGAAACTAAGACGTCAAACACACTGTTTTGTAGCCATCCTACCAGTGGGGCATAAAATTGGTAATTCCTTAAGGGATTTGGCTACGGGTTTGCCCGTTGTATCGTCCTCCAATGAATTACTTGTCCGACTTCTTTTAAGAGAAGAAGAAGGAGTACTGATTTGAAGTTGTACACCGTCTACATACAGTTTATTGCCTTTTATATTTACTGATTTGCCCTCATCTTTAAGTTGCTTTTTCATTTCCAGAAGATTTTGTCGATGTAATTGTTGTGTAGTTAAATCATCGTTAACATAAATATTCGTATTTTTAAATTTATGTTTATTAGACATTATCGCAGTTTTTGAGTTATATGATGCAATGAGACTAGTACTGGTCGACATTTATTATTTTTTACACTAAGTCTTCTAGCGCCCTAAATGTCAATAATGGTCAAATTTAATTGAAGAGTGCGTTATTTAAAACACTTAAAACATTTTGAATAAGATTATCTTTGATGTTTTCGTTTTCTATTAATCCAGAGATGACCATATTTTTCTTCTTTACTTGTATTTCTAACGAGTTAATATTTTTTTGTTGTGAATCAACAGTCATAATATAAAAATATTAAATATTTTTTGGGCGATAATGGCATATCTTAAAATATATTTTGACAATAATAAACAATTGAAATTAATTTCCAGTGAAAACAAACACATCTCCAAATGATACATTGAAAGAAAATTAAATCAATAAAATATTTAGAGAACACCGTTCCAACTCTAAATGTAATAATATTTCACAAAATAAACGAAAAAAATCTGTTGTGGCCAGCACAATACCTTCCGTCAATCCTGTGTATAATGTATAAATTCCATACATAATTTTTCTTGGAAAAGATTCCAAATTTTCAGTAAAATTATTTCATAAACAAACTATTCAAATTGCACTTGACACTGACATCTTTTTCCTCTTTAGCTTTTCCCATTCGTTAGGAGTCGATATTTTTGCGTGTCGTTCTCATTCGGTTCTTTTTCTCTCAAGTCTTCCGCAATACAGTCCTTCCATCTTATCTTTGGTCTTTCTCTGCTTCTTCAACCTCTCATTACTAAACTACTCATTCTTGTTCAAATATAATTCTTCATTTCTCCTCATGACATGTTCAAACCAATGTAATCGTCTTTCTTATATCTTTCTAGAAAATTGTAACACTAAAGTTATTTTATTACCGTATCTTTCCGTGTGTTCCCCAACATCCTCATCTCTGCCACATTAATTTACTTTTTATTCATACTGACATCTGTCAATTTGAATTATATGAATATATTAGCAGTTTCCATGTTTAGCATGAATTATAAAATTTAATTTCTTTAAAATTCTTTAACCTTCCTGTACTGTTCATTTCTTCCTTACACTTGTACTGCTCGGGTCATATTGACCCATTTGGGACTTTGTGCTAAATAAATTCGTTTTAGTTTAAATATGATTAGTCCGCGACGTATCGTAAGGTAAACGGAGTTAAGCAATCCACAGATAAATAATACTAATGATAATATCCTGAAAAACAAAAGAGAATATTGCACTCCCAAAAGTGAATGCACAATAAAAATGAGCAAAGTTAAGGTTAAACAAGTTTTCAGCCGTCTTCAGTGCCTCAAATAAAAGTTGTTACAAAAAATATAAATAAATGTCTGTAAGACATCTCTAGTGGCGGTAAGGTAACCAGGAATGGTGGTGGGGGATGACTGCAGTCGGTCGGCGGAATGCGGACGATGACAAGTAGCGCCATACCAGCTGGAGATGTCCGTGTAAAATAACTATCACCCGACGATGCCTTCAGCCCGTGGTTAAATGTTGGAAAGTTTATGTAAAGAAAACCCGAGTCACGAACCACGTGCACTTAAATTGATCCCCACGTGGGAATTCCGCGGGAGGTTATCCAAACTGATTCACAAACCACCGAAACCTCCCAACGGAATCTGTAATCCGGCGAACTGATCCCCAAACAAGGGTAATATTCACAACGAATATTTCACACTCTACCGGAATTACTTTAAAGTGCTTGCCGACTCGCAACTCCGATTTTCACGACACGTTCGCCCACTTGAAGTTGCTTACGCTCACCGGATCTTACTTAAGACAGGGAAAATAACTTAAAATCCGGAAAGAGAGAAAGAGGGTAACCATAACATGCACACAACAAATCTACTTAAATAAAACGTGTTACGTTCATAATTTTTAGTATAGGATAGGGGTAATTTAAGGATAGTAGGATAGGATAATAGTTGTAAATTATTGTTTTAAATAAATAACTAAATTAATACAACAATATACCAAACCAATTTAAATCTATTTATTTACCAAATAAATTTCAAAATTTACAGCCGCCACACTACGTTGTGAACGTAGCGCTCAGCTTATGCTATGAAGAAATGTCACCAATAATTAACCTAAAACTGAATAATAAATTGGAAATAGACTATTTAATTTTGAAACAAATGAAGCTACAGAATTTAAAAGAAAAATTAAGTGAGTTTAACATAAATATGAAAGGATTAAGTATAAATAATTTTATTACGACAGAATACATTGTTTTTAAGGTCATGAATGGAAAAGAGGGAGCGGCAGGTATAAAGAAAGGAAATTGGAACAAGGGACCAAATTAGAACGTAACAATGTTTAGATGTTGTAATTTGATATTTTCGTTTTCGTTGAGCTCTGCTAAAGGTTTCTGTACGTTATTTGTTTTTACTATGTCCAAAATAATTTCTTTGTTTTGTATTTGATTTGAAAATTTGCGATTATTAAATTTGTAATTTTCTTTTATTTTGTATATTCCCTTGTTCTTAACAATGGTTGATTGTGACGGGCATTTTATCTCTTCAGAGCCTTCTACATGAACAATGGAGACTAAGTTTGAGTTTTTTATTTGTATTATGGCATTTTCCAAATCAAGTTTGCGTTGATTGCATTTTCGATTGTTGTGTGATTCCAACAGTGTTTCTGAACATAAGTCCGTTGATTCATATTGTGTCCAACAATAGTTTTCATTTTTAATATTTATTATCTTATCACACATATAATTTTTGCTATTTATTTTAATAATAGTTTGTTGAATAAAGTTCAGCTCCCATAGTTTGTTATCTGAAAGGAATGGAATGGGAGTGATTTGTTTCACGGGATATGCAGTTCTTGAGAATTTTGGAATAATAGTTAAATATTTTAATTCGTTTTGTTCTATTTTACAGTAACTATGTATGATCATTAGATAGTTTATGTAATTGTCGGTTTGTATGTTCGTATTACTTTGAATAATTTGTAGAAGTTCTTTAATGTTTTCATTTTCTATTAGGGAAATATGAAATGTATTTGTGCTGCAGAATGCAAGTGTTATTTCAATATTACTAACGATATCTTCGAGTTCTATAATATTGTTATTTATTAAGTCGATTGTGTTACTAATAGTAAACACTTTTTACCAATTGATTTGTTCTTTCAAAAGGTTTTGCATCGTAATTAATTTTGAGTTGATTATAATCTGATTGTTTTTAATAGAATTGAATTGTCCATCATAAATTTTGGTAGCATTATTTAATTGATAAGTTATTTTTTTCTGATTATTTGTGTTTATTTGGGTATTTTCTTTTAGTTCTTCAAGAATTTGGTCGTATCTTTCTTTATCATTGTTGTCAAGATTGCCTGTTATTTGTTTAATAATGGATCATAAACCGTTTAGTATTCCGCGTTTTACTCGTTTCGGGAATATTATATTAATAGGTGTTTGTAATTTTAAAAAGTATCTCTGGACATGCTTATTTTTCATATCTATTTCAATTTTAAAAGGTTTACTCAAGTTTTGGGTGTGGTCTTTTAGTTTTAATACTTGTTCTTCAATGATCTGAAAAGCGTCTGAAATCTTATCTATTTTATAGGTGTAATGTGTGTACACTTCTTCTTCGAAGAGTCTCGCGTCTTCTACTTCAATTATGTTTATTCCGTTATTATCTAAGTCTAAGGCCTCCGGCAACATTGGTATCGCCATGAACCTGTAACAATTTATGTTGTTAATTTGTCAATTTTTACTTTTTTTGTCTTTTTCCAATAACTTCTGCTGTTTGAAGTTTATCATCTACTTTCTGAACGTTTACTTTTTCAAAAATGGGTTTCTTAAATTTCGTTATAAGTCTGGGGTTTCTTTTTAAATAGGCTATTTTTGATTCAAAGATAGGTTTCGTATTAGGTATAAATCTTTTCTCTTTATCACCATGAATTTTTTGTTTCACTTTCTTTTTCTCTTCTTCTTTCTTTGTTTGAAATTTTTCAAGTTTCTGTTGTTTAGTCATAACTTTTTGTGGAAAGGTGTGAGTATAGCAAGGGCGTAGCCAGGATTTTGACTAGGGGGGGGCAAGGGCGTAGCCAGGATTTTGACTAGGGGGGGGGGGCAAAGCAACTGAGTCAAATAGTGAAACATTTATTTATTAGAAATCACTTTTTATTATATTAGATCATACAATAAGATTATTTAAAAATAAGCCTACGTGGGTCCTGGCAAAATTTTCTTAATATTTCCCCTTCATATTGCTTATTTTTTTCCCACACTCTTTTCCTATGCACACTAAGCATGCAGAGTCCAACAAGGCGATCTTCGGTCATTGTTGACCGCAACCAGGTTTTCACCCTTCGCAGTGTACTAAAAGACCTTTCAATCGTACATGTAGTACATGGCTGCGCAAGTGAAATTAGCAGTGCTCGTTTCGTTGCTGGGTAAAAATTTTCTGTTTCTTTCACCAATGCTGCTATTTCCATCTCTTTCAGTTCCTCTTTTGCAATGTTTTTACTTTTCCATAAGTTATACCATAATTCGGCTTCAGCGGAAAAACTGTATAAATTATAATAATTGCAAAAACTTTCTGATTTTTTTATAAAATCTTGAACTGTCATGTCCAGCATAATGTAAGGGTGAAGAATTAATAATGAGAATGCAGGTAAGTTCTCATCGGAAAATCGCTGCTCTAATGACATTATTAGTGAATCAATGTAAGGAATAATCAAGGATCTTTTCCAGTATTCGCAAGGAGTTTGCGCTGGAGGATTCGAACGATGCTGTTGCCGTTTTACGATCCGCGGCATTTTAAAGTCTGTTCCAAGATTTTCAGCGATTGTTTTGGCCTCAGTTGCAATCTCTTGGCTAACGATTTCCGTAGTTTCACGGTGACTTTTAATTAAAACTATTATTCTTTTAATGTGATTTGCACATTGAAGCATGTCAATACTTTTTGATTGTAAAAGATTTGCCACAGGTTGCAAGATTGCGGAATATTTTGCAATAAGTACGATACTGACAATAAATTCCGAATTTGTAGCAGCACAATGCAGCTGAAAAGCAGCTTTTCTCGTAGCAGTGTTACCATCCTTTGATAGTGTGCATTGACAATACTAACATAATTTTCTTTGAATATGCCGATACTTTTATATTTTTGCGACCAACGTGTTTCGCACAACAATGGTAAGTTTGGTGCATGTTTTCGACGTACAACCGATTCACGAAAAAATTTAATTATTTCCTTAATTGTAGATATTGTGTTTTGTATCACCGGTATCTGATTTAAGTCGTTCACAACTAAATTTAATTTGTGACTAGCACAGTGAAAAAACAATGCTTTTGTATACTTTTCGCGCATAATTTTTTGAACCCCACCATCTTTCCCTGCCATGGTTGAGCATCCATCATACCCTTGCCCGACACATTTTTCTGGATCAAAACCTGCGTTTTCTATAAAATTATCAATAGCAGCGGAAATAGTTTTAGCGTCCATGGCAGCCAATTCCACAAATCCGAGAAATTCCTCACGGACTATCATTTTTTCTTCGTCAAAAAATCGAACACCAATTGATAGCTGCTCTTTCCCTGATATATCACAACTTTCGTCTGCCAGTATGCTATAGGCACATGCCCTCTTTACATCAGCAATTATATCATCTTTAATAACTGCTCGGCATAAACCAATTATTATATTCTGAATTTGTGGCGACATATAGGTGGCGTTTTTTTTACCCTTTTCTATGTGTTCTTTTAAAGTTTGGCCGCCAGCTTCGATCTTGAGTTGAATTAAGTCTTCAAGAACTCCTTGATGATGTTCTTTACCCCTCAAAGCTAAGTCGTGCGTACCACAAAACATTATAGTCGAAATTATTGATCCTACGACTTTTCTGTTAACTTCTACTTCCTTTTGGTGTGCAGAAATCATCTGTACATCGACAGGCACATTGTCCGAAAAACTTTTTGCTGCTGCAGCAGCTGATCTGTGCCATTGAGATAACATATGATTTCTTGCAAATTCGTTCATGTCTTTATAGCGAGTAAAAGGCCTTATTATAAATGAACCTAATACACCCTGTACTTTAGACGGTGGAAACAACACGCAGTAAATACACAATGCGCCCTTCACTCTCTTTGAATATGCAAGCCAAGGAGCATAATCTCGCAACCAACTATATTTGAATTTCCTTTTCAAATGAGTAGCATCTTTAGCAAAGTCATAGCCTTTTGGGGGTGACCAACAGTGTTTTAGAACCTCCATTTTTTGAGCTGTAGTCATAATCGAAGAACGTCCGACCCACTTACCCAGGTCATTATCACAACAGGTTTGATTTTCTGTACTAGTTGATGATGAGGATCCACTAGGTTCCGTCAGAACAGCAATAGGTGCACCTGCAACGTCATTCTTAAACTTTTCTTCTTCACCGCTGTCACTTTCGCCACTGCTTTTCTCAGGTTGTTTCCTTTTCTGCCCCGCTAAAATAAAAATTTTCTTTTTTATATGTACAGTTGCGTGCAAAAGTATTGAGCCAAACTTATATTATCTCTTTTAAAAGAATATTTTTTTGTATTACATTTACATATTACGCTACACTAGTATTAGGAATGTTAATTACATTATAATTAGTATAGTTGACAAGCTTATTTTCATTATAAATGAAAGTTGTTATTCAGAGTTTATATACTTTATTTATATTTATCATCAAGTCCCAATTTAATATTAAATTAGGTTATTGTTTAACGAAATGGTAAAATACACTCAGTTTCAGTTACGAGAATCCGTAATAAATCTTACTCTACAAGAAAAGGTTATTAATATCTATAACTGCTTCATTTTTGTATCACTTTTACAATATATTATATATGGTTTAAAAATCTGTCTGGCTCAATACTTTTGCACGCCACTGTAGGTAGATAAAATATAGTAAGTACTTTAATTTTAATATAGACTTCAAAACTAATAATGTGCAATAAAACTTACCTCCTATGTCTTTGCTACTAAAAAACTTTCTAATATCCATTTTATATCTCAAATTCGCAAACAGGTATGTACACGCCGACAGCTAATGTCGCTGAACTTGTTTACGTTCGTCGACGCACATGAGTTTTACGTGCGCGTGCGCACTGTACGTGACTGTGCGGCTGTGTGCGACGGTGGTGGTGGTGGTATGCATTATGCATTTGTGTTTAGTTCGATTCAATCGAGTTGATGATCAGAGTACCGAATGCACGCATGAAATATAAATTTATAATTTCCTTATTTAAAGAAAATAAATATATTATTTGTACACAGATTTCTTATTTAAATAAAGATTTATAATGCAGAAAATCTGACCAATTATTCCCTGTGCCAGGGGGGGGCAAGCGCCCCACCCTGCCCCACCGTAGCTACGCCCATGGAGTATAGTCTTTGCCAAAAAGTATTTCATTAGGTGTCATTTGTGTTGTTGAATTTATACTGTTGTTGTATGCGTATATGGCTTCATGTAGGATATCTTTTAATTTCCTACGTGGATTTAATTTGAAGAGTATTTGTAAGTGTTCGATGAGTGTAGAGTGAAATCGTTCAATTTGAGTAGATGTCGGGTTGTTTATACTACCCTGTTAAGCATAAAAGTCGTATCTGACAATTACACTATTTGGAGATAAAGAGCAATTAGTAAAATCGCTTATGCCACAACAATGGAAATAGGTAATGTGCTTTTTTACCGCAATTAAATAATATTTTTTGTAAATTTTAGTATGATACCAAAATTTGATTGAATTAATATAGAAAGTGACTTTTGACAGATACGACTTTTTGTGTAAAATCACAGTACAAATAACTCGGGATGAAAAGACGTAGCTACACAAAAATATTTAGTTTATGATGTTTATTTATAAATAACATAGTTAGGAAGGTCCTCAAACTTATTATATACTCGTAATATAATGAAACAAAATTAAATTTAAAGTAAATTAAAACAAGTTAATCGCCTCACAACTTATTTTGTAGATGGGAGTTCTTGCCAAAATTTTACTCGACTTTGGGGCATGGCACTACACAGTTTGGAGATGATAAGATTTTTTCTCTCTTCTGTTACTCCTTTAGGTGTATGTTTCGCTGATGGTTTCAGAACTCCTTGCTTCATAGTCTTAGCATTTAAAAAACAGGGTTGTTACGCTTTTTGGAATTCAAAATTCCCTGACTTTTCCAGGTTTTCCAGTGCCACAATTACTTTTTTCCAGGTACTTTTTTCAGATATAATACAGGTTTTTGAGACAAAATCACATATAATATTTTTTTTTTTTTAATTTGTACATGTGACTAAGGTCACTGGGACTAGACAATGTTATACAATCACATTTTTTAAACTGAATTTGACAATCACAGCAAAAATAAAATATAAACCATTTCATTTAATTGATTAAATTAACGTGTTATATTAACGGGCTAGCGAGGAAAGCATGCGAATTTCGTCGTCCAAGTGAACCATTTCGGAAGTGATGGCTCTCTTCTTTTCCTTCAGTTCGCAAATTTTGTCTTGGGCTTTCCTCTTTTCCGCTACCTGCTTTCGTTCTTCTTCATTTTTCTTCTTCTTCATTGTAAGTTCTTCCATGTAGCGACCGCGGGCGTTCCTCGCGTAGTGTGTCATGATTTTTGAAATAGTAACTTTTGTTATCCCTCCTGCATTATGGACACCTTCGTACACATGTCTCTGCGCAACCAAAGATTTCTCGGACATATTTTCAACGAGACAGTCCTTATTGATCGAAAATCCTCTCTTAATCTTAGCCTGCCCATGAGAAAGAACGAAGATCATCTTCAAAAACGACATCAATTCGGAAGATTCGGGGAAATTCGAGATTAAGTCTTTCCAAAACTTGTCGAGCCTTTCTTGCCTGGAATATTCTTTCAGGACGTCTTTCATGTTCTGATTAGAAGAGATGCTGAAAAACTGCCTTTCTATCTTATCGCCAGTAATTCCAGTAATCCATCCTTTCGAAATAAATAATGTAATTAAAGACGAAAGTCTATTCGCTGCAACTTTTGCAGAGCTGCTTATCAGATGTGGGTCACAAAACGACAAATACTTAGCAACTTTAAAAGCTACAGGAGATTTGTCCTTCAATTTTTTGCAAAACGTCTGTAATGCTTTCGTACACTGTTGTCTGAATTCCATAATGTCTCTTTCTTTTAGTCCTGTTGATTTACGTATAGCATCCCGAGTTGCATGTCCAATTTTTACATTCTTAACTCCAAGCAGATTCTCCTTAACGAAGACGTCTACTGCTTGGACTTCCGTAGCTTTAGCCAAAACATCTTGTTTAATAAACCGCTTCATGATAGTGGATATCAGTTCTGTAAAGTCTGCACATAAAAAAGGAATCATCGGCTTGTCCGCATGGAATGCTTCAAGAATAGGTTCTACTTCGGAAGCCAATGTTTGCATAAACGCTAGTTTGGCACATACTAAAGGGTCCTCAAGTGCGGCAACCATCGTGTGATAAGAAGCACATTTTGGCTCTATCTTCTCCTTTTTAACTCCTTTCACATATTCTTTCAAATTGGGTACAAGCTCAATTGCGCGTTCTGCAACGGAAACATTATAAAGCCAACGTCCTGAACAAAACTTGAGGGGTAATTTATCTGATTTACTTAATCTGATGTAATCTGCTCTACGCGCAGGTACATCCTTGAAAAGATTATATAAGCTTCTTAAAAATGGAACTAAATTCCAATCTGTTGCTTTTATACGTTCTTTGAAAGAATTGTGTAAAACGTGTAATCCACAAATTCCAATATCAATCAAACCGTTCCTGTTATCTTTGTCTGATTCTGACATAAAATCGCGATAAAATTTAAGGTTCACATTGGGACCATCCATTGCAATTTGGATTAAATTATTCTTATCAACTACTCTCAGTCTGAAAACCCTCAAGAAGATCAACCGCTCTAGTGTGATTTAAAAAAGCAGATCCCAGGTACATGTTGGTAGCTTCATCCTGACTCCAGAACCTGATGACGAAATCCATTTGTGACTTTTGACTTATTTTGTTCAGGCTTTCGTCGAATGAAATGCTGAACGGACATTGAGGCGAAATATCTTCAAGTAGCTGCCGGTGAAAATAGGGACCTAGTCCGCAAGTAATTACGTATGCCATTTTTGACCGTTTCAGTGCCATCTGTTCAGCTATCATACTATCCGTGAACATGAGTTTGAATAAGTCAGTGCATGAACCAGCTCCAGATAAAGATGAATGTTGTACAATAGATTGTAAGCACCATAATATTTCAGCTTTGGTGAATGCATCACGTTCTATGAAACACTTCATTCCCTGGGATGGAATTGGACCAATACCGAATTTAGGTGTAGTATTTTGTTGTTTCTCCTTCGCAGTATCTTCGAATAGCAAGGTGTGACCATGTTCAACAGATGGCACAGGTTTCTGAATCGTAGTATTTGTAGGTGACTTAATCGCATCTTTAGTGCTGTTGATTGGTACAGTACAGTCATTGACCATGAAAATATATAAAAATAAGGACTTTAAAAAAGAGACGGTTTAACCCTTTCGTTCACTGTATAAATAATTTTGTTCATTACTAAAACTTTCAATTAAATTTTTTTTTATTGAATTTGCGTTGTTTCTCATAAACAATTCAACAAAATTATATTAAACAGTCTCCTACACTATCTCAATTATACGACACTAATAATTTATCCATTTTCATACAAACATTTATTTTTTAATGCAAATAAAAATAACTTCATTTTATTTTAATTCGAAAAATACTTGAGTTATAAAAGTTGAATAAAAAAATTGCCTTTATCACACAGATAAAAGTGACCGAAAGGGTTAAGTACATGAAAATATGAATGTATGTATACCTGATTTTTCATTCCTGTTGGACGTGGCCAAAAAATGCTTAACTCCATACATTGAAGCAGCGTCTAGACAAGTGGACTGGTGTTTAGTCCCTTTCATGTGGCTTACAAGAGCTTGACGACCCATGTTGCTCAATGAAAAACTGCGATTGCATTTGATGCATTTCGCAGAGAATTTGTCACTTTCATTTTCCCTGCACCAATCTATAAATTGTTCTTCTAATAGCCAGTTTCGATTAAACGAAGTTTTCCCCGTAGGCTTCCCCATTGTGATAATACATTAACCTATAAACTAAACACACGTTTCTAAACGAAATTAATAACTGAAATCTATTTCAAGAGTATTGAGGTTATTTACCAAGTTACATCTTAGTAAGAACGAAGTTGGTTTCAATCTGGTTAGTTAGAAGTAAGGTTATACCAGTGCCATATTATGGGTGCGTTTTCATGAGACGCCATGACTCTGATGGCGTTTTCGGAAAGCCTTCACAGCAATCCAACCGGTTGTATTGTTGGTGAAACTGGTGAACGCGTGTTCGGAAAGTCCCCACAACAACCATTCCTGTTGAATACTTTCCGAACATGCGTTTAGAATTGTTTCGTTTGTTCACCAGAATAATTGTTGTGAATACTTTTCGAACACGCGTTTTCGCGTATTTATATATATATATATATATATATATATATATATATATATATATATATATATATATCTGTGGTGGAAAAATACACAATAAATTCAATTAAATTGTAAATTCATCGACAATTTATACATTTTAGTAAAAAAAAATTTTTGGGAAAAAATATTTTTCCAGGTTTTCAATGAAATTCCCTGATTTTTCCCTGACTTTTCCAGGTTTTCCAGGTGCGTAACAACCCTGAAAATTTTAATTCTTTTCCAGGTTCATCGAACGATAGTCTGTAAGTAAGTGTTTTCTGTCCCCGTAAAAAATCAACCTGCACCATATCGTTCAAGTAGGGTCGTGGTTTTATTTTGTTTAGCTTATATTGAGAAGTACTGTCTTCCCAGTTGTAAAAGTCATTTATTTCCATTGTAATAATATTAACCTTATGAGATGCTTTCTTAACTGCTTCCGGGAATCATGAAAATCGTATACTTTTCCCATATTTTTAAGGGATCGTTCCACATGATGGTGGAAGGAGTCGGCAGCCATAAATGTATGGCCTGGCTCAAAGTATTTTGTTTGAAGTGACTGTAATGCAACCTCATCGGAATTTACAATATAGATAAAAAAGGAAAATAAACTCCAATTTTTGTTTTGCGATGCGCAATTATCCAACCAAAGAATAATATTTTCTTTATCACGAACCGACAAAATAAAATAAAATAAATAAATAAATATTTCATCACGGCATATTACCCATTGCTGAGTGTGCCAATATGCTTTGCACAGATATCGGCAATGTAAGCGTAAAACGTACTTATAAGGTCTTCCTTAGAACGACCAGATATTGCTTCATGCCAAATCACGGCTGTGGGGCCGCCTTGTTTTTTACCGATCGGGACAAAGTTTTCATTGAAAGCTATTATTCGGGGTGTAAATATTGCTTCCTTAAACATTTCCATTCTCGGAAGCATGATGACCTACAAATTCATGAGTGTTAAGTACTTAAAACAAATAACTTAAATGAAAAAAAAAATAGATTACCTTTTGTAAGTCTGCCGAAACAACTAATGCGTCACCTGTTAGTTGTTTTTGAAGAATCTTCGTTATATTTTTTTCGGGATTCAGTATATTTGACAAGATGCGCCGAAAATTTCTTGCAATCTTCACAATCTTCGCCTAAGTTTTCTTTATTATGACCACTGTATTGAAGAAGACTTGAGAGAAAAGGAACTGAATGAGGACGACACGCAAAACAAAAATGAGTGGAAGAAGAAAATAAAAAATAGCGACCCCCTAACGAATGGAAAAAACTAAAGAAGAAGAAGAAGATGTCAGTGTCAAGTGCAATTTGCATAGTTTGTTAATGAAATAACTTTACTGGAAATATAGGATCTTTTGCAAGAAAATTTATGTATGGGGCGCGTGCAGTAACATGACTTTGACCCGTGTCAAAATGACAGCAAGTAATTATGTCCATAACTGACAAGTGTTATAATTTTTCAATCAAAATTTCATAATTTTCTTATTTCATGTGGTTTGTTTGTTATCAGGAGTATGGAATTCAGCTGCCGAGAAAGGGAATCACATAATACCAAAAATTTATAATCTTTTGCAAGAAAATTTATGAATGGAATTTGTACATAATACACAGGATTGACGGAAGGTATTGTGCTGGCCACATCAGATTTTTTATATTTCAGCAAACAAGGTTTGTGTAACCATACTCTGTTACTGTACTTTAGGTGTTTAGTTATGTTTTTTATAATTTTGTAATTATACATATATACTATACATATTTTGTGTTACAATAAACGTGTTTATCAAATGTTTATGAATTTCATTAAATTATATCCAAATCCTAATTTCCCAACAAAATATTTATAAATTAATTTATTAACTATTAATAATAAATTTCTACTGCAGATAATATATAATATTCATATATAAGGAATTTATATATTAACTATTAAATTGTGTTTATTTCAAATAGTAAATTTTTTAACAGTAAAATAATCATTAGCTTAGCAATATCTTCTGAAAATTTGCTATTAATGTCATTCTCTAACAATTAAAATGTAAACATTAATAGTTAAATAATAATATTTTACTAAATACCGTTATTCAATGTTACAAAAAATATATTCTTTAACTATTAAAGTATTTATTGTTTGATTTAAATTATTATAAATTTCGTAACAATATTATATACTCGTATATTTTAAACATATACTCGTAATACGTTATTTGCAAAGCTTCATTCGTTTCGCCATATTCAAAGTGATTATACATTAATTGTTAATGATACTGTTTTTTTGCGAATATTCCTTTTTCTCAGTGCACACAGTGAATTTCAGTAGATACGACAAACCATTAATACATTATTCTAGGCCGGAGAAACCTAAATACGACATTTGGCTGTAACAAACTAATAGATAATTTTGGCGGCAACTATTATACATAAAAAGCAAAAAATCGATTAGAATGTAGATACGACTTTTATGCTTAACAGGGCAGAATACTTGTTATGTGTAATGTAATGTCATTGTTATGACAGCAAGCCTTGAGGTTGTTATTGTCAAATTCTTTACATTCTCAACATCGCTTACGACTTGATCTACTTTTATGAGATGATAGAAAAAGGTTCAAATTTAGGTTTCACAATTTCGTTAATTTTCTTTTGCAATTCTTCTGATTTGAATATATAGAAGTATCTGACTTTGGAATGGTATATGTTTTTAAGAATTCAAGTATTTCGTCATCTAAGTTTTCTTTATTAAATTGAATTTCGATTCTTTGTTTGTTTTCAAAGAGTTTAATAATTTTGATTTTGTATTCATTATGTGTTTCGAATATAATTTGGTTGTTTGCTACGTTTAAACGATTTTCTAATATTTTTATACCGTTCACGGGATTCTCATTATCGGAATGTTTCGTGCCGCTTGTATTACTGTTTAACATACTTTCAATTTCTTCTTTCGTATTTACGAGCGTTTCAGGAAGTTCATAAATAGTAATTTGGATATTTGTGTCTATAAATGTTTGATTTAAAATTTTGATGAAGTCAATTTTTCCCAGTTTATCTAAACCACAGGAAAGCCATGGTATGCTAATCTCGTATTTGTCATTCTTGATTAGATAGTCGCGTAACTCTTTTAGTGCTATTTTAAACATTTTTATATTGCAGTTCTCATAATAGTTTTCTTTTGTAATTAAATGAATGATATATTGATCGTTAAAATTTTAGATAATTGTATTCTTTTCCTTGTTATAATTTAAACAATAATCTTTACTGTTGACTTGTTTGTCTACCACTTTTGCCATGCCTTTACCGAATTTCATGTCTTTTGATATACAGTGCGCAAATATTTTTGTGTTTGTTACATCTCCTTTTTCGTATTTTATCTTAAATGGTTCTCTCATTCGTGAAAGGTAATCCGCGATTTTGTTTGTTTTTCCAGCTATGTACTCAATTTGGAAATTATACTCTGCAAGTTTAATCTTCCAGCGCATAAGTTTTTGGTTGGCATTCTTCATATTAAAGAGCCAGACCAAGGGTCGGTGGTCTGTTCTTATTACAAATTTTCGGCCAAATAAATAATTTTGAAAATTAAGTATTGCCCAAACAATTGCTTTTAATTCCTTTTCGATAGTGCTGTAATTAGTTACAGCTTGGTTGAAAGTCTTGCTAGCGTAACATAGCGGTTTTTCTTCGCCGTTTTGTTTCTGGGAAAGGACAGCTCCCATTGCATAGTTTGAAGCGTCCGTAGTCAATATAAATGGTTCGTTAAAATTTGGAAAAGCAAGGATTGGTGGGTTAGAGATAAGTTCTTTTGCTTGTTTGAATGCGTTTTGATATTCGCTATTTGTAATATCTATTTTAGAGTTTTTCTGAAGACATATTGTAAAAGGTTTTGTGAGTTTTGAAAAGTTGGGAATAAAACGTCTGTACCAAGAGAGTTTGCCAAGAAATGATTTGATTTCTTTTTGTGTTTCGGAGATTACTATTTTCTCAATAGCTTCAATCTTTTTATTATTTGGTTTAAGACCTTATTCTGAAATTACGAAGCCTAGGTACTCTACTTCGTTCTTACAAAAATTCACTTTTATCGATTTGAATTTTGAGATTTGCTTTTCTTAACTTGTCGAATATGCGTTGTATGTTTGTCAAATGTTCTTCCACTGTGTTACCAAATATAATGATATCGTCAAGGTATACTAAATAAATATCTCCTACTAATTCTCCAAGTGCCGTGTTCATCATTCTTTGGAAAGTTGCCGATGCGTTAACAAGTCCGAAATGGCATTCTAATATACTCGTAGTGACCTGAAGGAATGGAGAAAGCGGTTTTTTTGGAACATCTTTATCTGATAAACACCAGTGTAAATCGAGTGTCGTGAAAAATTTGGGTTTGCCAATTTTGTCAAGGAGGGTGTCAATGTTCGGAATCGGAAACTTATCCTCTTTTGTTTTCGCGTTTAATTTACGAAAGTCGATCACTAATCGTGTCTTTCTTTTTCCTGATGCGTCTGCTTTCTTTGGAACTATCCAGATGGGGGAATTGTATGGAGAAAAGGATTTCCTTATGACATTTTCAGTTAACATTTTATCAATATGTTCTTCGATGTCGGCCTCATATCATCACCTTAGGATCATAAGGTCGTATGTGCCATTTTACTGTTTTTGGGTTTTTAATACTGTCTTATGTAATTTTTAATGCTCTAGCTACTGACAAAACGTTGTACGTATTTGAAAAATAAATTCCCGCCAAATGTTTTATAAATCTCGTATGTTACATTTGCTGTGAAGGAAAATTTTAAAACGTCGTATGTTCAATGATTTCGGTATCTGGTGGCATACGACTTTATTCCAGTTCCATTCTGTCAGCAAGTAGTTACATAAGAATTGTGTTTATGGTGCAATATTGCTTTCTAATCAGATTTATTTTCTTGTAATAAATGTAAGTATATAATATAAAATTAATATTTTTTAAGATTCAATAAACTAGATTTGTTTTTGTATATCTGCAAATATTTTCTTGCTTGAAATAGGTTATGTTCATTTTAAAGAAGCATAATTATTAATATAACCTTATTATCTAGTTTTCTTGATGTTTATTCTATCACATCACTATTATCAATTCCAACATTTCTTTTATAGTGATTATTACAAGTGGTTTATTCTTAAATATCCACATACGACGTTACAATATTATTTTCAAAAATACTTTTATTTTACATGCGACTTTTTTTCGTAATAATTATTTCAAATTTTCTATTGCATTCATCTTGACTTCATTATAATAAATATAAATAAATCTTTGCAGATGAATAGTCGAACTAATAAGGCTAAAAGACAAATTAGGCCTACAGATTTTCAAGATAATCTTAATACGACCCTGTCAACGAATAAAGAAGAACTTCAAAATACCCAATTTGAAGAACCTGGTCAAATTGAAGCAACCCAGCCAAAAGAAATATTTTTTTCTGAGTACGTTTCAATTACAGGCGAATCCGAAATAAATATTGAAGAGTTAGGGAATATAGAATATGAGAAAGCTAATCCAAATGAATCTAATAATTGCCAACATAATATAAATACAGGTGAGTCAGATAATTTGGAAGAATTTCAAAATGTTGAATCTGAAAAACCTGAGAGCCATGATACCGAAAAACCGGAGATAGATAATACACAAAATATCAACCAAAATACAAATGAGTTTTCAGAAGATAGCGACGATTCAGGCAAGGATCCAGACTTCATTCAGTCATCAACAGATGAATCCGTAAACAACAGAAGAGAAGATGAAATAAATAGTTTTTCTGAAGAACCTAGCAATTCAAATAAAATTTTAACGAGAAAACGACAAAGGAAAGAACCAGACTGGATGAGACATAATAGAAAGACTTTGAGGAACGAAGGTAAAGCTTATAAAAATGTTAGAGGTAATACTGTACCGCCAAGATCTGTAAAGAATATAAATTGTTTGGATAAATGTAAACTAAAATGCAACAATTTGTACAATGAAGATGAGCGTCAGCAAATTCATACGGCTTACTGGAAAACTTGTTCTTATGAAAAACAAAGAGATTTTCTCTGTAAGTTTGTTGAAAAGAAAAAATAACGAAAAGAAGATCAACCACAGCTCAAGCATCTAGAAGAAATCAAACATACACTTACTCTTTGCCTGGAGGAAAAATAGTGTGCAATTTTTTTTCCCTAAAAACCCTTGATATTGGTGAGAAAACTGTTCATACTGCAAAGTCAAAAGAAATACCTGGTATCCCAATATCTTTAACAGATAATCGTTGCAAGCATCCTCCTGGGCATAAACTTCCTACAGAAAGTATTGAATTTATTGTTGAACATATAAATGAATTCCCAACACAAGACAGCCATTACTGTAGGAAAAACTCACAAAGAAAATATCTGAATAGCGACTTAAATATAACAAAAATGTATGAGTTATACTTAGAAAAATGTGATTCTAAAAAAATAAACCCATGCAAGTTTAATATTTACAGTCAGACATTTAACACTAAATTTAATTTATCGTTTCATAAACCCAAAAAAGATACTTGCAAAATATGTGAAAAATTTAAAAATCTAAACGAGGTTGAAAAATTAAATTTTGAAATATCATTTAACAAACATTTGGAGACTAAAGAATTGGCTGGAAACGAAAAAAACCAAGCTAAGGAATTAGCAATGAGTGATTCATCTGTTAAAAGTTTCACATTTGATTTACAAGCTGTACTTTATACTCCGTGTTCACAAGTGTCCAGTCTTTTTTATACAAGAAAATTTTGTACATACAATTTGACGGTATTTGATCAAAGTGATAAAGAAGGATTTAATTACATGTGGAATGAATGTGATGGAAAAAGAGGTTCAGATGAAATTGATACATGTTTGCTAAAACATTTAGAAACATTGAGCCCGGACATTAAGCATGTAATATTTTTTTTCTGATTCATGTGGTGGTCAGAATAGAAATAGATTTATTGCTTCTGCGCTTTTGTATGCCGCACAAAAATTTAATTTAGTAATTGATTTAAATTTTCTTGAAACCGGCCACACGCAAATGGAGGTCGACACAATGCATTCTCTCATTGAAAGAGCCAGAAAAGGAATGTCTGTTTACTCACCTTTAGAGTGGCCCACAATTGTAAGATTAGCACGAAGAAAACAGCCATTTCATGTTTCGTTACTGGACTACACATCTTTCTATGATTTAAAGGCCCTAAAAATCGAATTACAAACAGTACTATGCAATATGATACTTCTGGAACAAAAGTATCATGGATGTTTGCGTTTTAGAAAAGACAGTCCAGAAGCCTTTTATTATAAAACCGCATATAATGAAGAATATAAAAAAATTAAAGTACTGCCAACAAGATTGAGAAAAAAAGGAAATAAAAGCGAAATTTTCATCCTTGAAAGAAAATACCAGACAAAGATTCTCATTCAAGAGGCAAAGAAAAAAGATTTGATTAATCTTTGTACTCAACGAATTATACCTGATGAGTGGCATGATTTTTACAAAAATCTTTCCAGTATTAATAAAAAATCAAAGCTACCTGAACCCGACATCAATGAATCGAGTGATGGATCATCTTCTGATTCAAACTGTCAGGAGACTGAATAGTTTAAATAGGAATTTTGTTCAGACATAAACTATTTTGTAATTTACTAAGAATAATTTTTTATTTTTTGTTAAATAATCATATTAGAACGATTTTTATTATTTTTTGAGTCCTTATTGTTGGCCGTATGTAATTTATTTAAATTAATTATTATTTTGTTTTTAAACTGTGTTCTTTATATACATTATATTATAGACTTATTCAAAATATTTCTTTCAGTTTGATTATATTTATAGATTTACGAATTTTTAATAATTCATGTTTTTTGCCTTTTTCTCAAAACTCTACTTTTTGAGAAACGACCTTATGATCCTGAGGTGACGATATATTTGCGGGAGTTTATAGTTTTTGGTGTGTATGGGGACATCGTCTGATACTATAATTTTGTGTTTTATGACATTAGTGTGTGAAAGACGTTCACCTTCTTTTGGGAACAAATCTTCATTTTTTGTTATAAGAGTGTTTAATTTTGTTTTAGTATTATAATATAAATGATTGTCACAAATTTGTAAAACTTTGTGTACTGTTTTATTATAGTTTTTTAAATTGTATTCTCTATTCATCATGTGCAATGTGTCGTTTTTGAAATCTAATTTTATATCTAGTTCTTTAAGAATGTTTATGCCAAATAGAATGTTACAATCCCTATGAAAATCATGTATATAAAAGTCGAAAATATAATTTCCTATTTTTAATTTTGTTTTCTCTCTAATTGTTATTTTTCCATTTGCAGTTCTAATAGTGATGGGTTTTTCAATGCGTTTAGATTTGAGTTCGTTGGTAAGTTTTTTATTTATGAAGTTAATGTCAGAGCCAGTATCTATTAAAATTTCGAAAGGTCCATGTGTTATGGTAGGTATATGACCGGTGTCTGACGTCATTATGTAAAGTTGTCGGTTTCGTGAGGTAGGATAAAATTTCCTGTTTCCTCAATTGCGTCATTCTCTAGGTTTTCCGAATAAATTTCGTATTCTGTTTCAAAATCATTTTCCTCATTTATTTCATCTACTTCCGTATTATAATTTTATGTCGTTTGTACTGACATGGTTTGTGTAAATGTTTGTCGCGTCTGTGTGGACATGGGCGTTGGTTTAAATGTACGATTAGTGTTTTGGAAATTTTGAAGATTCTGACGGGCTACAAGATTTCTGCCTGCATTGGATTGTTGATTGATAGGTCTTTGGAAAGAGATTGGTTTACTAAGAAATTGTTGTCCTGGAAATTTCTGAGGTGGTGGAACAAACTTGAAATTTTGAATTTTGGGATTTTTATCATTTTGTGGAACTGATTGTCTCATAGGGGATTGATGAAGTAAATAATTGAACTCATTGTTTAGTAACGATTCACATTCTTCAATTGTCTTTGGATCTGAGTTTATTAATGATCCTTTGTTAATGTTTGGTAATAACTCTATGAAGTGATGTATTATGAGTTTTTGTACGTGGTCTAGTAAGAATTTAGTTTTTTTTTTGTCAGAGTTTTGAGTTTCGATTTTGCCTTTATATTTGCCAAAGTTGAGTTTCATTTCCATCAAGGTTTTGTAAATATTTCCTTGTGGCTTAATATGTAAAATATTATAGAAAAGGATTTCTGGTTTAATACGATCTTCAAAATTGCTAGTCAAATATGTTTTTAACTCGTCCCACATATCGAATTTATTGTCGGAGTTTATAGTTTGTGCATCTCCTTGTATTCTAGTTAGAAATATGCCAAAAGCGTATTCTTTTTGTAAATTATTTAATGTGTAGTTTAATTCTAATAATTCTTTGTCTTTTTCGCATCCTTTTATAAATGCATACAATGTTTTCACATTGCTTGTGTATATGGGAATAATTTCGCATATATTTAGTTTTAATTTCACTAAGTGTGGTTGTTGCCATTGTATGATTAAGATTTAAGTTATTTAGCGCATTGCTAAAGAGTTCGACAGAGGTTATGTCGTTTTCGATTACAGAGTATTCTGTGTCGGATTCGACTTCAGAAATGTCAGATAATGTATCGGACATAAGATAATGATTTTTTCTTGTTGTATCGTCTCAACTTGACTGGACAGGATAAGTTTTGTTCTTTGTGAATCAAAATTTACAAATACATTTATAAATAATTACTTACAGAAGTAATATGGTTTGCATTCTGACGTATCTGCTAACGGAAGGTTCTTGTAGTCTTGTAATTTTCAGTCGTCTTGTGGAGACCGTGACCGTAGTTATGAGAACAGCAAGGTGCTCCGGACTGGATGGACATGGTGAAGGGCCGTGATCGTAGATTTTCGAACAGCAGGGCTCTTACTTGTAGTCCTTTAAAGATGGGTCGTGTCAGACCTCTGATGGGCTCGGTGTAGAAGCCGTAAGTTGGATGGTTGCCAATTCTCAGAATATTAAGATATTCAGAGTCGTGAAACACGTACAGTTTGTAAATACTGGTGTTAAAGACTTTTTGGCATCCTACCGACTGCGCCAATTATGTTTTATAGATGAATAAAATAAAAAAAACTTTATTTTCAAAGTACAAAATATATTTGTTTTAATTACAAACAGGTCTCGCGGACAGCAAGACCATTACAAGAATCAATGTTATTTTTCTATGAATCGCAGCTTATATACTATTCTTATCAATAACACGAAAATAAAGTATAAATATAGAATATGTCATATTATGCCTTGATTAGCGAATGGGGTAGTTACACTATATATATATATATATATATATATATATATATATATATATATATATATATATATATATATATATAAAATCACGCGTGTCCCACTTAGCATATATATACTAATAATCAACTCAAAGTTGGAATTTCATTTGTTATTAAATAATACGTTTATAAATATTGTTCAAAGTGATCCGTTTTTATTTAAACACACATTTATTCTTTTTAATAATTCACGATTAGTTGAATTTAACATTTCAGGGGATGCGGTTCGGACGCGATGTTTAAGATTTTCTTTTGTGGTTTCAGGAATAGCGTATACAGTATCTTTTAACAAGCCCCATAAAAAAATCTAGTGGTGTTAGATCAGCAGAACGATCTATCTTCAAATATATTGTTCAATTGGCCGTATATTAAATTTGAATTATGTGGGTCAGTACCATCTTGCTGAAACCATATGTTTCTTCTTTCAGCCAGATTAATATCATCTAAATAATCAAGTACCACTGTATTTAAAATTTCCATATAAAGTTGAGCTATTAAATTATTTTCATAAATGTATGGTCCAATTATTTTATTATTTCTAATAACAATCCACACGTTAAAGCTCCATTTAAATTGCGTAGTTCTCGGTCTAATAAGTCTTGGATATTCATCTGACCAGAAGTGAACATTATTTCTATTGAACAAGCTTTCATTTGTGAATTTGGATTCATCAGTCCAGATAATATTTGAAAGAAAATTATGATCGTTTTGGTATTTGATTAAAAATTCCTCACAAAATTCTATTCTCGTTTGCGCATCAAATTCTGTAAGAGTCTGCAGAGGTTTATAACAATATGGATGAAAATTGTGTTTTCTTAAAACAGACATAGAAGAAATATTGTGATAATGAGCAACTTCTCTTGTTGAAGCATTTGGATTGCAGCAAAGTAAGCCAAAACATCAATTTAAATATTTTCGAATGCTCTTCTGTTATCCACACGCTTTTTTAGTAATGTTCCAAAATTCATTAATTTTTTTTTAATTCGCATGATTACTTTACGATTTGGTCTTGGTTTATTCAAATATCTTTTCGCAAATAAATTGCATGCTAGTACTGAATTTTGACGGGTCTCGCCGTAGCACATCAATAAATTAAAATAATTAGTATTTGCTAAAGCTGCCATTATTATTAATTATTACAAAGGTACAGAAAATTACCGTAATTATAATAATATGTAACAAATATATACAAAAATGACAGATTATTTTAATAATGATTGAATGTTTTCCCAGACTACTTACAAATTATAATATAAATAAAATACTAACTTTGAATTAATGTTTAACAATTTTTTCACAATGTAACGGTACAATATAATTATATCATTGAATCCAGAAAAAAAATCTCTATTTATATTATATATATATATATATATATATATATATATATATATATATATATAACGAAAAGTATATTTTATGACTTCAGTTGGGTCCAACTGGTGACGTTTCCTTTTGGTTCATTAAATTAGATACCTCTTCCTTCAGCCGTTCTCCTCAATTGTCTCTACAGTCCATCAGGATACCCTCACATGTTCTTTTCAAAACCACTGTTTGAATGTAAGCATGAAGCTTACTTTTAATTTGCAGCTGCTTCATATATCGCTTGAAATGTCTTGTTATTAATCCGTCCCATGTCATCCCGACTGGTATTATGGTCACTTTTGTATCTGGATGGATACATTTCAATTCATTTGCTAGAAGTTCATATTTCTTTATTAATTTTGACACGTTCATTCCAAATTACGTTTTGAACTTTATAATTTTTAAATTTCTTACTTTTATTTAAGCCGTATTTCTTCGTAAATTGAACGTGTGGGCATTTAATAACCTCATCATGGCGTTTTTTTTGTAGTCAAAATTTAACATTCGACCACAATGAGTCGCAAGGTGTTCTACACTTTTCGGTCCTTGTTTACAGTGGGGACATTTTGTAAATGTGCTTCCAAAGTAAAAATTTCGGTCCTGTAACTTTGTAAGCATACCTTCTGACTGAGATGAATTTTTTTTATATCAAAAACATTGTCCTCATCACAAAATAGGATTCCATGCATTTTCTTCTGTTTTATTTTCTCTAATCGACATTCCTTATGCTTATCTTTTATCATCTTTGCACTCACATCTTCATCATTTATTTCATATTTCCGCTGTAAATAATTTTCAATTAGGCCTAAATGTGTTGCTTCTTCCTTTTCTTGTACTATCATTGCTCTCATTTTTGGATTATAAGATAAAAAAATCATGTAGTTTCAATAACACTAATTCAGCTTTCTCTTCTATACACGTCAATCCTCTTCCCAACTCATATCGATCTATATAAAGCCTATCCATGTTATCCGCATTTCTTGTTGTTTATACTCTTTTAAAACATTTCTTATTTCTTTATCAACTGCATTATATTCTTCTGGTTCAAAAGGAAGCAATTCAATGTAATAATTAATTGTTCAAATTGCATATTCATTTATACCCCGGAATAAATTAATGGCATTTAACTTCGTCCGACAAAGTTTGATTGTTTTTTCTTTCAATATATCAGTGATCATTCTTTTATTTTCCGGCTTGATGACATTTCGAGATTCTTCAAGTACACCTAAATATTTATAACTAATAGTATCATCCACATTATCTCCAAAAACCATCATTCTGTTAACATTACTGGCCGATTTTTCTTGATTAACTCCATACCTTTGGTATACTGACAAAGTTCCTGAAGACTTTCTTTCGTATTCTTCGGTGGTTTTGAGATATACGCTATGAGAAATATTTATTTGGTTCTTAATTAAGGACCTTAAGTTCGAAAATTTATTGTAATCGTATGTTCTGTTAAACTTTTTATATTTAACAAAATATTTACGTTTTAATTTTAAATTACGATTAATTTCTAATGTAAAGCAAGGGGATATGAGTTACATTTTGTTAATCGCAATGTTACATGTTTATCTAGAATTGAGTAAAGGATTTCATAAAACTTATTACACATGACATTAACCTCAGTACAGGATCTTAAATCATGCTAAGAAATATTAGCAAGCTCTTGATATAACGATGGAAAATTCGCTTTTCTAAAGTTATACTGTTTGGAAGTGATACATTTTTGAAAATTCAACTGAGAAATAAACTGCTCTGGGAAGTTTATTTTAATTGATAAACCTGGATGATGTTTATCCTCTTTAACTAAAGGTAAATATTCAAGAACAACATTACATTCTTGATTGGAGTACACTAAATCAAGCAGTCGGCCATTTTCATTTACAACATTGTTACAATGTTTGACATCAAGGATTAATGAAAAATTAAGCAAATTATTAAATAACATGTCGTAAGGATTATTATTAATGGGATATTAAAATCCCCAAATATAGCAATATTTTGGGTTATATAACAAATTATTTTGTAAGTAAGAAGACAATTAAGTCCAGAATGGCTGGAGTAATTGGAGTGTATATCACAAAAATAACTAGGGTGAAACAATGAATTAAACATTTGCAAGCTAGTATATCGAATAATGTCACATATTATTTATCTGATCGACATATAATATTTTGACATTTTAAAAAAAAATTAGTTGCTAACAATACTCCGCCTCCTCGCGAGAAGAATAAATTCAGAATTATTTATGTCATTTGAAAGCCACGTTTCTGTAAGTGCAACAAGATCATATTCGTAGTCACTTATTGATCTAGTAAAATCGTTAAATTTATTCTGCAAACTACGTACATTTTGATAGTAGCAGTCTAAGTGATTTACTTTTAGATTTCGGTTTGTTGGCGGTTTTCTAAAAAATCGTAACCAGTACCTTTTAACTAGAACACGTTTAGGCCAAAATTCAGGATCTAGCACTATGGGAAGTGAGTCGTAATTAATTCTAATTTTAATGATGAAAAATCAAACGCATGATCAATTTTATTGCACTTAAAAGATTTTTTGAAACCTTATGTTTTTATATAATCAATAATGTCATCGGGTTCGGTATCTTTGTTGACTATTCGGTTGATATGTAACCAACCTCACATGGGAGCCTCGCACAATTTGCCGTTGGTCCGGTCCTGTGCCGTGCTGATTGTGCGCATCTGATATTTTGGTGGAGGTGCTTCGTCGATGGGATTGTTCGTCAAAGATGAATGTAGCGATGCATTAGGAACTCGTTCGGGATGGTTTAACTTACTAGGCGTTTTTTTTTTAAGACCAGCTAATTTTTGAACAGTTGGGTTTTGAACTGTATTATTAATATTTGACTTATATTTCGCCACAGTAGAATAATTAATTTCCGTGTGCACCTTCATAAATTGTGAAATAATATCACTTTGTTTTATGATAGTATCTTTACTTATCGACATCTCCGATTTTAGATCGTTTATTTCTGTGAGCTATTCACTTTTCCATTTATCAAATTGACTACATAGAAGATCACATAACTATTCTGCAAGTTTATTGAGGATCACATCACTAGCCAAAGTAATTATTTTTTCGAAAGAGAACAAGAAGTACACAAAATTACATATAGGAATTAAATTTAACTAAAAGTAAATGGAGAAATAAATTAAACTATATGTGCTTATAATTAAGAATTCTAACAAAACTAAATTTATGAAGTAAACTAAACTACATAAGATTTCTGAATAAACTACACTGAAATAAACCAATTTTTATAAACAAGAATTATAGTAATCGACGCCAAAAATCAAAGTTTTTGTGATCCTAACCTCTTTTTCTTTACAAGTGTCATAATAGATGAGAAGTTAGGTGCGCGTCAAAAAGTTTCCACAAAACCTCTCAAGTTTTAACTGTCGAGGCAACGTACGAGGCAGCGATCCGACTATCCGGACAAAACGTTTGTTATCCTGCAAGATGGAGGATATCGTAGTGGCTAGTGCTGCGTTTGTGGTTATACTTGGATTATTATAAAAAAAAGAAAGAAAAAACGCTGGTGGACATCTTTGTACAGAAATAGATTGACCACAAGAGGTCAGTTATTTTTAAATAGCATGGTGGAAGAGGAAGAAAATGGACATTTCATAAACTTTACAAGAATGTCTTCTACAGACTTCAAAATTTTGTTAGCATCAAATCGTGATGATATTTCTCGAACTGATACCAAATTTCGCAAAGCTGTGACCGCTGAAGAACGATTAGTTCTAACACAAAGATATTTAGCAACTGATGATTCGTACACTAGCTTGTAATACCTATTTAGTGTATCAAAGCAGCTAATTTGAAAAATTATACCAGAAGTATGCAGGGCTCTAGTAAAGAGCTTATCTAAATATGTAAAGGTATGTATTTACATTTTTACTTTTAGATTGGATCTGAGGATGTGGGTGTGTGTGTGCATGTTTGCTTTCACAAAAATAACTTTGGTATAGATCTTTATTGATTAGATTTTCAAGGCACAATAATGATAAAAATAATTACAAAAGAACTAAATGTTTATTTTATTTTAATAATTAACATATTAATGACGAAAATTATTCGTGCAAGCCGCCGAAACCTGCGTTGTCTTGAATTGTGGTTTTCTTGAGGTTGTGAGTTGTCCTGATTTTCTTGAGGTTGTGCGGTGTTTTGGGGTGACTGCAGAGGTGACGCAGTAGATGAAGTTGGCGATGGTGAACAGAAATAATTATGTGATAAGGCTGAATCAAATCGAGGAGATGAATATGTAGACAAAGTTGACGTTTTTTGTAGTTCAGTTAGTTGTTAAGCTCGAATTGGTTGTTGCATTGGAATAGAATTTGATTGTATTTGGTGTGGCATTAAAAATTGTTGAATGTTCATGTCGACTTGAAACAGAAGATTATGCATTTGATGCTGCAGTATTACACGGTTCTATCGTCATGCTTTCGCAGTTTTTCCGCCACGTATTCGCCAAAAATTGAACACTCATCTTTTTTTATCCACTGCACTCTGCAAAAATATTGTAACGTTTATTTATATGGGTGAAGTGTAAAAATCAGAGAAATATTATTAATTAAAATAATACGTTTATTAAACGATAAATAATTAGGATAAATATTAAAAAAATAATAAATGTAACTAACACTATGATTAAATAATTATAAACACTAAGAATATTATTAAATACTCAAACACTAAGATTATTTATTGAAACAATATTTATATCACTATATTTATTTATATAACTACATTTATGTTCACAACTCGTACACTGTTTATTTATATCACCCATTGTTCATTTCTCGTTGCTTCTATATAACGGATTATATCTGCCGGCTTTGGCGACGGGTTTATATAGCGCGATGTTCTTCTCGAACTTTCTGACGCCACAATGACATTGAATACAAAATATTCAAGTCACACGTCTAGGCGTATGGGTATTTCCGCCGTCGGAGATTACGTCATCGCTCGGGAATATTCTACCAGTAGCGGCGCTCGTATACTCTTAAGTCAGGGGCGCACGTTACAATATTAAAAGCCTGCTTTATTCGAGGATCCTCAGAACGGTTTCTTTTTGACCCAGACTGTTGGGAGACAAAAATAATTTTCATTTGGTTTGTTGTCTTTCTTTGACTTGGTCATCTTTATGATATGTATCGTCTGCGGCGTCTTTTGGCTCTGTATTTTCTGTAAGCTCTAAAGTTTATATAGGCTAGAAATTTTCTACAGTCTCTTACACAATCACTTCTTCTTCTGAATAATTCTAAAATAAATGCAGGGTGTTTGGCGTAAGTCCGACACCACGAATATTTCCTTTATTTTGAGAGATAAAAAAAATGTTAATAAGCATAGTTAAACTAGACAAAGGGGCTCATAAGATGATCATTGCAGAAATTTTGTATCACTTCCGGTTTTAGCGGAAATGGGTACAACTTTAAATCTAGCATAGGGAATCGGTATTTTTATATTTTTCTTCCAGAATACACATAAAATTAGCTTCATAATGATACTAAATTATCATAGTTTTACTTTAACCATTTCAAAATGGCGACCATTTATTCTTAAAATATGTATTAATAAAATTCCATACAAAATGAAGACAATTTTATTCTTATAACAAAAGAAAAGAATTTACCTACATTTGTGATAGTGACAATTTCTTGTAATAATTAAATAATTATGGCTCAAGTGAATTACACAAATGAAGAAATGGTTGATATAATTTAATATTCGGAGAATGTTAAAGGAATTCTGTTAGAGCACTTCAACTTTACGGACAGAGGTTTCCTCACCGACGACAACCGAGAAGACAATATTTTAATGAATAAATTGAAAACACATGGATCATTTAAACTGAAAAATCTACGTGCAAGAAGAGGAAATGAAGTAAATAATCATCGAGATGAAGAAGAAGAAAGAATATTAAGCTTACATTAATTACAATCCTGAAGTGTCGGTGATGGAATTAAGTAGAGAATGCGCGGTATCGTGTTGGAGAGCATTCAAAATTAAAAAAAACCATAGTTTTAATTCTTATAAGATGCACATTAGGGAATATGACTATGATCGTAGAATAAATTTTTGCAATTGGTTTTTACAAATGTGGCAGTATGATAACATATTTCATCATAAAAAATTATTTTCTGATGAATCATATTTTTCGACCAATGGGCTTTTTAACAGAAATAATGTAAGACGTTGGGCAACCGAAAATCCCAGAATACTGAGAACATCCAGGCATCAAGAAAGATTTGGTTTTAATGTTTGGCTGGGAATAATTGGGACCAGAATTGTTGGCCCTATTATATTTCAAGGTACTCTGGCAGCAGAAAGGTATTTACTATTTTTACAAAATGAAGTGGAAGATCTGCTGGACGACTTACCTATTGTCAATACCATTGGCATGTGGTTCCAACAAGATGGAGCGCCAGCTCATAATGCAAGAAATGTAGTGGCCTATTTAAATGAAAAATATGAAGATAATTGGATTGGAACAAATTCTCCAAATCCTTGGCCGGCACGATCTCCTGACCTTACGCCACTGGACTACTTTATTTGGGGTTATTTGAAAGATAAAGTATACCGAACACCTCCAACTACTTTGGAAAATAGAAATAAAAGTTAGAGCGACTGTTAGAGAAATTAATGAGAATATCCTAGAAAATGTAATGAAAGAGTTTTTATTACGTATAAGAAAATGTATAGAAAATAACAGCGGCCATATTGAGCATTTGTAGTTTTTCACATTTACTGTTTCTGTTTTGGTATCGTTGTGAACATACTAAAAAATAAAAAAAAAACAATACCTCACGCCTATTTTTTTTTAATTTCTTCTTTTCTTTTGTTATAAGATAATAAAATTGTTTTCATAGATTGCTATGTTTTGTATGGAATTTTATTAATACATATTTTGAGAATAGATGGTTGCCATTTTGAAATGGTGAAAGTAAAACTATGATAATTTGGTATCATTGTGAAGCAAATTTTATGTACATTCTGAGAAAATATATAAAAATACCGATTCCCTATGCTAGTTTTAAAGTTGTACCCATTTCCGCTAAAACCGGAAGTGATACAAAATTTCTGCTATGATCATCTTATGAGCCCCTTTGTCTAGTTTAACTTTGCTTTTTTTTATCTCTCAAAATAAAAGAAATATTCGTGGTGCCGGACTTACGCCAAACACCCTGTATATTATTTTGTTTAAGGTGTTTTAACAGCTGACGAATGTAGAGGAATTTCAAAAAAATTTGAAGAAAGTTGGAATTTTCCGCTCTGTTTGGGAGCGCTCGATGGAAAGCATATTTTATTACAATCGTCAATTCATAGTAGAATTACATATTATAATTATAAATCATGTTCCAGTATTGTGTTAATGGCTTTCGTTGATGCTGATTATAATTTTCTCTACGTTAACATTGGCTGTCAAGGAAGAGTTTCCGACAGCGGTGTATTTAAAAACTGTCAATTATATAAAGACTTGGAAATAAAAAAGTTACATTTTCCCGAGCCATCTACTTTACCGGTTATAAACGAAAAAGTGTCATTTTTTTTTGTTGCTGACGAAGCTGCCCTCTCAGAAAATATCATGAAACCGTATTCTGGCTTACATCCGAAAGGTTCTAAAGAGCTAATTTTTAATTATCGACTAAGTAGAGCCCGTCGAGTTGTCGAAAACGCTTTCGGAATTATTTCATCTGTGTTTCGTGTTTTACGAAAGCCAATGTTACTAGAACCAGAAAAAGCGGAGCTGATCACAATAACTATTATTTGCTTACACATTTTTTTAAGAAAAAGCCATTTATCAAAAAATATTTATGCGCCTGAGGGGACATTTGACAAGAAAGTAAATGGACAAGTCATTCCTGGTTCTTGGAGGAGTGACAACGAAAATATGACATCTTTAACTCCCTTAAGAAACAATCCGCGAAAATCATCTCTAGCTGCAAATAATAACCGAGTTAAATTTGCTGAGTATTTCTCCTCAATTGGGTCTGTTCTTTGGCAAAATGATTATGCATAAATATACGTACCGTTTTTCAATGTATTTTTTAGTGTATTTAGTACCGCAATGTCAATAAAAAATAAATGTTGTACCATTTAGTTTCTTTTAAAAAGGTTTACTTGTTTTACTAAATAAAACTTTCTGATATTGTTGGACGAATCTCCGCAGGTTCCTCCAGAAACTGCAAAGCATCCCACGCAAACCACTTTGAAATATATGTCTTTCCGACCTGAATTCATATAGAGAATGATAGAAAAAAGTAAACATATGGAAAAATACTATTAAATACACTAACTTACCTTTATCTGTCCCCCTACTTTGTAGCATACAGTTTTTTCTCTACGCCGCGACCCACGTAGACTATAATTTTCTTTTTTAACAATCCGATATCTTTGTTAAAAATCTCACTCATTTCCCGCCAAGCATCCTCTTTTTTACAATATTGTAATAGAGTTTGTCGCTTTTTTCCATAGAATGGGTTTTTTTTCATACTCTTTGATAAAATTTAAAAAAATTGCATTGTCCCAAGTTATTGTACAATAATTATAAAATATTTACGTAATGTAGGTATTATGTCTATTTCATTAAACAGTCCACTGACTGAAACATGCAAGAAGTGAGGCGAGGCACCTGAAGTATCGACTATCGACTTCCATCGGATGGTATTCGAGCTGCCTCGGACCATGCGTCGCACAACCGAATGCTATTTGCCGTGCCTCGATGATACATACACATACGTATGCTCCTTCGGCCTCGCCTTGCCTCGTTCCCGTTCGTGCTCAGATGCATACGCGCCTTTATATTTGTTATTGCTGTTTGAAGTTTGTCTTGCATGACATTAATTTTTTTATACATTGTGTAGATAATCACGTCATCAGCAAATAAGTATTTTATGTTAGGAGCTATGTGGTTAGTTATATTATTTATTGCGACTAAAAATAGTGTCGGGCTTATGATAGATCCTTGCAGGATTCTGTTTTGTTGTGTTTTTATTTTTGAATAATATCGATTGTGTCTTACTCTAAGGCCCGGTTTTTCAGTCGGTAGTAAACTCTCAGAAATATGTTAACTAATAGTTAAAAATAGAAATTCGCTTTTCAAATAATAGTTAACTTGTATACAAGTTAACTTCGAGTTAACTATAAAAAATGTACTAATCAACTACAAGTTAACTTCGAGTTAACTATCAAAAAATGTACTAGTCAACTAATCATGAAATAAAAAGTATTTATTATAGCAAATATGAATGATTACGGTATAAATGTATTTAGTGACGATGATGAAATCAATGAAATTCCTATTCGTAAATCAAAAATAGTAAGACAAAGGGTGAATAATTTTGAAATATGGGAAGAGAATGAATTTTCTCAACATTTTCGATTATCGAAACAAACCGTAGAAAATTTGATAGAAGAAATCGAAGATAAACTGCGTATTCTACAAACAGGTAGTAATAACAGCAATATTTATATCATATTTAGAAATGTATATATTTATTTGAGACCGGTTTCTTACAGAAAAGATGCTCTGTCACCTGCAGATCAATTACTGTTGGCACTTCGTTTCTATGCAACTGGATCTTTTTTAAATGTTTGCGGAGATTTTAGTGCATAAATCTACTGCAAACAAAATTGAGGGGATTATGTGCAAAGGGGTATAAGTGACTGAAACATAGTTTTGTTTAAAAGGCAAGCAAAGTTTTATTGTTTGAATAGTAAATCGAGATTTGAAGTTTTGGCTTTGAAACCATGTGTAATGTAAAAATTGGACATATTACTTTAATGTCATCGCACTATGCACAAAATTGTTTAAAGTTTTAAGTAAAATAAGCGTTTGTAAAAATAAAATGTTTGCATTTATAACCCTTTGCTACAAACTTTGCATTTGGACCGTTTTTCCACTTAATTAATGTTTTACATGGTTGAAAATAAAACATCTGAAAACACTACAAAAGTTTTAATTCTCCAAAACATAATAAAAATATATTCGTCATAATCCGATAAGAGGAATAATTTGTTGTCTTCCTCCGCGTCAACAAATCATCGTTGTGGTCTTCACCTTCTTGTAATGATTCTTCGATTTCGTTTCCATCTGTTTGGTCTTTACTGCTTCGCATTCGTCGATTTTGAGTTTCCTCATGTCTTAGTCCACGATAGAATTCATGATATATAGGGGGTATGAAAGGCAGCAGCTCTAGTAAATTTTTGTACTTGGACAATTTTATTTTGAGTGGTTCTCGGTAAAGGGGCGGGAGTATAAGAGTATTATAGTTTTGTAGGTCTCCCGGAACGTCCAGTTTTTTTTTTCAATCTCAGTAAATGAAAAGTCTTTCGTTAAGAGCATTGTGTCCTCTTGTACTAAAATATGAAGCGAAAATTCAAATAAATTATTCCTGTACTAGAACTATTAACTTTTTAAAAAATTCAACATTAGACAAACATACTTCTGATATGAACCTGCATTTAAAAAAAAAAAAAATTTAAAGATTCAGCTGTAGGCACTTGATGAAGCATTATAATAATAGTAATAATAAATGAAAACACTTGATGTACATATACGTGAAACTTACATCAAGTGTTTTCATTTATTATTACTATTATTAAAAAAAATATATCGAAATCTATTAATACTGGACTTTAATTTTAATGGGAAACCCAAAATTCAGTATCATTTCTTATTTTCCCATTAAAATCAAAGTCAAATACTGATAGATTTCAATAATACTTTTTTAAAAGCAGGTTCATATCAGAAGTATGTTTGTCTAATATTGATTTTTTTAAAATGTTAATAGTTTTGGAACAGGAACAATCTCTCATAATCTCGTTCATTGGCGCAATACTCTTAAAGTCAGTTTGGTCCATCCTGATGACCATAAACTTCTTGCTCGATTTGGAGACTAGATCCGTCCATTCATTTGGATTAAACACACAAGATGTCTTTTTTTTCATTTTTTCAATGACAGTCTCAATTTGAGTATTTAGCACAACATAACTCCAAAATTTGATGATGTTTATTTTTATTTTGCCCACCTGCATTGTCTCTAAATGCTACAATGTGAGTGACTCCAGGAAGTAATATTGAAATAAACTATAAAAGGCAGGACATTATCTCTTGAGATCCTCTTCACGCCTCTCCTTCATGTCACATAAACATCTGAGCTTCACCACTGGCAAGATTGTGATTACCGAAATTATAGGTCCATAACTGGCGAAGATAATTTACCTTACTATTAGTGAGTAGTGGCGTCGGCAAGGTCTTCTGCAGATCACAGCAAATCGCTATTTTGTTAGGAGATTCAGCTGCCTCAGTCTTGGAATTCGTTTTTTTCAGCTCTAGCCTTCTCCGCTTTCCGAAGATGAATTTCTTTCTGTATTTTTACCCGAGCTACTTCTTCTGGAGTTTCAGTTTTTATTTTGTTATCAAGTCTATCACATAACGAACAAGTGTCTGTATATGGTTTATGAAAAGTGAGATTAAAACATGTATTACTGTATGTACTATACCCGTTTTACTTACATTCTTTATCACATTACTTAATCTTTTGTTACTAATTTCCAGCGTGTGTAAAATAAATTGCTTGCAAACAGGTTTTCCACTAAGATGAAGTTTTATGCTAATACTTTTTGGATTTTGGGATATATATATATATATATATATATATATATATATATATATATATATATATATATATAAATATATATATATATATATATATATATATATATATATATATATATATATATATATTGACAAACTGTATGTTATCACCTCCAAAGTAGATACTGCTTAGACGTTGTCACCTCATATATAACGTTCCGACTTCCGTTTTCGGAGGTGAGAACGTTTTGCATTATTGTTAACTTTTGTAGGCCGTAGATGGCATCAGAAGTTAAAATTCAAATTTTCGTTTGGAGGTAATATAGTCGTCGCAATGCCTTCAAATTTTACTTTTAGTTCGAGTGTATACCGCTGACGCTAGTAACGTTCTCTTGCGTGCAATTGGCAATACCTTATTACCTCTGCTTATATATCTGCATTTAAAGCATCATCTAGTGTATGAAGTGACCTCTGAATAGTGGCAACGGTGCACTGGCCATTACGGTTAAATAAACGTGTGAAATTTAATTTTGTAGATTCTGTTTGGCGCGGGTGATAAAATAATTAATTTTATTGAGTCTTAAATATGAAACCCAGAACACAATTAATTCTGGAAATGACAAAAATAATTACTGGTAAGTACAATTATATATTATCTTTGACATTTTGAAAGTGATTCGAAGCAGTTTGGGCAATGATGTTTTCATAAGTGTGATGGTGAAACGATTAGAATGAGTTTGCAAATAAATTTCACTATTTTACTGTTTCCAGTTGATCGAAGTCTGGACTATTTATAATTTTAATTTGTATTTAAACAACTCGGGTATTCCCCGATTTCTGTCGTTGGAACTTTTAGAAGACTGCGTTGCTTGCAATTTTTTGTTTATTATGCTGATTTTATCTTTATTTGTTAATTGCTTTGCTTTTGAGTTTTTAGAAAATAACACTTATTTTATTTTAATCTTATTTGAATTCATGGCGTAAATCATTGAATATAAAACATAATATAGAATTTCATATAGAAGTTCATTAAATATTAAACTATTATATTTTTTAAGTCAAATATGTATAATGGAAAATGTTTGACTTTTGAATAGTACTTCTAATTTATTTATGTTTTAATACTTGAATAGAAAAACAAAATAAGGATGTGCTATTAAGTAAACCTGGTGATATAACGAGAGCAAGCTTAAATCTTCTAGGAGAAATAAACAATACGGATAAGATTAAGGTAAAAAGACAAAAGAGAAAACATAAAATGATAACAGAAGGTAATTTTAGGAATGGCTGAATAATAGCGATTTTCAAAATTCTTTGGAACTCGAACCATTGCAAGTAAATGATTTAGAAATAAACCAATTAGGTGAGGACAGCAATAAAGTGTTTACAAATTTAGAAACTCTAAGTGTTGAAAAAAATCAAGAATTCCATAATTCTATCTGTTCTACTGATATAAATGTTGGTCGACCACCATCGGAGCCAATAAATGTAAAAAAATTGTTAAAGTAATGAAATAGGCGTCTATTACAAAATGATTATTTTAGATAATACCAAATATATTATTACAAGTTCCGATTATCGAAAACAATGTCATTAATGAACAGGATGTTTCTGTTGTGTCTGAAACTATTTACGATGATTCTAACGACCCAGATTTTAATGTCGTCAGTGAAGCCACTGACGATGAAAATTCTGAATATTTGATTGGTGATGAACTGAAAAGTTTAATAACAGTTCCCACTGTTGTCGCGGACAACAAAGCAAATAAAGTTTCAATTTCTGAACAAATTAAAGTAGGTAGATTATATATGTAGATAAGATTACTCCGTTATATTTAATTATTGGCCTATTTATATTCATATCATAATGAACTTAATCTTGTATTTCACAGAAAAAAAGAGATCATAATAAAAAAAATTGTTCGATATAAATTTTGCGAAGAAGATGTAATTTCAAAAAAAAATTTGAGGCATTTGGAAAGGCATCACAGGTCTGAAAATGAAGTTGTGAAAATATTACAGTATCCAAAACATAGTAGAGGAAGGCGTGAAGCACTTTTGTTGCTAAGGAACGCAACAAATTTTGATCTTTACATAGGTGGCACGGTGAGACCAAACCGCAAGAATGTCGGAGAATCTGGCGAGCCAAAAATTTACTACCCATGCGCGTATTGTAAAGGTTTGTTTCTGAAGAATTACTTAAAACGTCATACCAAGATGTGTATTTCTCAAAATTCTACACATGCTTTCAATAGAACAAATTGTCTGTCTAAGTCGCATACGATAACGGCTTGCGCCAGTGATCCAACTGAAACACTTTCTAGATTAAATGTTAAAGAGAAGGTTAGTAAAGTTTTCGTTTTTACTTTTAGAAAACTAAGGTACGGACTGTTTGATTTAAAGCTCCCCAATTGGTTTATTTTGGGGAAAACTGGCACAAAACTTATATTATTAATTTTCTGTTTTAATTTAATTAAAATTGTATTTGCTAAATAATTCATATTGACAAATAGCAGTTTTTGTTTTTCATAAATAGCCTACTGAAAAATGACTATAAAAATCAAATTTATTTAAATTTCAAAAGAATTTTTCTCAATATTTTTGTTATGTAAGGATATAAAATAAACACATGGTTGAATTCAGAAAAAAATACTCTATCGAATGGGCCTAAAAATATATATGATCCCATTTAAAAAAATATAACATTCTATTGTAACTTGAGAACCACTGGTTTAAAAAATATTTTCTTCTATAAGATTGTCTTATAGTATTGTATTGTATCTTTAACAGTATAGAAATTATTTGAGGTAGCTCGTTTAGCTGTTACACCCTATATAGAGTTAAATGCCACTTAAAAATATATAGAGTTTGTACCATTTTTATTCGAAAATAAAGATGCTACTAAGCGGGGGGACTTTAAATCTGTATATCAAATGCAAACCATTCCCATTTAAATTATATTAATGTATTTAATCTGACTGCCGCTTTAACCTTTCACTTTTTTTTTTAAAGAATGTTATTAGTAAAGAGCACCTTAATCTTCTGATTTTGAACTTATTATTGATGTTTCCCAAAACTTAGTTTTTATTATTTATTGACTATTAATTTTAATATTATTAGGTATTCGACATGATGAAAGGAGATGAGATAGGATTTGAGGCAAAGAAAGACCTCCTTATAGCTCATTTTGGAGAATCATATTTAAAAAAACACAAAAGGGAGCGCATGACTTACGTGTGCTCTAATAGAATGCGAGAACTTTCACGCTTACTGATCCGTTACAGAGAAATAGTCAAAAACCCAGGGATCACATTCAAATATATTTTGCACCCTAAAAATTTTGATACAATCATACTGGCTACCAGAGACATTGTTGGGTACGATCCTTTCAAAAAGACCTTCAAATCGCCAAGTTTAGCAACGCATTTAGGCACATCTTTAGAACACGCTTGTGATGAGCTTATAACGTTAGTTCTAAAAGAAAATAAAGGTTTTAAATGTTCGTCCCAAATAGAAGTGCAGAATTGGCTAAAAGACATAAAAAATCTTAAAAAACTGATTGAATCTCGATGGAATACAGAAATAGCTTCTTTGGCAACCAAGGATTTACAGGAAAAGAAATGGAGCAAACCCCTTCTTTTACCTCTAGTCAGCGATATTCAAAAATTTAGAGATGAATGCATGAAAATAGGAAATAACTGCGAAAAATTATTTTCTGAAAATAAATATGATGTTAAGACTTACACACTATTAGTGCAGTGTTCTTTGGCCTTGCTAATAATATTTAATAGAAGGCGTATTGGAGACGTACAGTTTTTAAAGATTCAGAATTACAATGACGAAAATAGGAGCAATTTGACAGATTTCCAAAATGTGCTAAATGAAACAGAAAAAATGTTAACGACAAAATATAAAAGGGTGGTTAATAGTGGAAAAGGATCACGACACGTAGTAATTCTAATTCCAGAAATTCAGCAAAAGTATATAAATTTGATATTACAATATAGAGGAAAATTTATTTCCCCCGAAAATCAATACGTTTTTGCCATTCCTGGCAGCAAGATTCAGTGGGGAAAGGGAGATGTAGCTATAAAAACCCTGGCAAAAAGAATGAATCTGAAAAATCCACACGATTTCACTAGCAATAAGTTGAGAAAACATATAGCAACTGTTATGCAGCTCCTTAATTTGACACCAGAAGAGGCAAAACAATTTGCTTCTTTTATGGGTCACACCCAAAAAACTCATCAAGAATTCTATGAGTAAGCATAATATGTATTTTTTTTCTTAGGTCAATGAACAGATCTTTGTTATCGATATTGTTGCAATGTTAAAATATCATTCTTCTTTTGTGTAGTTGATGCACTATGCGAGCTTTGCTCAAGAAAAAACCTTAATTTCATAATTAATTATAAAATAGTTATTTTAAAACGGAATAATTCAGATTGTTTGTAACTACATCTTTATAAGTTATTAGTTATTCAAATACAGCTGTAAATTAAACAAAAACAATAAATTTTATATTTCTTTTATTTCTCTATCTAGTATAAAACATGTCTACTTCACTTACTGAAAAAAAAAAATCAAACTGAATTTAGTCTTAGTCGTTTTACTAAAATGTTCCATTGTTTTTTCATTCATCTGGTCCCATCTTCAAACACATGTATTGAAATTCATATAGTCTTCTTGGTTCTGAATTTCTGAAACGAAATGAAATATATAATAATACTTACCTTAGTATGAATGAAATACATAATTAAAATACTTACCTTTATGAAATGAATTTTAATTTTCTTTGTTTAGATTACCAATAGATATATATCAGACAGCGAAAGTGTCCAAACTATTACTTCTCATGGAAAAAGGATCACTTCCATTAGACTATAAGGGAAAATCGTTAGCTGAAATTAATTTTGATTCTAATTTAGAGTATGCTGTGGAAAGTGACGATGATGGTAGGTATTTAAATATTTTTATAAAATTGTAGAAAATATTTTATAATATTTTTATACATTACTTTGTTAATATTGCGTTCTGCAAGAAATCATGATCTGCATATTTAAAAATACTTTTCAACCCACAGACACGGGTGTACTGCTTTCGGAGGATCATTTTCAGGAACCTGTCATAGGAGAAATACTAAATAAGACGAGTTTGTTTCATAAGGAAAGTGTTCTTTTTAATTCATCAAGTACTAGAACTGATGACGAAATTTATTACAAAAATACAGAGGAATTCTCAAACGTGGGTAAGTCAAATTTAAATTAACGTTCTTTACATTATTCATCATTATTGAACTTCATAGATGATAACTCGACCGGACAAGTTGTCTCAGGAAAGCAGTTGTTTCTTGATGAAAAAGGTATTTATAACAAATTATACTTACAATACTTGCAAATATAATTTCTTTTGTTACGAACCATTGACAGAATCTGATGATAATAACGAAGACGACCATGAGGATGAAGCAAGTACTTCAGAAAAGAAACGAATAAGAAAAAGAAGTAAGTTGAAAGAAAGAAATATCCAATAAATATTATTATAAGAAAATAATTTTAGGATGGACTAATGTTGAAGTAACTTCGTTGGAAAAAGAATTTAGTTCTTTCCTAAAGAAGAAAATTTATCCTTCCACTGGAGAAGTACAGGAATTTGTAAAAAATAGAAAAATTAATCGAAGTGTCCCAGTTGTTAAGGCAAAACTTCAACAGCTGATGAGAATGAAACCAACTAACTGAAAAATACAACCAGAATAACTGAAAAATATGTTTAAAAATCAGCTTTGTAAAAACCTTAATTGGTATTTGTCCTTCTATGTTTAATTTCTCAATAAATATGTCTGTTTTTAATTATCTTAATATTAATTACTGTGTATTTACCTAGAATCTTTTTCGAATACTTCCACAATATAACTAAACGAAACAGAAAATATATTAACGAACAATTTATAACTACATAATAATAGCATGTTGTGACCTCCGATGATATGACAACACTGCTAGAGGTGACAACATGACATCAGTTTCTTTTCGCGTACACCATTTTGGAGGTCCGTTCGTATCTTGTATATACTATATATATGATCTTTTTAAAACATAGAAATTATTACCCCTCTTTAGAAAATTGGATTATAGAATTTCCCCTCAATACATATATACCAAAATTATAACGATATACAAACCAGATTATTCGGAGGTCAGGTCGCCCCCTGAGTATACCGGAGGTGAAAGCTTAACAGGCATCAATATATATATATATATATATATATATATATATATATATATATATATATATATATATATATATATATATTCAGATTCAATCTTCAGGAGGTGAAAACGCAGAGATATTTTGAAACTGCAAACAGTACTTTTCTATAAATGTACAGACTATAGCAGATGCGGATCTAAAAATTCGTGATTTAGTTGGCCAGGTTCTTTACACGATGCACCCATTTTTCGGAATTCGGTTGTTATGATAGGTGATAGCGGTTAACCTGTCAAAAAATATTTAGTAACCCCGTTATTAAATACAAGAAATGAAGCTGAAAATTTATACAACGAATCTTTAATAAGAGCAAGAAATGTTGTAAGATATAGAGTACATTGTTGGAGACTAGTTAGTAACATACCTATTCATTTAATTGTTGTTATAATTTAGTAGTTTGTTGCACAAATAAGGTGTCATGTACTTTTATTGTTTATAATCTGTAATCTTTTTTATTTTCGATTATATTTTATTTTCCTCTACCAAAGACTGAGTCCGCAGCGGTAAAATGTGTTATTTATAAAATATAAAAATAGAAATGAGAAAAATACTAATTGTTTATAACAATTTATTCCTTTTGAAAGCAAAACAAATTTAATACATGTAATTAGTAACTCAGAAATAGAAATTAACAACAAACAATTAACATACTGCCTCTCTTAACAAAAATCTAACCCACTTAAATATACATAAAGGTTAATAAATATTATTCAGCGAACCCTATTCACTGTCGTCTTTATAATTTGAACAGTTTTTACAAATAATTAATGAATGTTCTAAGCACAGGATTTTTTTACACTGAATACAAGAAAATCTTGTTGGTCTGTTTTTCCTTCTGTCACAGAGGGCACATCGTCCACGTTCATTCCTTGCTGTTTCTAATGGCGGAGCTTCTTCTATACCTAAAATTTGTCTGATTCGAATTTGAGTCATCTTGGAAATATTTTGGTTTGCTCTGCGCCGGAGATGTCCTTCTATCAGTTGATACGATAACCTTCATAAAAATTCTCGTCTTGGAATATAGGCGGCATTATTCGTTAAATAAATAATATATGTATTTATTCCCGCAATATTTAGTAATGAATACCATATTTAGTGTTTCTGGATACGTTGAATGCAGCACACATTTTGTCCACGGAATCGACGCCTCCTTTTGTGGAATTGTAGTAAATATAAAATACAACTTGTATTTAGAGTTTTTAAAAAATCAATTATTTATTATACAAAGTTATACAGAGATATGTATCGAAATCGAAAGACTGTAGTAAGGAAAATTGAGTTATTATATGAAGTGTTACAGAGATGCGTATTGAAAGACTATCGTAAGGAGAATTGGGTTGTCATAATTTATAAGATTTCCTTATCTAATGTGTTTCATCACATGATGGCACATTTACACAGATGTTCAAAATATGACTAACTAATAATAAGATAACTAATTATGATTAACATAAATTTATACAGATAGGTAAATGACTAAGATGTATATATCAATAAAAGATAAAGAGTAGTTTACACTATTATAGATATACATAACTTAGTCCATTATTATCTCTGGTTTCTGCGTGTTTTCATCAAGCTTTATAGTCATAATGATAACCTGATATTAGCAAAATATTTCTATTTTTTTTTTTTTTTGGGTATGTATGACACAAGGGTAGCATCTTGCCTAAAACCAAATGAACTTCAAAGAGGCGGTCGACCTACAGGATTAGCTAATTCTGGGAGAGCTACCTTTTATTTTTCTTTATAGTACCCAGTAGTGTTAAATTGAAATCCCTTTTGAGGCTCTCAAGTAATTCTATACTTGTAAACCAATTATCTACCGTGATATTTCTACCAGTTCCCTTTATAGGTTCGTATAGGCTTTTGGTGAGTTATTTACCACGTAAGGACCATTAGGTTGTTTGCCTACATATACTTCCAAATTTACAGTATAAAATGTTCTTGCGTCGGCCATTGCAAAAAATTTAATGCCATATTTTGCTGGTTTACTCGGTATGTACTAGCGGAAACTACATCTTCCACGAAAAGCTTCTAACTTCTCGTCGATAGTTACATATTCAAATGGAGTGTAGGCTGTCTTGCATTTGTAAAGAAAACTGCTGAAAACTTCTCTAATAGGAGCAATCATATCAAATTTATTTCTCTCTTCTCTTGTTGTCAGATCATCAAACTTAGATGTTGGAAGAGGAAACGAAACCTGGTTTTAAACATTGTGAGTCGAAACAATTCCACTCCAGTTCCGTCTTTATTCCAAAGCTCTTCTGTATTCAGGCGATTTGATTTCAAAACTTCTGCTAAATATAAGAGGCCATTAAGAGCTTTCATTTCCATTCTGTATCCTTTGCATCTTTTTCGTTGACATTGTTAACGATTTTCCTGAATATGTTTGTAAGTGCATTCTGTAATATTTGTTAATATTGAATCCGGAAAGAAATAGCTCCAGATATCACATTCTTGTTTCAGATTTTTACCGGTAGATTCGAACCAGGAAGATGTTTAACTACATTTTCTGCTCATGTTTTTCCATATCTCGGTAAAGGGTGCTTCATCCATATAGTGTCTTTGTCTTTTCCTATAAAATGTTGCCCTTGAATTTGAATTTCATTACGTATAGTTTCATTTTCTTCAGTTTCTGAAATTTCTTGCTCGGTATCGGTGTCGCTATTTTGTATTTCAACAAAATCTTCTTCTTCCTCGTCATCAAAATTAATATTGTCCATATCATCAAGCTCTTCACACATTGCTGCATAAGTTTTTCTAGTCGTTTCTGTTCTTCCTCCCACGAACTCATCTATATATAATTTACATTCATATTAAACAAGTAAATACGTGAGATATATTCATAACTCACCTTAATTATAAATTACAAAAATAAATTAGAATTAATCGAATACAGAAAAGAAAAGAATGCTCACAAGCGGACTGACACACGTACAAATATATTACTCGGTTGCTCGCCCACGGACTCTCACGAAAAGAATGCTCACCAGCGGACTGACACACGTACAAATATACTACACGGTTGCTCGCCCACGGACTTTCACTCCGCACGAATTTATACACAAATGCTCGCACGCGGAATGACAATCCGCAGACTCTACCAGTACTTTAATAAGTATTTAAACAAAAATATAATTGTGCACAGAGCATCAGTGAGTTATTTGGTGCAAATACTTAAAAGATGAGTAAAGGCTCTAACGTACAGAAGAATTATTTACAAAATAAAAATCTTGAGGAGTGAGAATCCGCGCGCGAGCACTAGAAGGTTAAACTTTCATTTATAGCATGTTGTTCGGTATCATGCAACACATGCTCTTCTATTAAATACTCCTTGAACTTTTCCCATAAAGAAAGCACATTTGTTGATGAATGGAAACAAATTAAATAAGCGAATAATTCACGTAATTGTTTAGAAAAATGATCAATAATTGCTACATTTAGACAATTTTCGCATTCTTTATCGTTTATTAGTAGTCCTAATGCGCGTGCTGTGTGTTGGTACGTGTTATATGATATTCTATCTACAGTTCGTAGGTCTTGAAAACTTGTAGCGTCTTTTGCATGTATTCAAATTAACCTTGGGTGAAATCTTTCAATATCTTTAGGACTTACTGATATTAATTGACCTATCAGGAATTTATTGATTCGTTTCCTCTCTTTTCACATATTATTCGTATAATATTTTGGCATGTTCATATATTTATATTGGCGAGCATTTGGATTGGATTGATTTAATTAAAACCAAACGATAAGTGTTGTATTTTTGCCGCATGTTCTATAGCTTGTATTTTCTGGCCTGTTTTAAATACAACGCTGTGTTGATACTGCAGATGTAGTGCTAATTGGAAAATAGCATAAGATTTATCACGTATATTTAAGTAATCTCCAGACACATTCTGTAACAGACACATAACCTAACAATAACCATTCATTTAACCCCATTGTACTGTTTTATTTTCATCCAATTGACCTAATTTGATACTGGCGCAATCATGCCTTTGGCATAAGTAATCGCATATATGTAAACATATTGCATACTTTTTACAGGCGAGCATATTTCTACATTTATATGGATTCTATATTTTCATATGTCGGGTTAGATTAACTTTTTTGGTAAATGTTTTAGTGCATATTTCACAAAGCTCATCTTCTTCAGGTTAGAAAAATTCTGAACCCTTTCGTCGTCAATGTCCATGCTCTCTTTCTCTTTCAGTAAATCTTGAAGTACACCAGATTCAATGTTGTAGGGGTTTTCTGGTAGCAACTCCTCTTTAATGGAAATGTCGTCGGCTACTTCGTTATGGTTGAGGTCTTCGCCATCTCTAATAAAAACGTCGTCAATAGTAAATCTTGAAGTACACCAGATTCTCTGCTGTAGGGGTTTTCTAGTAGCGGTTATTTTTCAATAGAAATTTACAAAAAATATAATATTTTAGAATGTCCTAATATTGGCGTACATTTGAATCAGATTTATTTAATAAATAGCTTGTATTTCCTGACCTGTCTGAAATACAACGCTTAGTTGATACTGCAGATGCACTGCTAATTGGAAAAGAGCGTGAGATTTATTTATTTTATTTATTTATTTCAATACACTGCCCAAACAGGCAAACCCAATCATTGAACAGGAACAAATACAGATTATAAAACATGTAATTATACACACACAAAAAATTATCAACTTTATCATGTAATGGCTATTTAAGTAGTCCCCAGAAACATTCTGGAGCGAACACATACCTAGCATCTAAGAAACCGTTTATTTAATTCCATTGCATTGTTCTATTTTCATCCATTTGATCTAATTTGATACTGACGTAATCATGCCCTTTATATAAGTCATTGTATAATATGTATTTAATGCTTTTTATAGACGAACATATACATTTATGTGGATACTACCCGTATATTTTTCTAATCTGAATTGTAGGTACTATCCACCTATTGTCAATTGTATACTTGATAGTTCTATCTTTCCATAATAAATACATTTTTGCGTTGTTATTTGTGTGTTTACATAATATGAGACAACCATTAATATTTTTAAATGTTTTTTTTTTTTAATTTCTTTAAGGTAATGTTTCGTACATTGTCTTTCATACAAGGCGAATTTTTATTTCAAATGCCGCAAGGACCTTGTATAATGTTTCTGAACAATTTGATAAAGTTCGGGTTCGGTATCTTCTTCGGGAATTTCTGCCGAAACTACATCATCAATGTTATCTTTGTTACGTATTTTGCTATTTTCGTCAATTAATAATAATAAATACATATCGACGACATACGTGCAAAACCCCATAACTTTGTGACACAAGAGAATAATCAAAATAAAATAAACAAGTTCCTCCTACCTGTAAGTGTACACACATAAATTTTGCACCGGTTAGCTGAAAACTTAAGACGGCGGCTGGGTCTAGGGTTTTGAATTTTTTTCGAGATACAGGTATCCGCGACAAAATTAAATTTAATAGAAGTTTCAATTGGACGAAGTGCACAGAAAAATCGACTGTAGCGCCTACGGTACAAATCTGAACTATCCGTACAAACAAACAACTTTCCTTATTAAGCACAAGTAGCATTTTACTGCTTTCATTTAGAATCAAAATGAGATGTACTATATATATATATATATATATATATATATATATATATATATATATATATATATATATATATATATATATATATATATATATATATATATATATAGTACATCTCATTTTGATTCTAAATGAAAGCAGTAAAATGCTACTTGTGCTTAATAAGGAAAGTTGTTTGTTTGTACGGATAGTTCAGATTTGTACCGTAGGCGCTACAGTCGATTTTTCTGTGCACTTCGTCCAATTGAAACTTATATATATATATATATATATATATATATATATATATATATATATATATATATATATATATATATATATATATATATATATATATATATATATATATATATATATATATATATATGGGCAATAAGTACTGCCTGTAATTGATGCGGCAAGCAACACAGCGTGATAATTGTATTGGTGGTGTCGGTGGCGACGACGATTATGGCAGTGATGATGACGATCGTGACATTGGCGATGTAGATTCTGGCAGAGGCGATGTAGGTTTTGGCAGAGACGATGTCGGTTCTAGCAAAGACGATGTCGGTTCTGGAAGAGGCGATGTGGGTTCTGGCAGAGATGATGTCGGTTCTGGTAGTGGCAATGTCGGTTCTTGTAGAGGCGCTGTGGTGATGACTACTGGCTGAAGTGAAAATGACGACGGTCCTGGCTGCGGTGATGGCATTTGCAGTGGAGGCGAAGGTAATAGTATCGATGGGATTGGTGATGGTACCCGAAGAGCTGGTAATGGGATTTGTGGAGGAGGATGTTGCAGATGTGGATTTTCTTCATCATCTATAAATTTCAATCTTATTTTTAGAAAATCGCTAAAGAACAAATAATTAAGATATAATTAACGGAAAATAGTTAATGTGCAAAATATTTTAATTATTGTCGTTTACCAATTTATTGAAAAAAATCCTTTGCTGTACTTACTTGGCATCCTATTTAAAATTCGTTCAAGGTGTGCTACGGATGGTCCCATGTGTAGCAGAAACCTTCTGACATTAGTGTTTGTTGCTAATTGTTCCTCTACCCTTCTTATTCTTTGGTCGAGTATCACATACCGCCGCCGTCTGGATCTTGGTAAATTTGTCCCTTCCACTAATCTTATTAAATCTAATGCTTTCGCATATTCCATAATTTTTAATTTCTCAGTAAAGGTCCAAATATTTGGATGCGCCCTTTCCATGAACCTTGTATAAAGAAAAACTTCTTAGTATAATACATAATATACACGATGGCGGTTAGGGGTGCACACAGAGATTAAAAATGGGATTTTTGTTTTATGCAATTTTCTACTGTGCTGTATATATATATATATATATATATATATATATATATAGATATATATATATATATATATATATATATATATATATATATATATATATATATATATATATATATATATATATATATATATATATATATATATATACGCTAATGTGCAATGGCAACCACTGTCTTCTTAAATATTGTACAAATGTTTGCATATTTATATTGTTAGTGGTTGCAATTTTGCTATTTCTAATCCCTTCTCTCTCTCTCTCTCTCTCTATATATATATATTTCTGGCAACAGTGGAAAAATCATGGCAATCCTTACCAAAGGACGGGAAGCGTTCCTTATTGCCACCCTCTTTAAACCCAATTCTCGGGATTTGATAAAGACTGCCCGGGCAAAGTGAAACCAACAGCCTCTTAAATTTGTTCCCGGAAAAGTTCTTACTGCTGCCATTCTCATCGCAGTTTCATAATCTACCATTACAGATATAATATTAATATTGTGTAACAAATGCCGTAACTGCTCTAAAATGGCAGTGTATGCTGTTCTAGTTTTCCTCTCCATAAGAGCATAAATAATAGGATATGCCTAAAACAATATATTATATAAGATAGTAAATATACCATGTCATCGTACAGAACAGGTACGGTGAACAACTGCATGGCTCTTCCCGCACGATGCACTACTTTGATGCCACATCCAGATGGATTGATATAGTTCTTAGACCTCTTACATATTCCAGGACAGTGTGGGATGCAAATATAGCATTTGCAGTCCATTAAAAATGAATGTTCCCATGGTCTAAGATCGCAGCCAAATCGTGCAAACCATCTCTACAAGAAGAAATTTCATTTATACATACAGGATGTTCATTTTCAACAATTTGTACTTTACAAAACAAATGTACAGAAAAGAATGGTTTTTTTCTTGAACAATTGTTATCAAAATACGGGACCTAACATTTTTATTTTAAATGAGAACATACATTTTTTTTATTTGCTTATTCGTTAGGGAATTTAACTCTAAATTCACTAATATAATATTTTTATACCCTTCCCTTTTTTGAGAGAAATGCATGTAAAATTTTATATTAATTTTATTAAAATATGGCTATAATAAGAGTGCCATAAATGGAAAAAAGAATACATGTAATTTTTTTACACAAAATTAGAATGCCATGAAAGAAATACGGGAATATTTTGTTTGCATTGATAATTAAAAGAACAAAATATTCACTACTTTCTGTCAGGGCACACTAATTCTATGTAAGAAAAATAACATGTTTTCATGTTTTATATATGGAATACGTAGAGTCCCTAGGTGACGACTCCGGTACATTGTGGACCTGACGGAAGAGATCCCTCTAATTAACCTTGCTGCTCTGGGAAAACGTCTTTCCTCTTTTCTGAAAATTGTTTCTATAGAAGTATTTTCAGTTCGGGCACGTCTTCGCAGTGCGGTTTTATATATATATATATATATATATATATATATATATATATATATATATATATATATATATATATATATATATATGATTGCTATATAAATATAGGTCGCTATTACATCTACATCCGTCCACCCGCTCCATTTTAATAAATTAACGAAGTTTCACACTTAACACACACACTTTACACTTAGGAAAACGAATAACAGTAAAAAATAACGAAAATAACAATAACCAACAACAAAACAGTAACAATCAATAAAAAAATAACAAAGGCAACACAACAACTGTATGAATCTAGATTTTTACATGCTGAATAAAATGTTCCTGGTATTTTATAAAGATATCAGCAGTCATCTAACCACTTTCATGGTGCCACGCCAATGAATCCAGAAGGTGTGTTATTCATGTAAGCTGGCTGTATCCTAACCCTGGGAAAAATTAAAAAAGACGAAACAAACGACCCGATTACATTCATGCAACAAACCGCTGTTACATTTGTGCCTCTTTCTGCCGAAGAAATTTTTACTACTCTACACTTTCCTCTAGGAATTATTACTTTAGGATTCTTTGTAGCCACAGTTGAAACACCTATCTCGTCTACGTTATAGATTTGATGTGGTTGAAAAGAATACTTTTGTTTTAATTCGCGAAATGTATCAAAGAATTTTATTACATTTTCTCTGTTAATAGGCTGCCCAGACGTCCTCTTTTACCCGGACAAGTCCTCTTTTCAGGGAATAAAATTCTGTCCGGTATATATCCGCATTTTCTATATAAAAAGTCCTCTATTTGACAAGTGCCCCCTAAACTATACCCAATCTGATATAGATTATAAATCGCGCGAAGTTGCGGGCAGAGCCAAATCATTTTATTGGTTCGGCTCGGAAATTTCGAAAATTCCGACCAATAGAACTTTAAAGTGTAATTTTAATGTTATTATTAGTTGGTGTCAACCGATTCGTCTTCTCAATTTCAGTTTAGATGATGAAGTTTCATAAACAATATATAAAAATAGTGGAGGCTCCCATGGTGATATTGTATTTTATTTAATTAATCAGTATTTTTTTTCCTAAATGTGTTTTGTATCTGCATTTGTCTTAATATTTATATTTTTATGCCAATATCAATAGTATTTGTGGTAATAAAATTGTATAAAATTCGACCACGCCCCTTTTTTCGCTCGGCGTCCTCTTTTCATCATTTCAAATATGGTCACCCTATCTGTTAAATGCCATAAGTCCGGCAACAGAGGTAGCTTCAGTACTTCTAAGAGACAAATTAAAAAATTTCATGAACCATTCAACAAAATGTCTACCAGTCTTTTCTTTTCGGTATTAAACATGTGTGGAATTTTACGGCTATCAGCATAACCAAAATTACTCTGCTGAACTGTTCTTTTGTTAAACCAAATGCCCTTTTGTGTATGTCTATAATGTATTGATATAAAGTTTGCAACTGTACTTCAGAGAATGTAGTTTTGAAACGTCCAGCGTTGGAGGGGAAATCCTATAAATTAAACTAAACAATTCTTAAAAAAGAGAGAGGATTGAAATTAGTTTTACCTCATCCACGGGATACTTTTTCAAATATCTTCGCAATGTTGGTTCTGGAATGTTATGTGCCTTTGCGGCTGAATTAACACTTTTTCCATTAACTTGAACATCGCTCATCGCTATTTTCATATTCTCTTTACTCCAGGATTGTCTCGCAGTTTTCCGTATATATTTTCTAGCCATCGTTTTACATAATCTAAATTAATAAAAAAATATCATTCTAAAATATGTTAGAAACCAAAAAAATTACAGAGGGCAAGATGGCGAATTCGTAATCTTATCCTCCTTTGTCATTCGTCTACTTGGCTGCAAATGAAATTTCAAATATTATGATGATTATTTTAGTCTGAATAATGATATTATAAGAACTTAACTACAGAAGGTTATGCAAAAAACAACAGTTCTTGCACAATCAAGAAATTAAGTTCAATTCTTACCCAAAAAGTGATATACACTATTTTCTGAACGCTCTATATTCTAACACGTAGCACGTTTTAGGTTAAATTTCATTTACAATGGCGGTACAATTTCTGATTGCATTGTGGTGTTCTAATCGTCCAATGGCACGATAATAACATCATGCACGGCGGAACAACAATTTACAAGTACATCCTATTCATCAAGTCTCAAGATTGAACAAAAAGAAACGAGTAATAATCGACCAACCACACTATATATATGCTTACAATTCGTTTATGGATGGTGTAGATAAATGCGATGAAAACACAAGTTATTGTCGATCAGCTATAAGAGGAAAGAAGTGGTATTTTTGCCACATCGCCTATATATTGGACATAGCTCTGCAAAATGCTTGGCTCTTACATAGGCTCCAAGACCAGGGATATGACCAACTGTCCTTTCGCAGGCACGTTGCTCTTACTTTACTCAAAACACATAGGTCATCAAAGAAACGGGGTCGGCCATCATCCTTAGAAAACGTTGAATCTTGTTTCGACAGTAATGAACACTATTTAGTACGTCAAGAAAATCAAACCCGCTGCCGTCAGTGTCACAAAAAGGTGTAAAAGAAATGTATCAGGTGCAATGTTGCATTGCACATTTATTGTTTTGCCCTGTTTCATCGGAAGCTATAGTTGAACTAACGAAAGTCTCTACACATACAATGTATGTATGGTCAATCTCAACGCATGTGCTACATGTAATTCAAATGTCAATAGAAACAATCCAGGGTTGGCTTGCAGGGGGCCATGCAATTTTGTTATCATTTCTCATGCGCTACCATAACGCCTGCAGAAAAATCGGCATTATCATCCCCTAACATCAACTGGACCTGCGACACATGTAGTACTATTTTATCCAGTCGTGCTAATTCTACAGCTCCGAAGTGCTACCTTTATAAATGTCACGCGTCCGCAATGCCAGAAGTGATAAACGTATCCCCACCACCAGGCCTGAAGTTTTCCGACATCACAATGCCACAAGTGATAAAGTGGGACGAATTGGGACAGGATAAAGAATATTCTCGGCGAATGAACCATTCATTACAGGTCGCTACATGTACATACCTAAGTCATATTTCGCCTTTTAAAATATAGATGACTGTACTATTATCTTTCAAATTTGATATTTATTACATTTGAAATGGATGCATTGAACAAAGTGAGATAGTAAAAAGTGAGATGTTTTCAATGCGCAGTTGATTTTCTGCGCATAGAGATTATGGAATGAAATAGTTCTCAGTGTTAAATTCAAAAAGCCGCCAGCCGCCATGTCTGTGTCAACATCAACAACAACATCAAAAGTTTGGACAAAAAAATTAGATTTACTGAATGATTTTAAACACAGTATATGCGAAAAATATTTTTAAATGAGAGGTGGAAAGTTTTCCAATCAGAAGAGAGGCTACAAATTTTATAAGGCGGGCTATATACACAACATAAAGTTATTACAAGAAAATAGTACAACTGTCTGCGTTAATGCTCAGTATTACCGTAGCCAGAAGAAAAATTTTGAACCTCACAGTTTACTTATAGTATTTAGGTGAACAGATAAACTGACAGTGTCAACAGCTCATTGTACGTGTGAAGTGGGTGTATCTGAATCATGTCATCATTTGGTAAGTTAATAAAATTTCTTGAGTTGTGCGTAACACAAATAATATAACCACTTTCAGATAGGTCTATCCTTTACTTTGCAACATTTTGTATTGACCAATTATTCAGAAATTCCCAGCGATTTAGTTAGCACAGATAAACCACAATTGTGGAATAAACCGAGGGGAAAGAAAATCGAAGCAGAATCTGTGAAAAACGTGACATTTTCCAACCTAATCACGCAATATATCAAAAAATATCCCGTTGCTTGCCGTATCTACGATCCACGAGTAGAAAAGTATAGAAATATAAAGTCTGAGTAAGTAAAATTATTGAAAAAAAAAATTTGAATCTGAAAGCGTACCCATATATCATTTACTGAAATGAACAAACAGAAAATATACCCGTTGTATATAACTATGACATAGCAGAGTGTACAGCTAAAGTATATAAAATAATAGAACAGCTCTGCAGGCCTTATAGGCCCATGGCTTCTTTACATATTTCTTTCCATTCTAATCTATTTAGAGTCCTTTTTTCGAGTTTTTTTATATTTAGTCTATTCAAGTCTTTAAATACGGAGTCACACCACTTTCCCTTAGGATGCCCTATTTTCTTCTTTATTCCGGTCATGCCCTTGAAAACCTTCTTCACTGTTCTGTCCTCTGGTAGCCGCATTATTGTTCCAACCATCTTAGTCTTTGACCTTTAATTAACCCGGTTATTGCACTGTCACCATATAAACACATCACTTCCGCATTTGTCCGTCTTGTCACCCACATTTCTTCTTTTTTCCCACCGAATATTTTCCTTAACGTTTTCCTTTCCCACACCTCCAGTTTTAAAATGTCACTTTGTTTTAGCGCTCATAGTTCGCATCCGTACATTACTGTCGGCCTTATCACAGTCTTGTAAACCCTCACTTTCGTTGCTCATGATATATAGTTCGATTTTAGCAACCCATGTAACATGCCAACATATTTACTTCCTTTGGTTAACCTAGTGATAATTTCCACACTCTTCACAATTGTTGGTTAAAGTCACTCCCAAATAAATGAAGCTCTTCACCTCTTCAAACTTATACATCTTCCCATTTTCACTTTTAACTTCTAAAACACCTAATCCCTTTGTTGTATTTTGTCTATTCTCATATATTTTTTTTTCATTTATTTTTAATCCCACTTCTTCCGCTGTTCTTTCTAATCTCTTAAACACCTGTAGCTCTTGCCTTGACCTTGTTAATATCGATATATCGTCCGCGTAGGCTAATATTTGATGTTTCTTCCCGTATACGTTTCCTGAGGAATAAATTTCTGCTTTTCTTATGACCCATTCCAGAACCACAATGAAAAGTATTGGCGACAATGGGTCTCCTTGTCGTAATCCTTTCCGAACTCGGAAACTTTCGGATGTTACACCGTCCACTTTTACTTTGCACTTATTGTCTTTTTGTGTTAGCTCTATGAGTCGTACTAGTTTCTCAGGTATTTGGAGTTCTCTTAGTATATCGTACAATTTGTTCATCTTGATTGAATCATAGGCCTGTTTAAAATCCACAAACAGCATCATCAGAGGGAGATCATGTTCATAGCTGTCGAGCATTATTTGTTTTTATGTAAATACTAGATCCGTGGTCGATCTGTTTTTCCTAAACCCTGCTTGATATTCTCCCAGCATATTCTCCACTCTTTCTTGTATTCTGTTTCTAATGCTGGTTGAGAAAACTTTATAGATCACGTCTAATAAGGCAATTCCCCTATAGTTCTCACATATGGTTTGGTCCCCTTTCTTGTATATTCCCCCATTTCTTATCAAAAGTATAAATCGTATGTAGCAACACAAGAACGCCAAATAACACAACCCAAAGAAAAACCACTACAAAATATATCAAATATACAATTCCAAGTAGAAAATAATGAATACACGTATTCATTAGTGAGTAAAAATCAATATAAAAATGTTATTGATACAAGAAAAATAATTGAATGTAGAAACATGGTGCATCCAGAAAAATTAAATTTTGAAAGATTCCCATTGGAAATATTAAAAAAATATAATTTACCTGTCGCCCAATTTAAAAATTTGGGTATCAATATTGAAGACAATGATATCTGTCACATTGAAGTTAATACTAGGCTACAAAATAAATCTAGCCAATGATACAAAGAAAGAGAAAAACGTTTCACCTTTTCAAAATTCAAAGAAATTTCTAATAGAAGAAAACCCATTGACGAGAAGTTCTTATGTAGAATATTTAATAATAGGGACATAAGTCACCTTCCATCAATAAAATATGGTTTACAAATTGAGGAAAAAGTAAAAGCTTTATATGTATCCTATATGCGACAGGAAAAACAAGATATTTATGTATATTTCTGCGGATTGATATTAAATTCACTCGCTCCACATATCGCTACCTCGCCCGATGGGCATGTGATACATGCAAATTTCACAACTAATTGTAATGGATTATTGGAAATAAAATGTCCATCAAGTGACAACTTTTCGAATTTCCGTACTGCATGTCAGAAGAAGGAATTTTGTTGCTAGTTGGAAGGGGACATGGTAAAACTTAAGAAAACAAGTTTATACTATTACCAGATACAGGCGCAAATGATGATACTGGTGCAAGGTGGTGTGATTTTGTCGTGTATTTACCGTCGACTGAAATGTCCATAGAAAGAATGAATTTTTATAAACTATTATTTTTGTGAATCCATGTACAAAAATGTTACCAAAGCATGCAATACCATTTCTCGAAAAACGTACCTGAGATTTATAGTTTATCATGATTTTTTTTGTTTTATGTTTAAAATTTATCTCTAAAAAACAATAGTCAGTATTATTTTAGTTGTAGTAAGTATTTTTAAGTTTAAATTGTTATGGATTTTTGTTTTTGTCTTATGTTTCCAATATATCTTTATAATATAACAACAATGTCTATTAAATACTTATTTTATTCCCAAAACCAATTACAATACAAATTGTAAAATTTTAATATTTTTTAGAGTAGTTAATATATGTATTAATAAATATGCTAACTACCATGAAAAAAAATATGTTATATACTTACATTGTCTAACAAGAACAATACATTACTATCTACTACTTAGATACATAAAATATGTATCATTCATTAATTAATTGTACAGAACATAAGTTAATTTCTTTTTCCTCGTTATCAGTTACAACTGGATACATAAAATTAGACAGTAATGCACAAACAGTCCAAATTTGATTAATGTTGCCGCATTGTGGTAATTTTATATTTTTTAAAATTCTAATTTTTTTATTTGGCGTATGACTCTTTCATCATGCACTCGGGCACTAGTAATTTTTCTGGATTCACAAATTTCTGTATCAGTGAAAGGTTTTACTGCGCTTTTAAATGGCGGTAAATTTAATTTAACGGGTTAAAGTAATTCACCAACATTAAATCCTTAGTCAGATAAAATTATATCTCCAGCACAAATTTCTCCAGTTGTCATTTTATTTTTAACAATTTTTACAAAACCACTACCTGTTATTCTTTTTACATCAGAAATACTGCCTGTATATAATTCTGATGCAAATATTATTCCTCCTCGAAGTTCTATTGCAATCAATCCCTTTAAAGTTGTGTTACTTTTGTAATTTGAGTAGCATTGCGATTGCCTATGTAGAGAAGGAGTTTCTATGTATAATTCCGTGCAATCAATGCTAGCTATAACCTGCGGATATTTTTCCTTGAACAGTTTTGGTGCATGTGCTAACAATACATTTCGATGTGGCCAAATATTCAAACTTCCTAATCTAAAATATGACATATATAACCAACTCTGAAATATTCGACAGGCAGTACTTTCTGAAATACTGAACAAGTAAGCAATATGTTCATAATCAAAACCACTACGTACTTTTAATAAAAACAAAAAAAAAGATGAACCTTTGCATTTAATTTACACACTTGTGATACTTTTCCATTTATATTGGAAATTATATCTTTCGTATTACCTGATGGTAATATAAACTGGAACACTGACGTGAAAGCAGAGTAATTTATAAATCCCTTATAATATTTTATAGATTTATTATCTAATGCAAACATAGAATGGCTGATGGGCTGACTGTTAAATGAATTTAATTGAATATTAAGTATCAAATTTTCTTGTTCTAATTTTTTAATAATAGTATCTTTATGTTCATTTTCCAGTTTAAGAGAATTCTTTCGCATAAAATATTAGTATAATCTGTGCAAGTAATACAATTCACTTCGTTATCACTGTTACTTTGCACGTCAAAAATATCTTGTTGGCTGGATTTTGGTGCTGGTAAAATTATATCGCCCTGGCTTACTAATTTGGTTTCTTACTTCTAAGTTTCTGATGTAATTTCCTTTTACAAGTACAACTAGCAAGTTATCGTATTTCTCCTGAATGCTATCCTCGATAGTATCTCTTGGTTTTTCTTTGGAAAAACAAGATTCAGGTAGAGATTCTCTATAAATAAAACAATAAAATATCTCAAGATAACTATATACTTCTTTTTCAAACCTACCTGGACACGTTGCTACTTGTGATGCATGTGACCTCAGTCCTTTTTGCCTCAGCTTCATAATAATTAGGTATAACATATTTTTTTTTAATTTTCGCCTTAATGTAGCAGCACCTAATAATATAAACTTCATTGAAAATTCATTCTTTGGTATTTAACGATGTTTTCTACTTACCTGGTATGGAATCAAATTCCGTAAAATGTTTACAATAGACAAATGCGAATTGCTTTACTTCTGTATTAATTTTTAATGAAATTAACCACTTTTTTCTCATTTCTGGGTTTTTCGGAAATCTATATGATAATAATTGCAATGACGCATTACAAGAAGCGACGGAACAATATTTTCGAAAAAAATTGTGTTTCTTAACACATTTTACTTCTGTTTGTTCCATATTTTTTGAACTTATAACATTACAACGCTTCGCAAACCAAACACATTCATTAAATGACAGATAATCCATTGTAGCCAGTTGCGTTTATTATTAAATTTTACTATTTTTCATAACTTAATTTTGACACAAAATTCATTTTTATTTATTATCTCGCATAACTCAAAAACGGTAAGCCGTAGAAAGTTGAAATTTTGTATTTAGGACTCCTATAACATCTAGTTGTGCACCTCCCTTTCTGGTTATTACACAATTTCCAGAAGTGGCACTTTACATGAAGCCTATAATAGATTTTAATGAAAAACTGTTTTAAAATATAATCCAAAACTTTTCAAATTTGGTATACAAGACTTTTATGTCAATCGAAATAACCTAATAGATTTTGGTTAAAATAGACTAACCGGAAGTGGTACATTACTTGAAGTTGTTAACAGTTTTTCTTGAATAAAATGATTTTATTTTGATTTTAGAAATAAATGCTTCAAATAAAAGTTTTAGAGATTTAATTTCTGGCATTATTTGCAAGTCGATGTAATAGCCTGTGATATTCACTCACTTGCCGAAACAATAAAAATTAGAACACTTTCGTTCCAAACGTCATTATTAAATGACATATCTCAAAACACGGCTCATTTGAGTGACTTATATGTTTGGTTTATTGAATACGAAATTGAGTAAGAAGTGAGGGTTAGCTTGGCTGACACTCAAGTGAGTTACAACTAAGGTGAGTGTGAGGTGAGTGTAAGGTGAGTGTGAGTGGCGTCTCTGAATTTGGCCCTAAATATTAGAACTATGTTTATTGTTATGAGATGAAAATGCTGAGCCAGCTTTATAGAGCTGAAGAAATCTAATATGTTTGCAAATGCCATAAAATACTCTCACTTGAAAATTTTATCGAGGAGACACATATGGGTCTCAATTCTATTTTGAACGTGGTTTGTAAAGAGTGTTTTGTGATTACTAAAGTTCCAACTAGCAAAATAAATGTCACGAAGAATTATAGAAAACATTCAGATGTGAATACAAAAGCTGTATTAGGTAAGATTTAATTACTTTTATTTGTACATCATAAACCTTGTAACTTAAGATATCAAAACTTAATTTCGAACATTCCTTTCATAGGTGCTATACATGTTGGTATCGGTTGCACTGCATTGAATAAATTGCTATCTTGTTTAAATATTCCTCCAGGCTCAACAGATTTATATAAGCGATATGAAAGGGAAATTGGTCCCATAATAGAAGAAATTGCAAAAGGAAGCTGCAAGCGAGCTGCATAGGAGGAGCATCGATTGGTCATAAAACATATGGACAAATTATGTAAAGAACTGTAAGTTTTTCATTATTTTGTCACATTAATTAAATTAGATATTTTTGACCAAGGAGAAAAGACAATATATAAATCGTAGACTTGTACACGAGTAGGTACATTTTCATGTCACGTAATTAATTTTATCACTCGATTTTTTTTTCTGTGATTAAACAAGGCATACTCTTTTTACTTCCTTGTACGTAAGTAAAGGAAGTATTGTAATCGCGAAAAATTTCGGTTTTCAGATTTCAGCGGAAATATCCATTTTGATCATCCCTGAACCCATTTTGACTAATTTCGTCGTGATGTCTGTACGTACATACGTACGTCCATAACTCGCATAACTCAAAAACGGTAAGCCGTAGAAAGTTGAAATTTTGTATTTAGGGCTCCTATAACATCTAGTTGTGCACCTCCCGTTCTGGTTATTACACAATTTCCAGAAGTGGCACTTTACATGAAGCCTATAATAGATTTTAATGAAAAACTGTTTTAAAATATAATCCAAAACTTTTCAAATTTGGTATACAATACTTTTATGTCAATCTAAATAACATAATAGATTTTAGTTAAAATAGGCTAACCGGAAGTGGTACATTACTTGAAGTTGTTAACAGTTTTTCTTGAATAAAATGATTTTATTTTGATTTTAGAAATAAATGCTTCAAATAAAAGTTTTAGAGAATTAATTTCTGCGTCTAGCACATCAAGTATTATTAAATTAGCCCTTTGTATAAGCGAGATATGTAAATTTAAAAATTATATACTTTTTTGTTTTTGTAATAAAGCTTGTTATGGATTAGGACAAAAAAAATAAAAATGTTCATGTCAAATTACGTTAAATACGTGCAATTTTATGATTCGTACAATAACAAATATATTTTTATTGTGAAATTAGTCATATTCATTGTTGTAATCAAATATTTCTTTGTTTTAATCAAAACTCTCTTTAAAAAGATTAATGTTAATTTAAGAATGATAGTAGTAAATGAATTATTTTAAACCAAAAAAAATATATATAATTTTAAAATAAAATATCTCGCTTATAGAAAGAGCAAATTTATGATTTTTTTTATATATATTGGAGGTATGAAATCTATTAGACCTCCCGTTTTAGAGATACGAGTATTCACAATAACTCAAAACCTTCACAATAACTCAAAACCTGTAAGCCGTAAAATATTGAAATTTAGTATTTACGACTTGTATAAAGTTTAGTTGTGCACCTCCCTTTATGGTCGCTATACCGTGTGTTTATCTTAAAGGTGTACATAGGAGATTAACATGGGAAATTAGTTTTTGCAATTCCCTGCTCACCTAATTATTTTAAGCAAAAACGCGTCAAATAAAAGTTTTAGGGCATAAAATTCTGCATCTAAATCAATTAACAGAATTACTTTTACATGCTTTTTAACGACAGAAATTAAATATGAAAATGTCGAAAATTACGTTGAAAATATCGATAGCCATGGAATTGAACAAAAAATAAATAAATGCTTGACGTTTTATCTGTCACAACGTAAGTTAACTTATTTGACATTTCTAACAATTTGATTTGGACAAATATCGTTAAGTATGACCACAGTATGACAATAACAGAAATATTAGATTAATAAATAAAGTTAAAAATACAGTCTTGTTTAAATAATATGAATTTATTAAAAAATCAATATTTTGTAACATAATATTTTCAAGCAAGAAAAGTTTTATAATTAGTAAACGAATAACAAGTAATTATAATTTAAAGATAATAGTTACAATAAATATTCAAATGTAGCACCATTTTGGACAAGACAATAACCTAATCTATTGTAAAACGACCTTTGTACATTAAATAGTTGCCGCTGAGTTATACGATGACATTCATTAAATATGGCATCTCTCAAATCATTTATGTTTTCGTGGCTTTGTTTATAAATTTGATTTTTTAAGTGACCCCATAAAAAAAATCACATGGAGCAAGATCTGGAGATCTAGCAGGCCAGTTAATAATACTCCCTCGTCCAATCCAGCGCCCAGGAAATGCCAGATCCAAATATTCCCTAATGTTTCTGCCATAGTGTGCAGAACATCTATCGTGTTGAAACCAGACCTCTCGATCTGGGCGCACAACATCGTCTATTGCAGGATCAATTTCGTTTTGTAGCATCTCCAAATAATTTTCCGTATTTAGATTGCCACGTATTTCAAAAGGACCAATTATGTGGTGACCTAAAATTCCAGCCCACATATTAACTTTCTGGGGATATTGTGTCCTTGTTGAAATACTAATTCTAGGATTTTCTGTTGCCCACCAACGTGTATTTTGGGTATTGGGTTCATTATTTAACGTGAAAGTGCATTCGTCGGTAAAACAAATGGACGATAAAAAAAGTTTGATCATTATTAGCCCGGTTCTGCATATCTTCGCAAAACACTCTTCTACTTTCTTCATCGTATGGGAAAAGTTCTTGGTGACACTGCATTTTATAAGAATAGTACGAATTTTTTTTTAAATATTATGTATGATGCTGTGATGAACTCCCAACTCATTTCCAATACATCTAGTACCACAGAAGGGGTTTAAACTTATCATTCCTAACACTCTTTCTTCCAGCAAGGCACGTTCTTCTGCTCGTCCTACATTCTGATAACGCGGCTCACGTGTATTTTTTGAAGACACACTAGCAGTCTTTTCAAATTTTGTCACCAATTTAGCAATTGTAGTCGCACTGGGAATCGGCCGATCCATAAACTTAACGGAAAATAAATCACGCACTTTGCGGTAACTATTACCTCCATAAAAACATTTTATTATGAAAACACGCTCTTCATTAGTACCTATAAATATTCATTTTTTCAGACAACAAAACCAGAGACAAAATCAAATTTTCAGAAACGTCAAATAACTTATTTGACAAATAAAACGTCAAGCTTTTATTTATTTTTTGTTTAATTCCATGGCTATCGATATTTTCAACGTAATTTTCGACATTTTGATATTTAATTTCTGTCGTTATAAAGCATGTAAAGTTAATTCTGTTTATTGATTTAGATGTAGAATTTTATGCCCTAAAACTTTTATTTGACGCGTTTTTGCTTAAAATAATTAGGTGAGCAGGGAATTGCAAAAACTAATTTCCCATGTTAATCTCCTATGTACGAGTACACCTTTACGACAGACACACGGTATATCTTACCGTTTTGAAGTTAAAATTAATATTTTGTAATTTAGTTAGTAATAATAATAATAATAATAATAATATATATATATATATATATATATATATATATATATGTATAGTTTAATAATCGTACAAGGAAGTCGTGTGGTGTCCACATCAGATTTTTTAAATATAATATAAATTTATTTTTTGAATTTTTCATAGGAAATTGCAAATACTCGTACAAATAGAACGGAAATTTATACTCAAACATTACGATAATATTCAACAAATTTTAAAAGTTATATGCACCAATAACACATACGAGTATAAATGAAATCTTATTTATCAATTATGTAGCAAAGTCTGAAAAAAAACTTATTCTCCAATCGAAAATATAAAAGTTGAAAAATTGTTATATAATGCTTTCCTTTATTAGGCCCGAAGAAATCATACGCGAGATCTATCCTCAATTCATGACTCTTCACTCTGTTGTGAATTTCAATCTTTCTGATGGCATTATTGAAGATAAGACAACGAATAACAATACCGAAAAAGTACAAAGTGATGTAGGAAAGTTCGATGCAGCATTACTCGATATTGTCAGCATCATAGTATCCTATGATATGGGTTGGAGTAAACGTGGCAACGGCAAGAGCTCAATGGTTACGGTGCTATAACTGGCTTCCTAAGTGGCAAAGTTCTTGATTTTGCGAGTTGTAACCGAAAATGTATGCGGTGTGATAAAGGTCATCCAAAAGAAGATCATGATTGCAGAAAGAACTTCAAGGGAAGCGCTAAAGCAATGGAGCCAAATTTTGGAGCCCACTTGGTTAATAACAGCAATATTCTAAAAGAAGCCGGTTTATATTGTAACGTTTTTATTTATATGGGTGAAGTGTAAATCATAGACAATTATTATTAACTAAAAGAATACGTTTATTAAACGGTAAATAAATATTGGAAATATAATTAAAAGATTATAAAAGTAACTAACACTATGATGAACAAATATTAACACTAATTTAAAGACTAAGATTATTATAAGACAATTAAACACTAGGATTATTTATTTAAACAATTAACACAACTCTTTATGTCACTAATTTATGTTTATTTATGTTCACTTGTCGACTGTTATTTATATCACTAACTATTCACTACACTTATTTATATCAGACTTCTGCACTCGTTGCTTGTATATTACCGAGTGTGTCCCCTGGCTTTGGCGGTGGGTTATATATACCTGGCTAGATTATTTCCAGGCTTTTCTGGAAGCTACTAGGGAACATCTAGAAGTAAACAACATCACACAATAGATTACTGCCGTCCAGTCCTAATGAGTGAGTGGCGGCCAGACACTGAGGCGCCTGGTAGCGCGGCGGCGGCGGCCGCGGGGGTTACGTTACACTGCCCCCTCCTTAAGACTGTTTCGTCCCGGAACAGTCCGTGGTGACGAAACCTGCATGTACTACCCTTGGTGCATTTCGAGTTCTTAAAGAAGTGACAGTCGATGGTCCGCTCGACTTCTTCTTTCTGTCCGTTAGGGTTAAAGCTGCAGACGAGAATTTCAACGCCGGTGAAACGGAAGAGGATCTCTAACATGTTCCTTACAATCCTCCAATCCAAACCGTCTAGACCACAACCCAACTTCGGTACTGCTAGCTTCAAAATGTCATTCTCCAGTAGATGATCCCTCAAATCGCACAGCGAGTTCCATAGGCTTTGATACGACGGCTTCTGGTACGAGCGTGGTTTTGTAACAAAATAGTAGATGTACCGCTGATGGTCTGAATTGCTATCTCTCAGTCGTAGCGTTTTCCCAACAGATGGACGTTGGTTGGCCAGTTCTTGTAGTCGTCCATATTTCGCCTTAAAGACTGAGGCTATGCCGCGGGACATCTTTAAGTCTTCTGATACGCAGTGGCCGAGGGAATAATCTGAAGACACGGTAAACAGATCTCGATGTTCTTCTTTTATCACGCCGTACCACGCCTTGCGCCCAAAGGAATAGTTCTCCATGAAATCTTCAAAAGTCGGTTCTTGAGCTATGATCCGACGAACTGCTGCTCCATTATGGTCTTCGTGGTTGTCTCCAGCAAAAGGGGCTAGCCGATTAAAGTGTACCACCCTCGGCTTCCCGGTAGGTCGTTTCTTAATTCTATATACCACGTCGTTTATTCTTTTGACTACCTCATAGGGGCCCTCCCAATTCTTTTGCAGCTTTGGTGATAACCCGCGGCGCCTTTGTGGGTTGTAAAGCCACACTAAATCCCCAGGTTGATATCCACCTTTTTCGGCTTTGATGTCATACCGGTCCTTCATTCGGTCGCTGGCAGTTTGAATGTTCGTACGGACTTGTTCATGAATGTCATCCATTCTTCTCCGTAAGCCCGTAACGTAATTTTCTCAGGCCAGGTCTTCCCCAGGTTTGCTGCCGAACACTAAGTCGCATGGTAAACGCAACTCACGTCCGAATAAGATGTTCGCAGGAGTTTGCCCTGTTGTCTCATGCACGGATGAACGATAAGCCATCAGGAACAGATGAAGATGTCGGTCCCAGTCTCTTTGGTGGTTGGAGACTACCTTCGACAAATATCGGTTGATCGTTCTGTTCATTCGTTCAACCATGCCATCGGACTGCGGATGTAATGCAGTTGTCCTTGTTTTATTAATTCCTAATATCTTACAGATATTTTGGAAAACGGCAGACTCGAAGTTTCTTCCCTGGTCGGAGTGAAGTTCACGTGGTACCCCGAATCGACATATACATTCTTTAACTAAGGTTTCAGCGACCGTGGTGGCTTCGTGATTGGGTAATGGATAAGCTTCAACCCACTTGGTGAAGTAGTCCATCACAACCACGATATATTTATTTCCGTCGTTACTTTCTGGGAATGGCCCGGCCACATCAATCGCAATGCGCTCAAATGGACTGCCAACGTTGTATTGACGCATTGGAGCTTTTCGTTGTCTATGAGGGCCGTTACTTCCCGCGCAAACCACACATTTCTTGCACCAGTCTTTAGCATCTTCAGTGAAGTTAACCCAGTAAAACCGCTGGCGCAATCTTTCTAGGGTTTTGGTGACTCCAAAATGGCCTCCAGACCCGTCATGGATCTCTTTCAACACGTCTGGTATTCTACTCTTAGGAATGACCAACTGAGCTTTCTTCTCAGTTCCATCAGCATTCTCTACCACACGCTTCAACAGGCCATCTTCAATCATCATCGAGTCCCATTGCGCCCAGTATGATTTTACACTCTGTGAGTGTGGTGCAACTTCTTCCCATCTTGGTTTTCTCTCTTCTGCTTTCCACTCCAGCAGTATTTTCAACGTCGGGTCATTCTCTTGGTCTTCGCGTAGTCCATCGGTCTGCCAATTATCGTCGACTACTGTTGTCCTGGCGACAGTAAAATGTTTCTCTTCCAGTCGACTACAATGCTTGCACTCATCTTGGCATGGCCTTCTGGACAATGCGTCGGCATTACGATGGCTGGTACCCGCCCTATGATCGATTTTGAAATCGTATTCCTGTAGTCTTTCAATCCATCTAGCCACCTGACCTTCAGGATTCTTGAATTGTAGCAGCCATTTTAATGCAGCATGATCAGTCCTAATCAGAAATCGTCTTCCGTACAAATATTTGTAGAAATGTTCCACGGATTTCACGACTGCCAAGAGTTCTTTTCTAGTCACACAGTAATTCCTTTCTGGTTTTGACAAGGTCTTACTAAAGTAGGCAATAACTTTCTCATGCCCATCTTGTATCTGGGAAAGAACGCCACCAATTCCAACGTTGCTGGCATCTGTGTCTAGAATGAATTCTCCTTCAGGTAAAGGATAACTCAAGACGGGTGCGCTTGTCAAAGCATGTTTTAGTTCTTTAAATGCAACTGTACAGTCCATTTCCCAGATAAATCTTCTTCCTTCTTCAGTAAGCCTTGTCAGTGGCTTGGCTATGTTGGCAAATCCAGGTACATATCGCCGATAATAGGTACACAAACCAAGGAAACTTCTGAGTTCGTGTTTGTCCCTAGGTGCTGGCCAGTCTCTCACAGCCTTTATCTTCTCCTGGTCGACTGCAATACCCTTACCGGAAACCACGTGTCCCAGGTAATGAACTTCTCTTCGAAACAGGTGACACTTCTTCGGGCTAAGTTTCAGGTTAGCCTTCCTCAATCTCTGGAAAACCTCTTCCAAATTCTTCATGTGGTCCTCGAATGTCTTACCAACCACAATAATATCGTCGAGGTACACTAAACAGGTTTTCCAAGATAGCCCGGCCAATACTGTTTCCATGAGTCGTTCAAACGTTGCAGGAGCATTGCAGAGCCCGAACGGCATTACGGTGAATTGCCAAAGTCCTGTACCAATGGTGAAGGCTGTCTTCTCTTTGTCTTTTGGATCCAAATCCACTTGCCAGTATCCGCTCTTTAGGTCCAAAGTGGAGAAAATCTTTGAGCCAGCTAAGGTGTCTAATGTGTCGTCTATTCGAGGTAGCGGGTAGCTATCCTTCTTCGTCACGTTGTTAAGTTGCCCCTTCGCATCAACCCGATTTAGTTTTCCGACTCCTTTTCTTCCTTTGCAGATTCAGTCTTCTTATGCATCTTTCTACAAAGTCTCTGCGGATGGCCCAGTTCACCGCAGTTCCAACAACGGAGTTTCTTTCCTCCGGTGAACACTTCACTTGCAATTCGTCGCATTGTCTCTTCTAGATCTTCAGAGTTTTCCTTTCTCTCAGCATCGATATTTCGCACTCGTGATTGGTTACGTGAAGCTTGTTTGGCAGCTTCATGCTCTAATGCATATGAGAGTGCGTCAATTAGAGTTTTTGGACGGGCCAATCGCAATGCTTGCTGAGTTTCGCTGTCTCGAACTCCGTAGATAAATGATTGAGTAGCCAGGCACTCCAAAACGCTGTCGGGAGCCGTAGGATGTGCGAGATGAACCAAACGAGCTATGTCAACTTCAAATTCTTGAAGGCTTTCTTTTGAGCTCTGATACCGGTTCCTTAGTTGCGTCTGGTACACCTGCTCCGGATGAGCATTTCCATACCGCATATCCAATCGCTTGACTAGTTGGTCGTAGTCTTCTTGTTCTTCTTCTTTCAGCGTTTGCAGAATGTCGATAGCTTCTCCGCGCAACGAGACAGTCAACGCCGTAGCCTTCTCCTCGGACGTCCAATTATTCGCTTTTGCGGCCGCTTCAAATTGTTTTAAATAATTCGGCCATGAAGACTTCCCATCAAATTCCGGTGTCTTTATGTGCAATTTTGAAGTAGTTTCAGATTTTACTACTTTCCTTTCTTCTAGTACACCCACCCTTGCTACATCGGAATTCGACATTGACGTCGATGTAATTTTAGTGAATTTTTCCTGTATTTCCTCGATCTTCTTGTCATACTTATCTTCTAAATTCTTCAGGCCTTCTTCAGTATTTTCCATTAATTTTTGTTCCAAATTTCTAGAATGTTCCATTAATTCTTCTTTTAATATTTTGGAATTTTCCTCTGATTTATTTTCTAATGTTCTACAATTTTCTTCCGCCTTTCTAGAATTTTCTTCCAATTTTTGTTCTAAGGTTCTAGAACTTTCTTCAGCTTTTCTAGAACTTTCTACTAATTTTTCTATCTGTTTATCAATGTCGGATACGTCAAATAAGTAATCGTCAGCATTTTCACCAGCAGCGATTAATGCTTGCCGCAGACGAGATTGTAGAACGCTTTTCAGTCCTGTCGTATCTAATTCTCGTTCTTCCAGTTCTCTCTTGAGATCACTTACTTTTAATTCACTTATTTATATCAGACTTCTGCACTCGTTGCTTGTATATTACCGAGTGTGTCCCCTGGCTTTGGCGGTGGGTTATATATACCTGGCTAGATTATTTCCAGGCTTTTCTGGAAGCTACTAGGGAACATCCAGAAGTAAACAACATCACACAATAGATTACTGCCGTCCAGTCCTAATGAGTGAGTGGCGGCCAGACACTGAGGCGCCTGGTAGCGCGGCGGCCGCGGGGGTTACGTTACAATATGTAAGAGTATTAATTGGAGATGAAGATAGCTCGACAATCTCTGCTGTACGTCGAGGAAATTCACAAAATATTTTCAAACTTGCGGATACAAATCATCTTCGTAAACATTTTATTGATGAATTGTATGGACTGAAACAGAATGATAAAGAAATGAGGAAAAAAGAGATCATTCCTCATATAAAGAAATGTTTTCGTTATGTAATAAAACAAAATCTAGGAAAAACTATTCAACTGGCAGCTACCATTCGTAGCATTCCAGATCACCTGTTTGATCACCACGAAAATTGTGGAGGCTGGTGTCATCGTGGTGAATCTAATAACAATATCTTGAAGCAGCAAAAAAATAAAACTGCAAGATCTGGAGTTATATAAGTAATTGCAGGATATTTTTTCCAAATATGCAAATAATGCATCTAAATTTTCGATCGCAGCTTCAAGTCAAAACAATGAAAGCCTGAATGGCATAATGGCACATAAATCCCCAAAAAACCACTGTTATAGTCTGAGCGAGTCGAGCGATTATCGATTAGCAAGTTCTGTTGCAACTAAAAATGAAGGAGAGTGCCATTTGTTGAACATCCAACGTAAATTACGTTTGTCACCCGGGAAACATACTGAATCCTATTCGACAAGAATAGATAAAGTGAGAGTTTAGAGCGATGAGGGCAAAATTGCCTGCTACTAAAAGTCGCAGAAATTTGTTGATTCAAGATAGAGAAGCTTTAAGAAAGAAAATTGAAAACTCTGAAGGAATACAGTACCAATCAAATTGTGGCATAGATACGAACAGGGAGGATTTAAATTATTTAAATTATTTGTTTAATGCATTTAAAAACGGTCGGCTTTCAAGCGCCATCTGCTATTTTCTTACGTGAAATAAAGTATAGTTATTTATTTGTAATTTCATATCTTTTCATTATTTATCATTATATGAAATTATAAAGCCATGCCATGATTCAGTAAAATCTGTAAAAATAAATTATTTTATTTTAGTTAAAAATATATATTTAATACAAATTCACCTTAGGTAAATCCAATTTCGAGAGTATTGCAAAAATACTTTCCTCATTTTTTTTTTTAACCTAGAAGAAATAATAATAATAATAATAATAATGTTTATTTTGTTATAAAAATGAAATACATTTTTGTACAAAAGTAGGTTAGTATAAATCTATCTGAATTAATAATAAATGAGTCCAGAAAAACTCACAAAAATATCTAACTATACGTATAATATATATTAAGTGAGTTGTGATTTTTCTATAATTTGTGTTTGTCCAAGACCCCAAACCTCGCTAGCATATAATGCCGTAGCATTTACTATAGAGTTCAAAAGTTTTACCTTTTCCGCCCAGCCGGTAGATTTACCCTGAATTAGAATATTTTTAGTTACTTGAATAGCTACTGTTGCTTTGCGATTGTTTTCCAGTGCTGCCAAATTAAACTTTGCTGAAGCTGAAAAGATTGTTCCTAAGTAATTATATTTATTAGTAATATCTATATTTTCATTATTATATACCTATAAAGGGCGTGCCTATATGCGGAGCTCTGCCTATGTAGAAAACTAATACTTTTGTTTTTTCGGTATTTACAATTAGTTTATTTGTTGTTGAATATCTATATAAACATTCTAGTTTTCTCCGAACATCTACTGGAGAATCTGCCAACACTACCATATCATCCGCATATCCTAACATGATAAGATCATCATGACTGTTGATACTAATTCCTTTAACTCCTTCATTTCTAAAGAAAATATCTAAATCATTTATATAAAGTGCGAACAATAGTGGTGACAGAACCTCCCCCTGAAGTACACCCTGACTAATATCAATATTCTGTGAAGATTCACCATTATTTTTAATTTGTGTATATGCGTTACTGTATAGGTTGTGAAGTATCCTAATGTATTTAGTTGAAACGCCAGATAAATATAGTTTCTCCCATAAAATATTATGATCTAAAGTGTCAAAAGCCTTTCTAAAGTCGATAAATATGGCGTAGAGTTTACTTTTTTTCAATCTAAGATGGATGTTTGTAATGGAAGAAAGACAAAATATATTATCAGTTGTTCCTCTGTTCTTACGGAAGCCCATTTGAAATTCATTTAAAATTTCAAATTCTTCTAACCAAAATTGTAACCGGTTATATAAAATATTAGTATATATTTTTACTATAACAAAGCTATAGGCCTGTAGTTTGATAGATCATTCTTGTCGCCTTTTTTAAATAAAAGCGTTGTTTGTATTTCAAACCATGAATCTGGTAAGTGCTCATTACTAAATATAAGATCAAATAAATTATGTATGTAATGCAACCAAGGTGGGGTAATATTCTTAAAAAATTCGCAGGATATTCCGTCACTACCTGGGGATTTATTGTTTTTTAGATTAAGAATACTTGTTTCTACTTCGCTTAAAGAGATCGGGTAATCCAAATGAGAGTGTAGGCAATCTAAGTACGTGGGCGTTTGAGAGATATTATTAGAAAATAAATTTCTGAAAAATGTTTCCCATTCATTTATTCCAATTTCATTTACACTATAGCTTCTATATTTTAGTTTTCTAACCGTATCCCAAAAGGTTTTCGAATCTTTGACTTGACAATGAATTAGAGATTTGATTCTTATATTCAATTTTACGGCTTTTTATCATCTGTAGATATAATTTTTTTTGCATTTAAATATCTTGTTAGTGACTGTTCGGTACGATTTTTTTGATAGTTATTTAAACTTTTTCTCGCAACTTTTTTTAGTTCCCTACAGTTGTTGTTATACCATGGTTTATTTGATCTAATAAAATTATTCGTTTTAAAAATTTTTAGTAACTTTTATCATTCCTGAGGTGCAAGCAGAATCCTTAATAGCTAACATTAGATTTGCATGTAGTTTATTAATATCGTTGCTATTAAAATATAAAAGTCGAGAGTTATTTAGACTGCTCTGATAGCGCGTTATTTGCAGATTATTAAATTTAAAGATGATGTTATATATTGGTTTGAATGCAGAAAGTACATTATTTGAATTTATTGGGAGCGGAATACAGTTTGTATTAAAACACAAAATACCTAGGCTATGTGGTGAGTTAGTTAATGTGGGAGCGAATTTGAGGTTAGATACGTTATTAATGAAATTTATATTTGCCCATACCAGGTCTATAGCTGATTTACCATTTTTACTTAAGAAAGTAAAAGCTCCAGGAGTGTCACCTGTGGTTCGTCCATTCAGAGTAAACATTCCAAAATTCTCCATTGTATCTAATAGCTTCAGGCCTCTATTGTTAGTACTATCATGAAGGGACTCTCTATTCTCACGAACATAGGCAGAGTGAAAAATGCTTTCTTGTATTTGGTTGAGTTTACCTATATGACTATTAAAGTCACCTAGAAAAACAATATTAGAATTGGTAAAAGTATCAGAGATCATGCAAAGTGTGTTATGTAGTAGTTGCATGCATTCGTCATCATTCAAATTAGGTCTCAGGTAAGCAGTGCCAAGTATAAATGAAAAATTATTTATTTTAATATTTAGTATTATCCAAAATGGGGAATTTTCAATTACATCTATTTTAATATTTCTGGTGTCTTTAATTAAAATAATTAGACCCCCACTTCCCCTCCCTTTATCTTTTTCTTTTATAGCTACACTAACATATTGTTTAGTGAAGGAGTTTAGAAAAGGTGGATATGTGAAGTTCGAATGTAAGTTCCATGTTTCGTAGAAGCACAAAAAATCTGAGGATATTATCTTGTTTTCAGTTTCTGAATCTACGTTAAAAATATTATTGATACCATTAATATTCCAGAACGCAATCCTCAAATTTACATGATTATTAATACTGAGTTTACTTAACTTATAGTTCTTTTCCATTATATCAGCACTATCAGATAAAACATTGGATAATTGGGCAACTGGAGGAGTGGAAATTATGTCTTCATCCCTGACTGGTTCCGCTACGACGATGGAAGTAGTGGGGGAAGGCCGTTTCTAGACCATCAGCCGCAGCAAAATGAATTGAGCGTGCATGTGTTTTTCTGTGGGGGTTTTATAGGTGGAATATTGTATGAGACGCCACTGAATGTTGTTGTCCATAGACGTAGGAATTATTTTTGTAACTATGTATACATTTTGTTGTGAATATTGCAAGAGACGACGCTGGAAACTGGTTGTGGGATACAAGGTGAGGTGATTGTTTGAGGCGTGCAAGAGACGATGCTGGAGCTGGAAACTGGTTGAGAAATTGTCGTAATTGGAAGTTTAAGGTTAATATCATTTCATATAAGTTCAGATTTTATAAGGTAAAGGTGTTTGACCCAACAATGAAACAAGTAACATGATTTAAAGAAGTCGGCAAAGAAACCACAAATTCCCACGGTAGACAAAATTTTCCCAGGCTGAACCGTCCCCATAACCGAGGCGTAGGAGCAGTGCCAGAGATGGAACTGGAAACTGGTTGAAAAATAATAAAAATTGTCGTAATTCGAAGTTTATTTGTATAAGATACAAGGTTAATATCATATTAAATACAAGTTTATAAGGTAAAGGTGTTTGATCCAACAATGAAAACAAATACATTTATTACAATAAATCATCCTTGTTTACAAAAGAATTAAATTTCTCGTCGAACCCCAACCACTTGACATAGTATCTGTTCTTATCTTTACGTAAAATTTTTTCTATGAGATATATGCCAGGATATTTTGTACGTTGAATTTCATGTTGATAGAAACCGCCAGCTATGTCTTGTCCATTTTCGTCCTGTAGTAAGTATGTTACCGGAGATGTTGCTTGTATTTTTCTAAGTTTGAATATTTCTGTAGTCCAAGATGGATGATATCCTTTATCAAATATAGATTTGTATTTACTGATTCGCACGTGGTCACCAATTTTGTATTGCGCTGGTGCAGCAATTTTTATTCGATTATAAGCGACGTTTAATATTTTTTTTTCATTTTTTTCACTGACGTCATTCGGTTTCATACCAATTGTTCTATGTTTTGTATTATTGTATTTTGTTATTAAATTATCTATAATATTAAACCACTTGTATGATCCATTAAAACTAAATTCTTTCCACATTAACGATTTTAAGGTGCGATTAAATCGTTCTACAACGCTCGCTTTTTTAGTGCTGTATGTAGAATAATGATTTACTCTATGTTTTCTCAATAAATTTGTAAAGTCTTTATTATAAAATTCTTTTCCATTATCGGTTTGTAAATTCTTAGGAATATTACCATCATTGAAGATAGCACTCATCGCAATAGTAACATCCCTTGCAGACTTTGATTTAATTGGAACAGCCCATGCTTTTTTGGAAAACACATTTATTACTGTTAGTATGTACTTGTATCCTTTATTTTCGTTTGCATATGGTATCATTTCAACAAGATCCGCTTGAAATAAGTCATTTAAACCTTTTACTATGACATGTCGACGTTTAAAATTTTGTCTAGCAGCTTTGTGCAACTCATTCACAATATCTCTTTTACTCATATTTTAAATTGGTTTCCAATAAAATTTCCACAGAAAGTCTCTTCACAATTTTTTGTCCTTTTATTGGTAAAAATGTTAACTTATCATTCGCTGAAACACTTTGTCCCTCTAACGATAATGATTTGTCGTTTAGTTTAGTTTCAATTAATACTCGTTCAATGTTATATTGAATTTTTTTAACTGTAGCATTAAATGGGAAGACATAGAATGACTCTGAATTTCCATTTTCTAGTGTATACTTATCACCGTCCAATTTAAGTATTAAATTTATTAACAGTAAACTGTGTGACTTTGAAATTTTATCATCAACTTTATTTTCGAAAACAAACAGTTTCTGATGCATAAAATCATCAATTTTTGTTTTCCATGTAAGCTCTAAATCTGCAATAATTTTTGAAAGATATTTTAGATTTATAACATCGTCTTCATTAGTAGGAATTTTTTTAATGTTAAGCACACCTTCTTTAAATATTTTACTTTTAATGTATGCCGAAATTTTTTTCTTTACATGCTTATGAATACGATTACTAACATGAGTTCCAAACTTATCAAGAACCATCCTATATACTAAAATAATATTTATCTATCTTTCATTTATATTATTATTTGAGCATCTCGCAAAGCGTCTTCTATTCGTATTATTTCATCATTGTGTCCCGTATGACCAGCGAATTTTGAAGCTAATAATAACTTTAATCTTTGTACAAGTTCGTTAGGATCAGACCAGTATACATATTGAGTACGTTTGTTAGTAACATTTAACTCTGGATAACTTAAGTTTCCTCCTTCACCCAACATTTTTGATTTTGACCTAGTACGCACATGTGGAACTATATCTCTTATTATGTTTTTATACTTATACCCGTGATGAAATGATATAGGCCCTAATATGTTGTAGTGTTTTCGATGTGCATTTGTATTTTGCACAATTTCAAGATATGTTTTCTTTTCATTTTCAGTATAATCCGTTGGATGTTTTAAAGTTAAAAGTTCATATAGTCCACGCGTGCCTTCATACCATTTATCTCCAATTTTAAGATCATTATTATTTATTTCAACTTCAGAATCTCCCATCATAAATTTTTCCGTTGTAGGATCAAAACGAATTCCATACACATTGTCAAGGTTAGGACTATCAAGCGGATACTGTGCCATATACTTGCCAGCAATATCACCCAGTATATCTTGAGTGTATTTTTCTATATCTTTTGTTTCAAATTGTTCTTTAATTTCTTGTGCAGGTGATATAGTCGGCGTTTCAATAAAAGATTCTTCGTCTTTTAAAAACTGTACCGGCAACCGTTTTCTTCTCTTTACTGGTGTCTCAAATATTTCACTGCTGTAGTCCGATTTCAATGCCGGGAACCGTTTTCTTCTCTTTACGGGTGTCTCAAATACTTCATCGCTGTACTCGTCTTCTTCTTTTGGTTCTGTTTTTGTAAGAGGCCATTGTAGTTTTCCTAATGACGCGCTCAAATTAGATAATGGCGTCACAATAGGTTTAAAAGTTTCACTTAATAATTGTTCTTTTTCTTCTTTGCCACGTTCAAGTTCTAGTAATTTATTTTTAATAATTTGTTTAGTTTTTATAATATCTTCTAGTGTACTTGTTTCACTCATCGTGACAAAATGATTGAAATTGCTACACATATAAAACTATATACTCTTCAAAAATTGATCGAAACCTCTCCTGTAGCGTCCATTAAATATGTCACAATCTTTATTTATCACAACAAATCCATAATTTTTCGACCAACAATTTGTACAAAAGTTTTTAAAATCGTTGAATGACATGTCAGTGTTCACATGATCGCTGTATATATGTTTCAGATTTAACTCGTCTTGTTTGAAGAGAATAATTAAGTTTGCATTATCACGTACAAGATGCTTACATACTCTTGTATACGTTTGAATAAGACAGAATGTATCTATCTGCCAGTGTCTTCCTTGAGAAAAATAACTGCGTAAATGTTCTTGTCGATCGGTTGAAATATCATCAAAAATGAAAACTGAATTTGGTATTATTTTATCGAGAGAAGTTGAATTTGTATTATCTGTATATGGAAAATAATTTATACCACTAATGTCTGTTAATATATTTTGCAACATTTGATATTTTGGTTGATGTAAAGATTTAGAATATACATATACGTTTTCAAATTTCAATCCATTTGCACTTGTAAGTAGTGAAATCATTAAATTCGTTTTACCACAGTTTGATGGACCACAGATGATACACCTTATACTATTCGGGAAAAGTGTACCATGTTTACTAAAACTTTCTTGGTGGTCACTCGGTTCAATATTCTGTATTTGAACAGTGTATTGTTGTGTTTCAAACTTCATCTTACACACACGTATGATTCAATAAATAAACTTTGTTTATATTTATTGTTATTAGTATAGTGAGTGTATTGCATACAGTAACAATGGAGTCACGTAAGAGTGTATTTCACGACGCTGTTCAGAATGCTAGAAGAGCATATTTAAAGGAAGCAAGGAGGGGTAATATAAGTAAACTAATTCCTGAAACTTTAAATGCTGCACGTAGAAGTGTGGAGAAACGTAAAAATGAACAATACGAATCACCGCGAGTTATACCGATACCGAAAACAGGTGGATTTTTACCAGCTCTTATTCCATTATTTGCCGGATTGTCTGCCCTTGGTGGTTTAGCTGGAGGTGCTGCAGGTATAGCGAAAGCAGTAAATGATGCAAAATCTGCCAAACAACAATTGCTTGAGGCTCAAAGACATAACAAATCTATGGAGGCCATCGCACTTGGAAAACGAGGGGACGGATTATATTTGGGGAAACATAAAAATGGATTAGGATTATATCTTAATCCGCGAATAAAAAAAAACTTCCAATGAGAGCGTTAACTGATATTGATTTACAAAAATATGCCAAAAGAATTCCATATTTTCGCGGAATTTATATGCGAGATAATTTACCAAAATCAGGTCCTTTACACAAGGAATCAGCAATTATAAATTTAGATAGTAAAAATAACATTGGAACACATTGGGTATGCTACAAGAAACGAAATAAATTAATACACTATTTTGACAGTTTTGGAAACTTAAAACCACCCTCTGAACTAACTAATTATTTTGGGAAAGATGTAAAAATAAAGTATAATTATCGACGATACCAAAAATTTAATTCATTTAACTGTGGACATTTGTGTTTACAGTTTCTTCTAAATAATAAAATATAATGTCGTTTACAATTACACTCACAGGACGAAGGTCTGAATTAAGTGCAGATTTTTCACCACCTTTACATTTATCAGCAGAAAGTGATAACGACGATAATAATGGTGGAGAGTGGGTTATAGGCTTTGTTGACTTTCAATCTTATAATTCAATCCCGAACATTCCCCATGGAAAAAATAAGTTTTACTACTACGAAGGAAATATTTTAAAATCTATAACAATCCCAATTGGAGCGTATGATATTGAAGATTTAAACGATTACATACAAAATACTTTGGGCGACATAGATGATGAGGATAAAAAAGATAAGATAAAGTTTCAACTTACTCCGAATAATAATACTTTGAAATGTCATATTTCATGTTCAAATAAAATAGACTTTACGAAAGAAGACAGCATTGGATCTTTGTTGGGATTTCATAAAAGAATTCTCGATGAAAATAAATTCCATGAATCTGATTCAATTGTAAACATTATGAAAGTGAATAGTATACAAATAAGTTGTAATATTTGCGGAGGATCATATCAAAATAATTCAAGTGAACATATATTACATGTTTTCTTTCCAACCGCAGCGCCAGGATATAAAATAGTTGAAGTGCCTTCAACCATCATTTATTTACCAGTAACCGTGAGAGTAATTGATAATATAACAGTAAGAGTTCTTGATCAAGACAAGGACTTTGTTGATTTCCAAGAAGAAAATATTACAGTTAGATTACATCTTAAACGAATTAATGGGTATTAATTTTAATAATAAAAGAGTGATTAAGGTGAAACGTGTTATCACTCAGTTACAGTCTTCTAAGAGGTTAACACCTAAGAATATAAAATTTCTTAAAACACAAGGCTACAAATTGAAAAATGAATAGTATTTTACAAATTGACGAAGAAATTTTTTATGAGGAGGCTATAACACGTTATGAAATACATTCGCATCAACCATATATTGCTACTACATTCAATAATAATGATGAAATTCGAATTCCTGTTCAAAAACAAGATCTTTTCACACTTCCTAGCGAAAGTTCTATCGTTATTGAAGGTGTGCTATTAAAAAAGGATGGATCGCCTCCAGCTGCAACATCTACTTTTATCAATAACGGCATCGCACACTTGTTTGATGAGATACGTTATGAATTAAATGGTATTGAAATTGATCGGACCAAGAATCCTGGAATAACGACCACCCTTAAAGGATACTGCTCATTTAATGAAGGACAAAAGAGAACACTCGAAAATGCTGGATGGGGCAGCTCTTTTATTACTGATAATAAAGGACAGTTTAATGTGCTAATACCTCTGCATATGCTTCTTGGTTTCGCTGAAGATTATAAAAAGATCCTTATGAATTCTAAACAAGAACTTGTTATCATTAGATCAAAGACAGACTCGAATGCATACGTTACACAAGAAGAATTAACTTTAAAAATAACAAAACTTTCATGGCGTATGCCATATGTCTATGTAAATGACAAAATAAAACTTAAATTTTTAAAGAAACTGGAAAGAAACCAACAAATTCAAATTCCGTTTCGATCGTGGTCTACATTTGAGTATCCAATTCTTCCTGTTGGTAGTCAAACGCAAACATGGACAATTAAAACATCTTCACAATTCGAGAAGCCTCGATTTATTATATTAGCATTTCAAACTGACAGGAAAAATCAAGATGCGAAGAATGCTGGTGAATTTGATCATTGTAATATTTCAAATGTTAAACTTTTTCTTAATTCCGAAAATTATCCTTATGAAAATTTAAACTTGAATATAAAAAATAATCGTTATGCTGTTTTGTACGATATGTACACACAATTTCAACCAGCCTATTATGACCAAGTACCAGAACCGCTTTTAAACAAAGGAGATTTTATTAATAAAATGCCACTCATAGTATTGGATTGTTCCAAACAAAATGAAAGTTTGAAAACAGCGCCTGTCGATGTAAGACTTGACTTTGAATCAACTGAAAATTTCCCCGACAAAACAACAGCCTACTGCGTTATTATTCATGATCGCTTGGTAGAATATAATGTGATGACCAGCTCAGTTAAAAAGCTTGTGTAATTTGAGTGGAATAGTTAGTTGTACAATGGAATTCATCGTAGACATCCAAGGTTTCACTGCGAATAATGGTGACTTTATTCCGAAAGAAATTGCTATTCTCTCGAGAAATGGTGAAAAATTACAACATTTTCTTCTTGAACCACCTTATGATTGGGGCCAGTTAAATAAGTCACGCCGGAAAGAATCACAGTGGTTGTTAGATAATTATCATGGATTATATTGGGATTCAGGATCTAGTGCCTATTCGCAAACACTAGAAAATATACAAGAAGAATTATCAAACGCTTCGAAAATTTTCGTTAAAGGAGCTAGGAAGAAGAAATATTTACAAAACAAACTGAACTTGTCTGCTGATGTCATCGACTTAGTGCAATACCCCAGTTTAAAAATTGCCAACACAATAAATTTCTCATGTTTTTCACATTCCCCACCTTTTATTTGTTCTTTACGAAATGTTTTTGTAATAAAAAATTGGTTAGATTTACTCACACCGAAATATTTTTTGTAATTTTATGAATAATAAATGTTTTTAAGTTTATATCAGTATTTATTTTTTTCCTGTATACAGAATATTTCCTAGTGCATTTCAGTTCTTATTTCCTAACTCATTACAAAGTTTTTTTCCTTTTACATATAATAACTCCTTAAAAGCTAATACATTTAAATTAATATCCTTATCTAAAATAATTTCTATACATTTTTCTGTACATTCACAATTATTAATTTTACAGTAAGTTTGTACACGAAACAAAACTTTTTTGTAAAATTCATTGAACTCTAATGTTTGTAGTAATTCAAAATTATGTAATAATAAATTACTCAATCTAAAAAGAGTTTTACTTGACTGCGTGTCCAAAACAAGATTGTACTCATTAGTATTCCATGTTATGGTCAAAATTTTTTTGCCTTTAATATTATTTAGTATAAATCCATGATCCCCACTTATATTCTGATATGACATTTCTACTCCATTTTCTAGATAGTTTAGAATTATACTTCTATAATTAAATAATTCAGCCCACTCCGTTTGAGTAAACTGAATGCCGGGAAAACAAGGTTTGCTTGTACTTATTTTAATAACAGGTATATAGTTCCTTGTAACACTCAATCCTATTGACACCCACTTGGTTTTTGATTTATTAAGTGGATAATTTGAAGACAGTAATAGATGATCATCTTTGTATAAATACTTGAAGATTTCATCGTTCTTGACTAGTTCAGCAAAGTCGTTGTAGAATACAACAGAAGAAGTCGAACTGCTCGAAGGACTTTGTTCTTGGAATAGTGCCATCTGAGACATACAATTTATAATATTAATTTCTGTCACAAATTTGTAATTATTATACTTACGGTGAGAACTTTTTCTTCAAGTACAATCAAGTGATTTTGGTGTCTTCTTGAGTTTGCGAATACTTATATATTATTTCCCCTCCCAACTGATTGAAATAGTGAAACCTGTTTTGAAGAATTCTATACCAAAAATGGTTGACAAACTGATTGCATGTGATTTGCTCTCTATCGCTTACAAATTAAATATTATAAATGAAGAAAAATTTAATGAATATTCGTCAAATTGGCAGAATCAAAACAACTATCGTTCTTTTATTCGCAAATATGTTTCCACTATATACATTTGCAAGGGGATAAGTGAGGATAAATTTATAAATATATTAGAATTGTTCCAAGGATTAGAGTTACAAGAAATTTGGATGAATTTACCATACAAATTCAAAGCCCACTTGGACATCATAAGAAGATTGCCGTGTACGGAACATTATAATTTACCAACACAGAGAGATCATATAGATGGCCCAGCTCCATTAATTAAGCATTGTTATATTTGTAAAAATAATGAACATTTGGTTAAAACATTTATTAATAAGAATATATTTTCTTAATTAGGTCCAATTAATATAATAAAAGTAAAATAATATTAATTTTGTTTTATTCTTTTACTTGTTTCCTCATATCCCGTTTCCTTATTTTTTTCCTTTTCTACGATCTACTAATTTTAAAAAAATAGTTAGAAAGTAATTATTTCAGATAGAAAACGTTTTACCTGTCCTTAGGATATTGTCCCCTAAAAAAATTAGATTTTCAATTAATTTTATTCATTCAAAATTTGTTATTATCCTTACTCATGTTTAAAATTTAGTATTCTTTCAATCATTAGACTGAGAATACCACATACAGGGCAAATATTTTCTTCGCATTGTATAATCTGAAAAATAATTTGTATGTTTAATATTCCAAATTTTAAGAAATTATAGTACTTACATTCATTTTCAAGGAAAAATATTAATTTCAATTTACTTGGTTTAATATTTCCCTACATTTACCACATTCATTTTTAGTAATAATATTTATAATATAGTCTCCACACTTGAAACACCGTCTATGCCCATATGCTTCGTTTAAATCAAATAGTTTTATATTGTGTTGTTCCGAAAGATATATACTAATGTTAGAAAAATCGATCCTTATATCTAATAAATTCAAATAATAAGAACTTCGAGAACTTTCGTCAAAGCAATCCTTACAAATAATTTTGTAATTTAAATATCGATTTTGATTAAAATTTCTTGTAATAGGAATTCTGTTAATATTTAAACTTTCAATTTCCACGTAGTGATTATAAATGCATACAACTGTATTTGATTTTAGACTGTTCAAAAGTGTTTTTCCTTTTAAAATGTTATTTTGATTAACACCATTTACAATAGGCATTGCTATAGTGTAGCACTGAGCTCTTTTATTAAAACTTGCAATATTTATAAGTAAAATTTATTCACCCCCCATTCTGGGTTTACTTGTTATTTGTAAGCAGCACCATAAGAAAGGTCGTTACTTCCAAAAACATCCAATGTGTAGTTTATATTTTTAAAACTGTTATACTGATCAAAAGTTTATTTCGTTTCACTTATCTTAATAATTTTCATCTTTATATTATGTCAATCATATAAATTTATTTTGTGCTATTTACATATAACTGAAACGAAACGCATTTTTATTATCGTTATATACCATAATCGTTTCAAATATATTTTTAAAGAAACCAGTTTGGACATTGTGTCTGGTCAGTTACATTCATAACCAAAGGTCGCTACCTCCAAATACGTATGTTATGTTTACATTTTTAAACCTGTTGTACTAAACAAAAGTTTTATTTCATTTCGCTTAATCTTAATAATTTTTTACCTTTATATTATGTTAAACACCATATCATAAACGTTTCAAAATGTTTTTAAAGAAACCAGTTTGTGTGTGGTCAGTTACATTTGTAAGCTAATTGTATTATGTAGGAAGATAAAAAATTGTTAGTATAGGATTTTATTATGGAAATGTGTTTGAATATCTACATAAATTATGTATAAATATTTTTAAGACAATATTCTGGTTATAAAGGATATATTGTTAAAATAGTATGTTGGAGGAGGGGGTTAAACCTGTGTTATATAAATGAATAAATTCAAAGATCTCTGTTCTATATAAAAAATGGCGCTTAACCAGTTAAATAAACTCGCTGTTGGCTTCGAGTATAAAAAAATTTCTGATTTGACAGTGAATGAAAAATATTTAATAAAAAGTGCGAAAGTAATTAAAACAAAATACGGTCCAAGAGTTATTTTAGAACTTGAAGAGTTTACTATATTTCTACCCCAGAGATTCCAAAATATAACAGATCAACAAATGATAGAGTTGGGAGGGAAGTATATAACAAATATAACTACACCAGAAGATAGTTTCGTAAAATTTCGATTTGATAGGTGAGTGAACATTAATAATTATATAACTTTTTTCTAATTTAATAATTATATTTTAGTATGGAGCAAGAGGATGTATAAAATTCTGTAAAATATGAAAGTATCTAATTTTTTTAAAAGCTCTATAGTTAGATTAGTTGATTATTTATCAGAAACACATATTTTTTTTTGTGTTCAGTATGTGACACATTATAAAAACCGAAATAAATCAGGTGAAATATATTGCTCAGACTGTGCTATGATAACTGATTTTTGGAATTTAAAATTTGTACCATCTCATGAAGAACATATGCAAAGTTACATACAGAACGATTTTGAATACTGTATAATTTGTGAGAAAAGAATTAATATATTTGTTAATTACTCAAGGAAATGTTTAAAATGTTCAGTACTTTTTAGTCGAAGAGGTAGAAATAATTCAAGAAAAAACCTCAAACGTTATTTAGAAAACAAATCATTTAGAAATATAATTAACAAACAATATAAAATAAGGTTATAAGTAATTATGTTCTTATGCAAAGTCTGTGGTACAAAGTATAAATTAAAAAATAGTTTACAAAGACATATTAAATATAAATGTAACAAAAATTCAAATTTACTTTGTGAGTATTGCGGAAAGCAGTATAGTTCATTCTCATTTAAAAGACATTTGTTTAATCTCCATAATATAAAGGTTAACAACACTATGCAGAAAAGTGCCAACCAGCTGTCTCCTCATTCACCTAAACGAAGAAAATTGTCTCATGATTACATATATTGTGATTCATGTGAAATTAATGTAATCAAGTCTCTTTTCAATTCTCATTTAAAAACAAACAAACACAAGTTAAAAGCTTGTACTAATTGTGGACCTAATATTTCAATAATTAAGACAGCTTTCAAAAACAGAATAATATCTTTTAAAATTAGTAACGAAAATATTAAATCAGATATTGTAACATTCTTAAAACAAATTAAAAATCAAACATGTAAAATAATTGCAAATCAACTTAGTATTCATAACTCAATCAAGGTGAATATGGAATTATTTTGTCTATATATTTTACCAACGAAGGGAGACATAAATGAAATTAAATCGTTCAACACAAAATTTCAAGGAATTACACAGTCTACGGATATATCAGAAATTTATGACAACTACTCATCACGAATCATCGCAGACACCGAAGAATTTCAGGTATTATCTTTAAATTGTTTTAAAAGTGTCTCTATGAATATATGCTTACAGGAAAAGGATTCTGGTTGGAGTTTGGTACATGTGGAACATTTGGAAATAAATGTAAACAAATATAGTCCATTTTCGGCATCCTCATACATCCCACTACCATCGGAAATAGAAAAGAAGAAAGCTTGTGTTAATGTACAAAACGGTGACGAGAAATGTTTCAAATGGGCTATACTGTCTGCGCTTTATCCTTCACCCGATCATGCGGATAGGGTCATAAAATATATACCACATGAAAACAAATTAAATTTTACACATTTAAATTTCCCAGTACGCATTGAAGACATTCATTATTTTGAGGAAATAAACAATGTATCCGTAAATGTATTTGGGATTGAATTTGACTATGAAAACAGAAATTATATAGTTGTAGGTCCGCTGCACTATACAAAAAATAGAAAGCAGAATCATGTTAATTTATTATATCTGGAGGATGAAGATAAAAATCATTATGTTTGGATTAAAAATTTATCACGTTTGGTTAGTAAACAAATTAATAAGAAATCACATAAAAAATGGATATGTGATAGTTGTTTAATTCATTTTACTACTGAAGATAATCTTGTTAATCATCAAAATAATGATTGTAATTATGTAGTCACTTTCTTACCGAATGAAAATGAAAATATTTTAGAGTTCACTCATTTTGAACGGAAATTAAAAGTACCCTTTATTGTCTATGCTGATTTTGAATCTTTACAAATTCCTTTCTCGTATTGTTTACCTGCAATGGATCATTCATTCACAAATAAGACACATGTACATAAACCATACAGTTTTGCGTACTTCATAAAATGTTCATATAACAATGAACTAAACAAATTCAGAATATATTCCGGTAAAGACGCTTCACATAAATTCGTTGAGTATATTTCAAATGATATTAGAGATATTTACGATCGTATTTTGAAAATTACAATGCCTATGATACCTCTAACAGATAATGAGTTGGACTGTTTCAATTCAACAGTTGTTTGTCATATCTGTGAACAAAAGGTAGAAATTTTTGATAAAGTAAAGGACCATTGCCACCTTACTGGAAAATTTCGTGGTGCTGCTCATAACTCATGTAATTTAAATTTTAAAATCCTAAAGCTTGTACCAATTTTTTTTCATAATCTTACAAATTATGACTGTCACTTATTCATACGACATTTGGCGTTTGACGATGGAAAAATAGATGTCATACCAAAAAATAAAGAAAAGTATATTTCATTTACTAAACATCTGTTAGTGGACAGAATTAATAATAAAAATGTTTATATAAAACTGAGATTTTTAGACTCTTATAGATTCATGAGTAAATCTTTAAGCAATTTAGTGCAGAATCTGAAACCAGAACAACTCATAAATACTTTCAAATACTTTCCAAATTCACGACAATTCAATCTTGTAACTAGAAAAGGCATCTTTCCCTACATGTATGTAGATTCACTTGAGAAATTATCAATAACTAATTTACCAGATAAAGAATATTTTAATGACATACTTAATAATAATTTTATAAGCGATACTGATTACAAACATGCTCTAGAAGTGTGGAATGAATTTAATTGTCAAACATTGAGTGATTACTCCGATATATATTTGAAAACAGATGTCTTGCTTTTAGCGGATGTTTTTGAAAATTTTCGAAATTTATGTGTGAGTATATATGACCTAGACCCATGCCACTATTTTACAGCGCCTGGTCTTAGTTGGGATGCGCTTCTAAAGACAACAAAAGTCAAACTGGAATTATTAACAGATATTGACATGTTAAATTTTATCAAAAAAGGAATCCGGGGAGGTATTTCACAGTGTTCAAATCGATTCTCAAAAGCCAATAATAAATATATGTCATCGAATTTATATGATGCATCTTTACCTTCAAAATATGTAGTTTACTGGGATGCTAACAATTTGTATGGGTTTGCGATGTCTATGTATTTACCGACAAATAATTTTAATTGGTTAACAGATGAAAAAATAAACAATTTAAACATTTCAAATATTCCTGAAAATTCAGATGTTGGATACATTTTTGAAGTTGATCTGAAATATTGTGATAGTTTACATGAGAACCATAATGACTTACCCTTTTGCGTTGAAACTATTTATCCTCCAAATTCGAAACATAAAAAATTAATTACAAATTTAAACAATAAATCCAGATATATAATACATTACAGAAATTTACAACAAGCAATGCAATATGGTTTAGAGTTAACTAAAATTCATAGAGTTCTAAGTTTTAATCAGTCGAACTGGATGAAAATTTATATTGATCTTAATACAAATATGAGAATTAAAGCAACTAGTGCTTTTGAAAAAGACTACTTCAAACTGAAAAATAACGCAGCATATGGAAAAACCATGGAAAATATTGACAATCGTGTTGACGTAAAATTAATTACGCATTGGGAAAATATCGGTTTAAAACGAGGCGCGGAATATTATATATCAAAACCACACTTCCACAGTCTATCTATTTTCGATGAAAATTTTGTTGCTATTCAAATGAATAAATTGAAAATTTTATACAACAAACCTATTTACTTGGGATTCTGTATTTTAGAACTGTCAAAATATCATATGTATGATTTTCACTATTCATTCATAAAACCAAAATATGAAGATAGAGTAAAGTTACTATATACAGATACAGATTCGTTCATCTATGAATTTTCAGTTGATGACATTTATGAAGAAATGAAACAAAATTTAAGTCAGTTTGATACTTCAAACTTTAAACCGAATAATCCATATTGTATTCCTTTACAAAATAAAGCAGTATTAGGAAAATTTAAAGATGAAATGGAGGGTAAAATTATTTTAGAATTTGTCGGTCTGAGATCAAAAATGTATTCTATATTAACAGAGGAAACAGAAATAAAAAGAGCTAAAGGAATTAAAGAATGTGCAGTGAAGGGTCAAATCAGTCATGAAGATTATAGAGAAACGTTAATGTCAAATAAATCATTTTGTGTACAACAAAATTTATTCAGGTCAAAAAATCATGTAATTTATACTCAAATTCAAAACAAACATGCTTTATCTGCAAATGATGACAAAAGGTGTTTAATTGATAATTCCACAGACACATTAGCATGGGGACATTCTACAATATTTAACTAGATTGTATTTTAAATTAATTTGTACTCACAAATGTTAATATGTGTATTGTCTTAAATAATCATATAAAATAAATAAGAAAATAATGTATAACACTTCTTTCATTGCTGGGTCAAACACCTTTACCTTATAAAATCTGAACTTGTATTTAACATATTACTCATATGTATTTGTTACTTGTTTTTATTGTTGGGTCAAACACCTTATAAACTTGTATTTATCATGATATTATACAAATAAACTTCGAATTACGACAATTTTTATTATTTTTCAACCAGTTTCCAGTTCCATCTCTGGCACTGCTCCTACGCCTCGGTTATGGGGACGGTTCAGCCTGGGAAAATTTTGTCTACCGTGGGAATTTGTGGTTTCTTTGCCGACTTCTTTAAATCATGTTACTTGTTTCATTGTTGGGTCAAACACCTTTACCTTATAAAATCTGAACTTATATGAAATGATATTAACCTTAAACTTCCAATTACGACAATTTCTCAACCAGTTTCCAGCTCCAGCATCGTCTCTTGCACGCCTCAAACAATCACCTCACCTTGTATCCCACAACCAGTTTCCAGCGTCGTCTCTTGCAATATTCACAACAAAATGTATACATAGTTACAAAAATAATTCCTACGTCTATGGACAACAACATTCAGTGGCGTCTCATACAATATTCCACCTATAAAACCCCCACAGAAAAACACATGCACGCTCAATTCATTTTGCTGCGGCTGATGGTCTAGAAACGGCCTTCCCCCACTACTGATGGAGTTAAGGTTTGAGCAGGGGATAAAAAATTCTCGACGGCTGTTGCTTCCAGATCTTCTTCCAGCTTTTGAGATTTCGCTGCAGGTTTGTTGGGAGTGTCTTCGGATGTGTTGCTTCCTCTACTTTTTCTTTTGTTAATATCATCAATATTTGTCTTCGTGCCGTTAACATATAAATTGTTTCCTTTTAGTACGACTTTCTTTCCTTGAGTTATGAGATCTTTTCTTATCTTGAGCAGTTTTTTACGGAGTACAGATTCTTCTGGAGTAAGATCTTCATTAATAAAAATGTTTGTACTCTTAAGTTTGCTCCTGTTGGACAGAACCGAATATTTCAATTCCAGGGAGTCAAATGTAACAATTATTGGCCTAGGTTTATCATTGTTATTTCTTTTAACACTCAGCCTTGCAACGTCTTTCAGGTTATATGTTGAACAGTTTAATTGAAACACTTTATTTAAGAATTGAGAGATTGATTCTTTTAACTCACTTTTATTATTTTCTTTTTCTTCAAATCCTATGATGATTATATTAAATTTCTTTAATTGTTTGTATAAGGTGTTGATAGCTTTTTGTTGTGTATTAATAACAGTTTGCATTGCGGCACAATCCTTTTTTAATTTAGTGATATCATCATTACATATTGTTATGTTAAGCTTTATGTTTGACAAATCCTTTTCTATATTATCTAGTTTGTCGAGCTTTTCTAGTTTTACGAGTTTTTGGAGAATAAGTTTCATTTCATCGCCCATTTTGTTGTTAGTTTGATTTTAGACCAGATTGTCTTGCGTAAATTGCGTCCTTCGGCCACGATGAAGCAATGTTGCCACTTTACTGTTTGAAAATGTGACTGCTTGTTGTTTTTTTAGCGCGCAATGTTACAGACGGGTATAACTATAACCTCACTTTTTATATCATCAATTCAACAGACGTTATTTATTGATACGAACAAATTTCACCAAAGATAACACTCGTGGTAGAAAACTTATTAAGTAGCTTTAGTTTAGTAACAAATACTTGAAGATAATATCAGATTTTCTCTTTTAATTTGAGTAAAACCACTGCCCGTCTCAAATCACGTCTTTACCGTTAGCTGCACTAATACCAACCACCTAGAAGAAATACTTCTAATTATTCATTCTGCTGTTTGTTTTAGTAGTATTTAATTCTTACATTTAAATTAGTGGTTGAGTTTATAATCACTGTCACTAATGTCAAATAGAGTCGTCAAATTAAAGCCGCCTCAATGACCTTAGAACCTGCAGTCTTTCCAAATATACTAAATTGCCAATGAAACATTCTTCCCTTTTGTTATAATTTTGGAAGAAGAGAATAAATTCATATCTACTCTTCATGAAAACGATTATATAGAAAGAAAAATCAGTTAAAAAAAAAAAACGTGAAAACTATCTGCCTCCTTATCCCTAGAAAATGCTTTTGATCAGCAAATATCATTTGTAAAAAAATAAAATAATCGGCTAGGTGACTGAGCGTATGTGCGCATCTCTGATCTCGGAGTGATGTCACCCAAATTTAGGAAGCTGGATTAAAGACTCCATCGACCAATAATTTGTGATTTGTTCTAAAATAAAAATTGTAATCGGGCGCAACGACAATTGTCCGTGATATATGTAGTACTGCTTGTATTTGACTATCTGTCGATACACTGATTACACACATTATATGTAATTGATGGATATTGCACGGCATAAGTACTCGAAATGTACGAATCGGTCACGAAATGAGTACATTACGGTACTTGAGGCCCTGGCCCTACTTGGTCTGTTATGTCATAGACATAGGTGATGATGACAACGATTTAAATAAATTCTGTTCCAACGACGATAATACATATACGACTTCAAGCCATGAAAATTCTTTGGAATTGATTTAAATCTCTGCGGCACACTGGACACCTTCGTATGTCTCCTTGTCCCTCAATTATATTTATGCATCTCTCGCATACGCAAAAATGTCCGCAGGGTATGCAGGCATGCATCGATAGTGCCATAATGCAAACCGCACATTTGAACTAAAAATATATTACATTTATTTTAATGAACGTCATGTATTTGTTCGATATTTACCCCAGGAGGTAATTCTGGTTCATTTTGGTCTGGGGCAGGTGGTAAATTGATGGATTCTGGGGAATGGGGTTCGGGAATGTTATCTGGCTGTATGACTTGTTGGATGGGTTGTGGGATATCATCTTCAGGTAAATTAGGTTCTGGGGAATGGGGTTCGGGAATATCTGGTTGTACAATGTTTTGTGGAAGATTAGGTTCTGGGAAACAGGGTTCGGGAAGGTCAAGTTGAATGGGATGCGGAAAGTTAGCTTCTGGGAGATGCAGCTCGGGTTCAGCAATATTGGCTTAGGGAATATTTAATTGTGGTTCCTCTTCTAAAATCTGTAACTTTTTTTTTTTCATTAGTAAATATTAAATGAAATTCGTAATGTACTTACATTATCCCCACGAATGTTCGGTGCCTGAAACAAAAATTTGTATTAGTACACATTAAAAATATCAAATTTCATAAAACGCTTACTTGGCGCATATCATTTGCAATATTTTCAACAGCATGGGCGACAACTTCACAGAAAGTGAAATATTGTATAATTTCCGTCTACCCACGCTTGTTGTGCATTGCGTGAGGTAATAGGGCGAGTAATTCGCATACCATGTTGTAGTTGCTGGAATTGTACAGCCGATTTTACAATTCATTGTATCAGTTTTTCTATAAATTAAAAATATTGTATTTATTTAAATGAACGGGGGAAAACATAAATGACAGATACTACATGATCAGATAACGAATGAAAAAGAAAGAATATTGTTTGTTTGCACTTTTCTACCGTCAATCAGCAGAGAAAAAAATATTAATAAATTTTTAAAGAAACTTTTGTATTGTATTGCTAGGGTTTGACTATACAGGTGTCACAAGTCACGTGTTCAACATGGGAATCTCGAGAACTGTAAGATATACGAGGACGGTTAAATTAGACGAAAGTTGCCCAATTCGGAGGCCATTTTAATCATATATTTGTTTTTCAGGAAAAAATGCATGGGTTAATAGATATTGGTAAAGAAGTAAATTTTGCTGAATTTAATTTTTGCAAATTTCTGTGAAACAATACTGAATTTTAGTTTGTACATTTTGAAAGCACTTTTTTTCGAATGGCGATGCTCAAATTTTTTATCGCTGCTAGATTTTGAGTTATGGCATCCAGATTCGAATTTTTATATGGACGCCATACTAGATAGTAACACCACTTAAAAGAGTATTTTTATGCTTTTCAATGGTGTTACTATCTAGTATGGCGTCCATATAAAAATTCAAACATTGATCATCCCCATTCGAAAGAAAATTTTAAAAAATGCCTTAAAGATTTGAAAACTAAAATTCAATATTGTTTCATACATGAACCTTGTATCTCTTATAATTCTCAAGATCCACATGTTGTACACGTTGTTTGGGACACTTACCAACGAATGTATAAACATTAGGATGAATTCCCATTTTGTATAATAGAATTTTGTTGAACGCTTCAACATTGTTGTTTGTTCTGCGGTTTAATCCGAACACGCTTATGTGGTTTGGTTGAATACTTTGAATCCAAAATCTGTAATAAAAATTACAATATTACAATTTGCAAGTGAGTAATATGAAATGTTAAGTAAAAATTGTATTCAGTACAATATCCAATCTTGTTTTTTTCTTTCAAATCTTACGCAGAATTAAAAAATAAATTTTTAGCGTACTTTATTTCTCATAATATCGATTTTTTTTAAATATAATAAATTTTCAGTAGTTATACAGCAAGAGGTTCGAAAATAATAGAATATGCAGTTGAGAGGACGAGATGCGTTTTCAGGTAACACATCGAGTCAGCAAACTGCATATTCAGATGATTTCCGAAGCTCGTTATATATGTAAGACTATACAACGATTTTTTACAAAAAAAAATCGTTCAGTACCCCTCATCGTTTGCATTGCTGAGCACCGAAGTTTGCCCAACACAATGAATAGACGAATACGACTGGTCGAGCGGTGCTAATCGCTGCCAACTCTTCCAAAGAGTCGAACGCGCCCATTGTTTTTCGTGAAACACAATTTGGTAACATAAATATCCGATGTTATACAGCGTAACTAAAAAAAATTGAGCTATCTGATTGGTCTATTTTCCGATGGGTTGTATAGTCAATAAACGTATAGTATAATTGACATCGGCTTACTTCTGACCATAAACAGATCTGTTTTTGAAAACTACGTTTTAAGCAATATATTGACTAATGGTTATTATAATATTTCCAAAGACACATACCGTCTCACATAAATAACTGTCCTAAAATTATTTGTCTAGCTGGTTCTCGACACCACTTTTCAATGTTATTCAGGCCTTCCTCAAAATGGTTGGCTGGTAATAAGTGTAGAGCCATAACCATTTTTATAGCCTTTTTGGTGTCTTCCAGTAGGTTCCTAATGGCTCCTTCTTATCTTTCTTCCAAATGGCCTGGAATAAAATTTATGAACGTAAAGACATTTAATTCTGAAATGATAATTTTTAAAATACTTACACTGGCTTAATGGTAGAAGCATCCAACTACTTCAGCCTCTGGAAATGAATGCATAATGGCATTTCTTAACGCCCTCTCATAATCTGTTATGATAAGTTGAGGCTGAAGAGTGAGTGCATAATGGCATTTCTTAACGCCCTCTCATAATCTGTTATAATAAGTTGAGACTGAAGAGTAGGTGCATATACTTTCAGCTGTTCTAATACAGCCACGTATAAGGCTTCTCGCCTAGAAGTCATTAGGACGAAAGCCACAGGTATTGTCTGCAAGAACAATAATTAAAATATCGAGTTTATTCTGTGTGTTAGTTCAAATACCATATCCAAAATCACAAAATGGATAGTTAATATTTGGTGGGATGGAGGAGTGCCGGAATGCATTTAAAAGTACTGTCCATGTGCACTTCTTCTATGCCACCAACTCCATATCGAGGAGGGCCTGGGAGCAAAAAAAAGCGCGGTTCCCGCTTCGCATTGGAGTGTATTTTTACATACATTGTCCCCAATGCCATTAAGGTGGCAATGAAATTTATCATTCCACTCGTTGTCCCGAGGAATATTACCTAGATTCTCGAGGGTATCGGGAATGGGTGGATTTTTCCTCCTGCGCACAGATTTCATTGCACTTAATGCCGGAGGGTATGGGTAATTAATTGCAGCATCAGGATTACTATAATATTACACATTCAGATAAATGAAAGCTGATTAATAAAAATAAATAAATAAGTGCAAAAAATTGTTATATCTGGTGCGCGTTATTTTGAGACTGATGTTGAATGTGCAGAACCTAAAATACGTACTTGGACAAGTAATAGTAATTATAATATGCTATTGTTATAACGAGAAAAAGACTTCTTCAACATCTAAATTTGGTATAAAGTGAAAGGCAATTTATTTATCAGCCAAAATATGCGCAGTTTCAATTGAAAGCGCGCCAGCTATACAGTATTTTATTTTGTAGAATATTAGAACGTAAATTACCGTGCAGCTTCTTCATCGTATATATTACATAATCTTCCTCGCTCCCTAAGAGCACGATCTGTTAAAATTATTTTAAATTGAGCCACGGGGTTTTCTTGTGGTACGTCATGTTCCGTATGCCCCTGAAGGACAGTTACTGCTCCTGTTGCGTCAACTTTAATAGTTCCTGGGCAGTTTATGCTACTTTTAAAAACGCAGTAATAATATCTGAAACATTTTATTTTTATTTTCATCGTACAGTATTGTAGCATTGATGATTATTCATTTGAGTACCTACTTAGTACGTAGAAGAGAAAGATATTTTTTTATTGCAATTTATAATATACTTAGGGCCGGTATTTTCACTTGCGAATAAAGTTATTGATAAATTTAACCTTCGGATAAATATTTTTGTTGTCTTTTCACTTGCGAATATTTATTCGAAAGAATAACATCTGTTATTCGCGGAATAAGTTATTCGGTAGTTGGGTAGCGAATAAAGGGTTTATTCGTAAGTACATTACATTTCTACATAGTGCAGATTTATTAACAAAGTGCATATATAAAATATTTTTAATGATTCTGATGATTTTTTGAATTATGAATGAATAAATAATGCGAGAAATCGAAAACGCACGATCAGATAGCGACCTAACCACACAAATGCAGGAATTTTTTGACAGATTCCGATTATGAAAACAAACTCTTCTTATTTTATTATTACAAATTGGGGTTCGTATTTGATCTCAAACAGTGCATACATAGGTAAATCCCTCCTTGGATAAATCATTATAAAAATCCTGTCATTTGATGCTGGTAAAATATTTTTGGATTTTGAATACTTTTATACAATATATTCATTTACCTCGAACTGAAAGGAATATACAAAAATTATAAGGACAATTTTAAATATACATATTTCGTTTACCGCGTATGATTACTGCAATAGATTACTGTTAAACTACACTCTCCCGGGGCTAAAAATGCAGAAGGATATAATGACATTAAGGATGTCAAACAAGTACAGATTCAAAAAAAATTGATACATTTCATCCTTGTCTGCTTAACGTGGCTACGTAAAACTCCATCCTTCTCCACTGACACAAATTCACTCTGCAAGGTTACCAATTCACGAATGTTAAAATTATTCGACAGATAGCTATTTGTTTTTGTAAAATGTGTGAAAAGACTCAATGGAGTTATTCGTTGGATAAATATATAGAATAAATTTATTTAACGATTAATTATTCGAAACTTTATTCGGAAGTGAAAATACCGGGCCTTAATAATATTGTACCTACGGGAGTACTGTATTTTCTTAAATAAAGTAAATAAATTTGCAAGTACTAAGCCTAAATTTAGTTTGTTATTGTTGAAATTATAAATGATATGCAAGCGTTTTACATACTTCCTTTTATTTATTTAGAACACTGGAATTATATAATATTTATTTATATTTTTATGACATTTTATATACATCAAAATTATATTATATTTATTACTATAGATCCTCCTATAAAATCTTTCAATGTGCGTTGAATATAATTAAAACACTTCCCCTCAACGAACACTACAGATTTAATTTTTTACATATTTAAAATCATTTTAAATTTATAATTCCTAATTTCTGTGTACATAAATCGTGTTTCTGTCTTCCTAAATTCTTCGTCAAAATATCTGCTATCATTTCTGTCGTATTCAGATACTCGATGCGTACTTCTTTCTTCTCAATGATATCTCTAATAAAATGATACCTGATATCGATATGTTTCAATCGATTATGTTGATTTTCATTGTTTTTTAATTGGTGCGCACTTTGATTATCATTATATATCAAAGTGGGTTCATCGTTATTTTTCTTGAATCCTAATTCTTGTAGAATGGAACGTAGATATATGGCTTCTCTTGTTGCTTGCGTTATTGCAATGTACTCTGCTTCTGTAGTTGATAATGCAACTATTGGTTGTTTCTTTGATTGCCATGATATACTGCCGTTTGCTAATATAAAATTAAATCCAGTTATAGATTTTCGGTCATTCAAATTACTTCCCCAGTCGGCATCTGTATATCCCATTAAATTCTTTCCACTCTTCTTATATAATAATTCAAAATCTTTTGTTTTCTTCAAGTATCTTAATACTTGCTTTGCTGCATTCCAATGCTGGCGTTTTGGCATACTTAAATATTGACCTAGCTGACCAACTGTAAATGCAATATCTGGACGTGTTGTCGTAGCCATGTACATTAACGAACCAATTATTGACTGATATAATTTTATATCGAAATTTTCGTTTTCAGATTCACTCATCGGTAATTTCTTTAGTTTTATTGATGGATTCAATGGCGTTGAAGTAGGTTTTGCGTCCTTCATTTTACATTCTTTTCTTCTGTGAAATTGAATATGATCCAACTTCATATTTCTTCAGTTCAAGCCCAAGAATGTAATGTGCTTCCCCACATGAATATTTTCATAATTTTCTGTTTTGTTTCATAATTTTTTTCTTCTTTATTACTAAAAATCAGCATGTCATCTACGTAGACTGCAATAATTATTACGTAGTCTTCTTTTCGAATTAAATATATACAATTGTCATTTATTAGTCTATGAAATCCAAGTTTGACGGCCAGCTTGTTTCAAGCCGTAAAGCGATTTTTTAGTAGAAAAACTTGATTTCCCTTTTTAAATCCTTCTGGCTGCTCCATATAAACTTCGTCCTGTAATTCTCCATTTAAATAGGCTGTGGATACATCAATTTGATGTATTTTCCAATTTTCTTCCGCTGCTAATACAAGTAACAGTCTTACAGAACTGTACCTAACTACTGGAGAGAAAGTTTCCCGAAAATCTTTACCAAATTGTTGAGCATAGCCTTTTGCAACTAATCTTGCTTTTTTCCGTTCTATTGAACCATCTGCATTGAATTTTGTTGAAAATATCCATTTGCAACCAATCGGCTTCTTTCCTCTTGGTAAATCTACTAACTTCCAGGTTTTATTGTCTAATAATGATTGATATTCAGACTGAATTGCTTTCTTCTACTCCTCGGAATCATTTCTTGAAATTGCTTCTTTGTATGTTTCTGGATTATCAGAATAAATTTCTTGTATTTTATTTCCATGTTCTTCAGCCATGTTTGTCTTATATTCGTTTTTGGATTTTGATTTTACATTTTTCTTACTTCTTAAATTATAGGTCTTGTTATTTGTTTCTTTCTCATTTTTATTTTCATTCTCATTTTCTTCAATTAAATCATCGTTTAGCATTTCTTTTCTTTCTTCTCTGGTTTCATCCAATTTATTTTTGTAAGATTCCACGTGATCTCCAAAATTAAATAGATTTTCAATTTTTTCATTTATTTCTGTTTCAGAATCTTCCGTTTTGCCCAGATTTACGATATTCGTATTTGGTTCGATTATTTTAACATCACGGGCTTTTATTATATTTTTCGTTCCATGTTTCCAAAGTCGATATGCCTTTGACTCTTCCGAATATCCCACAAGTATATATTCATTCGATTTTACGTCAAATTTTCTTTTCTTCGTCTTGTCTAAAGCGTATACTTTACTGCCAATAACTCTAAAGTATGAGACAGTTGGTTTCTTCCCGCTCCATACTTCTTGTGGTGTTTTGTTTCCCGTAATTTTTGTAGGACATCTGTTTCGAATATGTGCAGCAGTTGATAATAATTCTGCCCATAAATTTGTTGGTAATTTGGTATGTAATAATATACATCGCCCCATTTCACAAAGGGTTCTATTCATCCTCTCTGCAATTCCATTTTGTTGAGGTGTGTATTCTACTGTTAACTGTCTTGATATTCCATTTTCTTGTAAAAACTTGTAGAAAATGTTGTTACAATATTCTAAACCATTATCACTGCGTAAAGATTTTATTTTCTTACCAGTTAAGTTCTCTGCTAGATTCTTGTAGTTCTTGAAAGCTTGAAATACATCAGATTTCTTCTTCAGAAAATATACTTTCGTGTATCTTGACTTGTCATCAATGAAAGTCCATAAATATCGGGCTCGTCCCAGTGATTCAACCTTCATAGGTCCACATATGTCGGAACCACGAAGTAAAATATAGGAGATGAAACTCGAGCGTTGACTGTGTCACGCTAGCGTACACCGAGAACTATGGAAGTGGAGGGGGAGTTAGGCCGATGTTACGATTCACATTATGAACAAAAATAGCATTCTTTCTTATTTAATTTGTTTTTAATATTAACAGCAAAAAATAAAACAAGTGGTATATTCAAAATATTATTTTATTTATTACACACTACAACAATAAATTAATATAGGTACCAAATATTAATTTCTATAAAGTTTTGCTTGCTTTCTTCTCTCACGGCTTTCGTATTTTTTATTAATTTTAATCTGATGAAAATATTGTCGTAATCTTATAGAAATATATTCATGTATAATTAGTGCAAGCTGTTAAATTATCTACTTCATTTAAAATGTGCTCAACTTCTTCTAATGTATAAATATCATATTTAATAAAATTACTTTCAAATTTCTAGTTATGAACGAATATTTGTGAATGTGACTTATGATCCAAAAGAATTTGTTTTTCTATAAATGGGATTTTATTTTCATTAAGAGATAATTTAGTGAATGCAATGTAAACATTATTATCCTTTTCTATTTTAGATTTTATCCAAGTATCATTGGTAACTTTACGGGCTCTTTGGAATATAGCATTAATTCGAAAACTGATTTATATGAACAAGATGCTGTTGTTGTATCTTCGATTTTATTTGTATACTCCAAATGATTAGAATTCTGATCTGTAATTATTAATTATTGCTATGCAATTTAATTTAAAACTTTCAATATTTACCACTGGTATTTAAAGATGAACGACGTCTTTTTTCAGAAATATCATGTTTAATTATTTTTCTTCTTTTATTAGTACGTATATTTAAATACTGTGGACAGTTTGGAAATACTGATGGGAATACATCCTTCTTTAAACGAAACTGTTTCAGTGGTATCTGTAAATAAATACAACTTTGTGCAATGGTAAATAATAATTACTTAAGAAATAAATAAATGACAATATCTGAGATTTTATTTTTAATTTCTTTAGGGCCAGTACTTTTACCTCTGATTAAAAGTTAAACAATGATTAAATAAAGAAAAGCATATAAATTAACATTGATTTGGTTATTTTAACCAGAGATTAACTTTTAATCAGGAGCAAAATTACTGACACTTTTAGATTTATTAAATAATAATTACTTACTGTTGTACATCCACATGACCATTCTTTAATAATGTCATCAGGTTTGAAATGCTTCTCGTAATCACAAAATCTTTTGTTGACAAAACTCTGTCCCTTCTGGGAATAACTTTCCTCCAAATATTTAGTATTTCTTCGTCTTTTGGGGCACGAAACATAGTCACTTTTCCTTTATTTGTTTTGTACCCTGATGTACAGTTTGGCACGAAACACTTGTTATCCATTTTTTCTTTGACTTGTTTACTTTTGAAACAAACTTCGCAATTTAATTCTGTTACGTTCATCTTTTCGGTTAATCCATATACCATTTCTTTATCTTTTAATAATTTCAGATGGTGGATATTTAAATGTCCAAAACGATTATGCCATTTAGTTATTTCGTCGAGTTGTTTTACATTAATATTTTCATGAATTGAAGCACTTATTTCTTTAAATTATTTGACAACATACAATCCATTTTTCTTTATTGCTTCAATATATACTTCTTTTTCATCTCTTGTAATAAGACCAATATTATCTTCAAATTTTACTTTAAAAGAATTTTTCGTTGCTTTACTCATTGACAGTAAGTTACCTTGAAGCTCAGGTACATATAACACATCTTTTAGTAATACTAATTTACATTTAAAGTCTACTTCAGCTTTCAACTGTATTGTACCTTTACCATATATTTTTGCTGTCTTTTTGTATGCTAGCCGAACATTTTGTCCGTCAACATATTGAAATGATAGGAAAATATTTCGTTGACTACACATATGTGATGTTGCGCCACTGTCAACAATCCAATCACTTCATTCAAAATTCTTCCTTATTTCATAGGAATTCATTACATAAATCTTCTGAATTTCCTGTTGTTAATGCATTTTTTTCAATTATTTTCTTTTTCTTCCAACAATCCATAGCTTTATGGCCTTTCTTATTACAATAGTGGCAAGTAAAAGGAAATGATTTCTTTGTGAACTTTTTTTCTTCTTTGTTATTGAACTTCGTTTCTTCTTTCTTTGAACAAAGGGCTGCTGGACCTTCTACCATTTGAGGAAATTCATTATTTTTTTCTTTCTGTCGTAATTCCTCTTCTAACAATTTTGTTTTTAATATTTCGACGTCTGGTAAGCTGTCTCGGTTCTCCATTGTTATTACAAACATTTCATATTCCGGTTTCAAACTATTTTGTAGTAATATAGATTTAAATTCTTCAGCTGTAGTGACGTTCAGCTTTTTTAATTTATCTGCAGTTTCAATAAAATTATTTAAATGTTGCTGCATAGTACAAGTACTACTCATTTTCATTTGCAATAATTTCTTCGTGAGACTTATTTTACTAACAGTGCTTCTTGGCTGATAAATATCTTCTAATTTATCCTACGCTTCTTTAGAAGTTTTACAGTTCTTCACATAAAATAATTCCGTTGGTAGAGTACCCAATATAATTGTAGCTAATGCTTTATTGTCATTCTTATCCCAATTTTCTTGGTCTTCTTTCTTCTTATCATCAACTGACCTCTTTGTAGTTCCATCAACATATGACCACAAATATTGATGAATTAATATCATCTTCATTTGAATCTTCCATGATTGATGATTTTCTTTTTCTAATTTCTCTATTTTATACATAGAAGACATTTTTCAATGTTGATTAATTATATTTCACCTGGGCCCATAACCTGTTGAAATTATAAATGATATGCAAGCGTTTTACATAGAGATCAGTTTACGATTGATACTTCCTTTTATTTATTTAGAACACTGGAATTATATAATATTTATTTATATTTTTATGACATTTATATACATCATAATTATATCATATTTATTACTATAGATCCTCCTATAAAATCTTTCAGTATGCGTTGAATATAATTAAAAGTTGATTTCTCAGCAGTTATACCTGACAGTGAAATACATGACTTTTTAAATGTCTCTGTGGGTATCACTCATACCTGTATGTACTGAGTATATGTAAAACCAAATGTTAGAGGCTTTGACTTAGTTAGAATAGAACAATTAGAATTTAACTATTTGAATTTTACTCTTCTTCCAAGTATGTACATTAGATTTTAATCAGTATAGGTATAAAAAAATTGCCCCAAAAACACGAAGTATTCCTTTATAAATATCGTAACGTTTTATATTTATTTGGGTAAAGTGTAAAAAAATAAGAGAAATATGATTAATTAAAATAATACGTTTATTAAACGATAAATAATTAAGATTGAATATTAAAAAGATAATAAAAATAACTAACACTATGATTAAATAATTATAAACTCTAATTTAAGACTAAGAATATTATTAAATGCTTAAACATTAAGATTATTTATTTAAACATTATTTATATCACTATATTTATTTATATAACTACATTTATTTATGTTCACAAATTGTAGACTATTTATATCACCAACTTCATTGCTCGTTGCTTCTATATATCAGACTATATCCCCACTGTCGTTCGGACGGTATTTATACAGCCCAGCGTCCTTCTGGAACCCTCCGACACCACAGTGATACCGAGCACAATAGATTTAGGTCATCGGTCATTAACCGCGTATGGGTTATTCCATCGCCGGAATTACGTCATCGCTCGGGAACATTCCACCAGTAGCGGCGCCCGAATACTCTTCTGTCAGTGGCGCACGTTACAATATAAATGTAAATTTGACGTACTTACGTAAATTCCGTCATCTTCCTCCTAACGAGGTATTTTTGCCCTAAATATTCCATAGTAAAAGAAACAGAACTTATACTCAGAAGAAAAGTAAATATATATATATATATATATATATACAGGTGTCCCTTAACTTGGTGCACAAACTTTAAGGGCATATAATACTGATCAAAATGAGTAAAAAAAGCTCAGTCAAAATGTGTCCGATCTTTAATAGTTTCCCAGATATAACGCAGTGAAAAATGAGTTTTTACGAGATTTACCTTTGCTATCTCGAAAACTATAAGAATTACGATTTTGATTAATTGAGACTTTTTGTTTACCTTTGAGAGGTAATCTTAGATGGCCTTTTGTTATTTTATAAAAATCAAAAATGAAATGTTGTGGCGACCTTGGTCAATATTTAATTTTCATATAACTACGTAACTATAAGAAATTGAGAAAAATGTTTCATATAAAATTTTATTGTTTTTTATAGTCTTTTTACTGACATAGACAAAATTTTATTCGATCGCTATCTTTGTCAGTTTTTCTTAGATTTTTCGCTTTTCTCGGAAACAGTTGAAGATCATTCCTATGTTGATGAAGCTTTTTTATTCATTTTGGTCAGTACTATATGCCCTTAAAGTTTTTGCTCGAAGTTAAGGGACACCCTGTATATATATATATATATATATATATATATATATATATATATATATATTGCCACGTACCTTTTTTTCCAAATAATAAAATTTATTATCATCAGTTGGCAAAACATAAACTATACGGACACTTACCGCAAAAGTGGCTTCCCACACATGACACCGGCTAGCTACCAGAGAGGGGGAGGGGTTGTAAAGGTAAATCACAAATTTTATCTTACTTACTTTTATAAGGGCGCCAGGTATTTTAACAATGAACCCCATACACGAAAAATACCAAAATAATAACTCAAGCTGAAAATATAAGGGGGTTCAAAGGACAAAATTTTAAGACAGGGGTTACGTATTAAATTAGGTTTGTTTATAACAAAAGTGTGAATAAATTTTGACAAATACAGTTTATTAACCAACATAAATAAAACTTGCAATAATTGACAAATTGTTGTCCCAACATATAATGAAAAATGAAGTGATGAAGGGGGAAGGTGAAATGTGCGCATGAAATTATCTTAAATTAACAATTACAAACCAGTGGCGTAGGGTAGGCCACCAAAGAAAATCTGAACATAATATTACTGCTGCAAGGCAGTAACCCCACAAAATTTATTACAAGGAAATAATAATAATGATAATTACAACCAAATCGACGGTAATAAGAGCACAAAATCATAGGATCAATCCTCAAAATAGTGTAAATTATATCTGCAGGGCGCACAGTAAGTGCGTCACTGACAAAACTAAACGCGCACGCGCACAACACAAAGTGCACGCAGAAAAATGATGAAAATGAACTTGTGAGACAAATATAGCGCTTCAAACAAAAGTAGGTAGTACTCATCTGGGGTGCTGAATAGCCATGGAAACGATGTCCAAATCCAACACAATTGGCGGCGGCAATGGAACTGGGTAGAAATGGCGGCCCAAAATTTGGCTGGATTCGGCGAAGCGTGTTTTGGATGCACGGTGATAATCACTCGGTTCACGGCACTAAAAGTCTTACTAACTCCCCAAAATACGGGAAAAATCTGGACGCCCGATACTAAAATTTTACGATAGGTCGAGACGAAGGGCGTACACAGACAATACTGCTACCACGTGTGCAAAACTTTGACTCCTCACTCGCGGAGAACTTTAGTTGAGGCAAAATTTTCTACTCTTTCGGTAGAGACGATAATCGACGATACTCAACTTAATTATTAAAAACGGCACTACTAGTGGCACAGACTTTATTAGAGCACGTGAGAGTGGCAAGAAAAAAACACTACCGTCTCGTTTCACGGCAGAAACCCCAAGCCCCAAATTTTGCAAAAACGTTCGGCACGCGTACGTCCAATTAAGTGACCGTATATACCAGGGACGTACTAGATAAATTGTAAGACGTTTTACTATTCCATAAATAATGAATTTATAAAAAAAAAAAAAAAATTGAACGTTACAATATATATATATATATATATATATATATATATATATATATATATATATATATATATATTTATATATATATATATATATATATTTGTTTAACTAGGTTTATGAACCATGGCTTCCTAAACCTGAAGAATATTTCTTATGTAAACCATGCAATAATTTATTATATATTACAAAAATACAATCAAAATTGATATATTCGCTTTTATTTAGATTTTATAAGAACTTTTCAATTATTTATTAAAAACTATGTTTAGGAAGCCATTGCTCTGACCATAATGAAGTGTTCTGTAACTGAATTTCAAATTGTATAGAATTAGTTAACAGATGGCAGGAGTAATTTTAAGTGCAAAAACAAGGTTTAAGAAGCCATTCTATTCATTTTATTTTTAAAATTAATGTATGCTATATTGAATATATTTCTTTGATATTAAATATCATTGTTGCTTGTTTAGTAAAGAAGACTCTTTAAGAATAACATTAAATAAACGATAAAACCTTACCAAAAGCTGGTCACAGTATATATGTAGTTATTTATATGAAAGATTTAATGCTAGTTGAATAATTTATTAATCTATTTAGTTACAAATAACTATTGTATTAAATTGTTTTCTTGGTTTTGAGACTGACTAAACACACTATTTTCCATAAAAATAATTTTTCTAAAGTAGATGTTAAAATGTGCTTTGTTTAACATAAAATATTGGATAGAGTAACATTATAACACATAAGTTAAGTAGATAAATTTTTATTTATTAGGAATATATTATAATTTTTTTTTACATAATTACAGGCCTTTAAAGTGTACCTCATCAAACACATTTTCATTAATAACTGATACTAGTTGCACTAAAATTTTGAAACTTGGTATGAGTACTAATTATTTAGATGCATATTTATACTTTATTTTTTCTTTTGTTTCTGTATCTCAACTAGAGGCGTCTCATATGGGGGAGACAAGATTTTTTTATCATTATTTTTTTACCTATTAACATTTTTTTTTATTTTTACCTATAAAATATTACATACAATATAAAAATACACAAAAAGTACTCATGTTAAATCTTGATAAATGCAATATTTTTTGAGATATTTTAAATTTTAGAAAAAAATAAGTATCCAAAAAAATTTAAGTAACAATTACGTAACAATTAAATTTACATAAATTTATTCTTGAATACTACATCGATATTCTTTGGAGGTTTGACAATCAATACCGTTACATTATCCATAAATAAACACCATATCCGCATATTCACCAGCGCTAACATTTTGTACTTTTTTAATTAAAAAAAAATACCAATATTAAAAATAACGTAATTAACAATAGTTTCCGATGGTAAGTTGATTCATTTTGAACTGTTAACTAAATATTTTAGATAATTAATTTTTTCTTAAAAATTATAATGTCTCAAAAACTACTGCGTATATCAAATTTTATCAAGAGTACCTTGTTTGTGTATTTTTGTATTGTATATAATATTTTATAGGTAAAAATACAAAAATGTTAGTAGGTCAAAAAATAACGAGAAAAAATCTGCATGTTTCCCCCATATGAAAAACCTCCGGTTGAGCAGAAACAAAAGTTAAAGCATCTAAATAAGTAGTATTCTCATACCAAGTTTCAAAATTTTAATGCAACTAGTATCAAAGTTATTAATAAAAATGTGCTTAATTAAGAACACTTTTAAAGGCCTGTAATTCTGCAACGAAAAGTTTCCGGATATATATCATTTTTTGTGAATACGCTATTCCTTTTTGTTACACGAGCTCTGATACATCATGTATAACCGTTAATAAATTAGCTGTCATTTTTTCACGAGTTAAAACGGGACATCCGGTATTTTAACAATGTTATAAGTAACGTTTACTTTTTATTTATTTTATTTAAATAGTTGTAATCGACACCTACCTTTAGTAGCTAGCCAATTACTCCACCCATATGATCGTGCCTGGTGCTGAAAAGTCGTAAGTAAAGGAGCAGGTGTGAAAATAAAAGGAGCGCCACTGGCGCTAATGGTTGTGGGAGAATGAGCGGTGGACGCCAGGCCACCGGTGATGCTAGAGTGAATATTGAAAATAATTAAAAAATTAACAAAGGTTTATTTGCCGGCAATTTATACAAGAAGAATTTAGCTAGTCAAAAACACAAAGAAAAAAACCAGAAAATGTAATTTTTTTAACAATAAAAAAAATTATATAAAAAAATATACTCAGCTAAGCTTGTTGGGACGCTTCAGTTGGGCCCGGAGTAGCCCAAGTTCGTCTGGGGTGAGCGGCTGGCGGAGACGGCGGTGGCAGACGTTGGGTTACTTGCCGGAGGAGAAATCGGCCGGAAGCGCGCCCAGGGGTTCCTGCGCTTGGAAAGGCCTCGGGGGCTCGCTAGAAAACTGGCTGAGCGAAAATTTTGTAGAAAGGCCCTACGTTGAGGGCCAAATCTGCCCTTAGCGGCTCTCCCTTTTGACCAGCGAAGACTTCTTTGGATCCACACCTGTGGTTGCGGTTAGCTTACGGGCCCGTCTGCCAAGGTCCAGCTGAAGCGTCTCACTCCACCACCAGACGAACTCAGCTACTCCAAACCGGGGCGAAGTAAATGCTGAGAGACAAAAATTACAGCGACAATAAAAATCCAAAATGTGGGGCAAATACCCCGAGTTATTACAATTATTATGAATTTTGAGAAAAAAAAAAATAATAAAAAGGACACTAGGTACGGCTGGTCCGGCCTGTGAAAGCGCGCGTCCACACTACGCAGCGGCGCAATTACAGAAAACAGCCAAAATTTACTGATAAGAAATCTCTGGTAAAGATATTTGGAAAGTAATTTACTTACTGAGGACTAGGATAAGTCCCACGACTTCCACAAAAGCGGCAGAAACCAAAAAAATCGTGATATTTAGAAAAATTAGTACAGCAGCTTGGTCTGGACGCCTAGTCGCATTCACAGTTCAGACGAAAAAGAGTGTAAAAAATAGCCATTACATTGTTTACATATGCATATATCATTTTTGCACTTCTCCTACGTAAAGCAGGCTCATTTAAACTAGCCTTAATGCATTCATTAAAAGGAGGCAATACACCGCTTTTTAATTCCTGTGCAAATAATTTGCGAACTGCTTGATGCTCTGGAGTTTTCCATGATACTTTAGGAACGAAGATTCGGTGACAATTTTATATTAATTTTGGCGAAAGTACCTACGTCTTTTTAGTACTTTGTTTCCTAGACGTTGGAGTTTCTTGGAACAAATTTCTGCGACATTTTGTGAAAATCACACAAAAGCACGGCTGGTCTGGCCTGTGAAAGCGACTAGGCTTCCAGACCAAGCTGCTGTGCTAATTTTTCTAACTCTCACGATTTTTTTGGTTTCTGACGCTCTTGTGGAAGTCGTGGGACTTATCCTAGTGCTCACTAAGTAAATTACTTTTCAAATTTCAGAGTTTTCTTATCAGTAAATTTTGGCTGCTTTCTGTAATTGCGCCGCGTCGGCGCAATTTAAACTAGCCTTAATACATTCTTTAAAATTTATATAAATTTTGAATAAAAAGCCAAAATGTGGGGAAAATACCCCGAGTTATTACAATTAATATGAATTTTGAGAAAAAAATAATAATAAAAAGGCCACTAGGCACGGCTGGTCCGATCTGTGAAAGCGCGCGTCCACACTACGCAGCGGCGCAATTTAAACTAGCCTTAATACATTCTTTAAAATTTATATAAATTTTGAATAAAAAGCCAAAATGTGGAGAAAATACCCCGAGTTATTACAATTAATATGAATTTTGAGAAAAAAATAATAATAAAAAGGACACTAGGCATGGCTGGTCCGACCTGCGAAAGCGCGCATCCACACTACGCAGCGGCGCAATTTAAACTAGCCTTAATACATTCTTTAAAATTTATATAAATTTTGAATAAAAAGCCAAAATGTGGGGAAAATACCCCGAGTTATTACAATTAATATGAATTTTGAGAAAAAAAAAATAATAAAAAGGCCACTAGGCATGGCTGGTCCGACCTGTGAAAGCGCGCATCCACACTACGCAGCGGCGCAATTTAAACTAGCCTTAATACATTCTTTAAAATTTATATAAATTTTGAATAAAAAGCCAAAATGTGGAGAAAATACCCCGAGTTATTACAATTAATATGAATTTTGAGAAAAAAATAATAATAAAAAGGACACTAGGCATGGCTGGTCCGACCTGCGAAAGCGCGCATCCACACTACGCAGCGGCGCAATTTAAACTAGCCTTAATACATTCTTTAAAATTTATATAAATTTTGAATAAAAAGCCAAAATGTGGGGAAAATACCCCGAGTTATTACAATTAATATGAATTTTGAGAAAAAAATAATAATAAAAAGGCCACTAGGCACGGCTGGTCCGATCTGTGAAAGCGCGCGTCCACACTACGCAGCGGCGCAATTTAAACTAGCCTTAATACATTCTTTAAAATTTATATAAATTTTGAATAAAAAGCCAAAATGTGGAGAAAATACCCCGAGTTATTACAATTAATATGAATTTTGAGAAAAAAATAATAATAAAAAGGACACTAGGCATGGCTGGTCCGACCTGCGAAAGCGCGCATCCACACTACGCAGCGGCGCAATTTAAACTAGCCTTAATACATTCTTTAAAATTTATATAAATTTTGAATAAAAAGCCAAAATGTGGGGAAAATACCCCGAGTTATTACAATTAATATGAATTTTGAGAAAAAAAAAATAATAAAAAGGCCACTAGGCATGGCTGGTCCGACCTGTGAAAGCGCGCATCCACACTACGCAGCGGCGCAATTTAAACTAGCCTTAATACATTCTTTAAAATTTATATAAATTTTGAATAAAAAGCCAAAATGTGGGGAAAATACCCCGAGTTATTACAATTAATATGAATTTTGAGAAAAAAATAATAATAAAAAGGCCACTAGGCATGGCTGGTCCGACCTGTGAAAGCGCGCATCCACACTACGCAGCGGCGCAATTTAAACTAGCCTTAATACATTCTTTAAAATTTATATAAATTTTGAATAAAAAGCCAAAATGTGGGGAAAATACCCCGAGTTATTACAATTAATATGAATTTTGAGAAAAAAATAATAATAAAAAGGCCACTAGGCACGGATGGTCCGACCTGTGAAAGCGCGCGTCCACACTACGCAGCGGCGCAATTTAAACTAACCTTAATACATTCTTTAAAATTTATATAAATTTTGAATAAAAAGCCAAAATGTGGGGAAAATACCCCGAGTTATTACAATTAATATGAATTTTGAGAAAAAAAATAATAATAAAAAGGCCACTAGGCACGGATGGTCCGACCTGTGAAAGCGCGCGTCCACACTACGCAGCGGCGCAATTTAAACTAACCTTAATACATTCTTTAAAATTTATATAAATTTTGAATAAAAAGCCAAAATGTGGGGAAAATACTCCGAGTTATTACAATTAATATGAATTTTGAGAAAAAAATAATAATAAAAAGGCCACTAGGCATGGCTGGTCCGACCTGTGAAAGCGCGCATCCACACTACGCAGCGGCGCAATTTAAACTAGCCTTAATACATTCTTTAAAATTTATATAAATTTTGAATAAAAAGCCAAAATGTGGGGAAAATACCCCGAGTTATTACAATTAATATGAATTTTGAGAAAAAAATAATAATAAAAAGGACACTAGGCATGGCTGGTCCGACCTGCGAAAGCGCGCGTCCACACTACGCAGCGGCGCAATTTAAACTAGCCTCTTAATACATTCTTTAAAATTTATATAAATTTTGAATAAAAAGCCAAAATGTGGGGAAAATACCCCGAGTTATTACAATTAATATGAATTTTGAGAAAAAAATAATAATAAAAAGGCCACTAGGCATGGCTGGTCCGACCTGTGAAAGCGCGCATCCACACTACGCAGCGGCGCAATTTAAACTAGCCTTAATACATTCTTTAAAATTTATATAAATTTTGAATAAAAAGCCAAAATGTGGGGAAAATACCCCGAGTTATTACAATTAATATGAATTTTGAGAAAAAAATAATAATAAAAAGGCCACTAGGCATGGCTGGTCCGACCTGTGAAAGCGCGCATCCACACTACGCAGCGGCGCAATTTAAACTAGCCTTAATACATTCTTTAAAATTTATATAAATTTTGAATAAAAAGCCAAAATGTGGGGAAAATACCCCGAGTTATTACAATTAATATGAATTTTGAGAAAAAAAATAATAATAAAAAGGCCACTAGGCACGGATGGTCCGACCTGTGAAAGCGCGCGTCCACACTACGCAGCGGCGCAATTTAAACTAACCTTAATACATTCTTTAAAATTTATATAAATTTTGAATAAAAAGCCAAAATGTGGGGAAAATACTCCGAGTTATTACAATTAATATGAATTTTGAGAAAAAAATAATAATAAAAAGGCCACTAGGCATGGCTGGTCCGACCTGTGAAAGCGCGCATCCACACTACGCAGCGGCGCAATTTAAACTAGCCTTAATACATTCTTTAAAATTTATATAAATTTTGAATAAAAAGCCAAAATGTGGAGAAAATACCCCGAGTTATTACAATTAATATGAATTTTGAGAAAAAAATAATAATAAAAAGGACACTAGGCACGGCTGGTCCGACCTGTGAAAGCGCGCGTCCACACTACGCAGCGGCGCAATTTAAACTAACCTTAATACATTCTTTAAAATTTATATAAATTTTGAATAAAAAGCCAAAATGTGGGGAAAATACCCCGAGTTATTACAATTAATATGAATTTTGAGAAAAAAATAATAATAAAAAGGCCACTAGGCACGGCTGGTCCGATCTGTGAAAGCGCGCGTCCACACTACGCAGCGGCGCAATTTAAACTAGCCTTAATACATTCTTTAAAATTTATATAAATTTTGAATAAAAAGCCAAAATGTGGAGAAAATACCCCGAGTTATTACAATTAATATGAATTTTGAGAAAAAAATAATAATAAAAAGGACACTAGGCATGGCTGGTCCGACCTGCGAAAGCGCGCGTCCACACTACGCAGCGGCGCAATTTAAACTAGCCTCTTAATACATTCTTTAAAATTTATATAAATTTTAAATAAAAAGCCAAAATGTGGGGAAAATACCCCGAGTTATTACAATTAATATGAATTTTGAGAAAAAAAATAATAATAAAAAGGCCACTAGGCACGGATGGTCCGACCTGTGAAAGCGCGCGTCCACACTACGCAGCGGCGCAATTTAAACTAACCTTAATACATTCTTTAAAATTTATATAAATTTTGAATAAAAAGCCAAAATGTGGGGAAAATACTCCGAGTTATTACAATTAATATGAATTTTGAGAAAAAAATAATAATAAAAAGGCCACTAGGCATGGCTGGTCCGACCTGTGAAAGCGCGCATCCACACTACGCAGCGGCGCAATTTAAACTAGCCTTAATACATTCTTTAAAATTTATATAAATTTTGAATAAAAAGCCAAAATGTGGGGAAAATACCCCGAGTTATTACAATTAATATGAATTTTGAGAAAAAAATAATAATAAAAAGGCCACTAGGCACGGCTGGTCCGATCTGTGAAAGCGCGCGTCCACACTACGCAGCGGCGCAATTTAAACTAGCCTTAATACATTCTTTAAAATTTATATAAATTTTGAATAAAAAGCCAAAATGTGGAGAAAATACCCCGAGTTATTACAATTAATATGAATTTTGAGAAAAAAATAATAATAAAAAGGACACTAGGCATGGCTGGTCCGACCTGCGAAAGCGCGCGTCCACACTACGCAGCGGCGCAATTTAAACTAGCCTCTTAATACATTCTTTAAAATTTATATAAATTTTAAATAAAAAGCCAAAATGTGGGGAAAATACCCCGAGTTATTACAATTAATATGAATTTTGAGAAAAAAAAAATAATAAAAAGGCCACTAGGCATGGCTGGTCCGACCTGTGAAAGCGCGCGTCCACACTACGCAGCGGCGCAATTTAAACTAGCCTTAATACATTCTTTAAAATTTATATAAATTTTGAATAAAAAGCCAAAATGTGGAGAAAATACCCCGAGTTATTACAATTAATATGAATTTTGAGAAAAAAATAATAATAAAAAGGACACTAGGCATGGCTGGTCCGACCTGCGAAAGGCGTCCACACTACGCAGCGGCGCAATTTAAACTAGCCTCTTAATACATTCTTTAAAATTTATATAAATTTTAAATAAAAAGCCAAAATGTGGGGAAAATACCCCGAGTTATTACAATTAATATGAATTTTGAGAAAAAAATAATAATAAAAAGGCCACTAGGCACGGCTGGTACGACCTGTGAAAGCACGCGTCCACACCACGCTGCTGCACAATTTAAACTAGCCTTAATACTTTCTTTAAAAGGAGGCAATACACCGCTTTTTAATTCCTGTGCAAATAATTTGCGAACTGCTTGACGCGCTGGAGTTGTCCACGATACTTTAGGAACGAAGATTGGGTGACGTTTTCTATTAATTTTGGCAAAAGTATCTTCGTCTTTTTAGTACTTTGTTTCCTAGGCCTTGAAGTTTCTTGGAACAAATTTCTGCGACATTCTGTGAAAATAAAAATCCCAATTATATCATCTAATTGTTAGGTTTTTTTTGATTTTAAGATACTGTACTTTGTGTAAAATGTAAATATATCTGAGGGACGCAACATTTGTAAGTGGCTACCATTGCGATCTCGAGTACTATAAGAAATTCGAAGTTAAATTAGCAAAGAATCTCTATTTTACATGGATATTGTAATGATAAACTAAAAAATAATTTAAACAGTGGATCTCAAATATGGATATCAACTTTTTTATTTGAAAATTGTATTTGTTCGTTCAATAAAGCTCTTTATTCCCAATCCAAAGACATACAATTTTTATACACTTACATAACAAAATTTTCGAAAAAAAAGTGAATATTTTGTTTATTGCTACTTCCGTCAAATGAGAAATTGTCCTCTTCATATCATTTTTAAGAATGAATTAATTCACACACGACGAAAAGGTAGATATCTTCGAAAATATTTTCATTTTGTGTCATAAGAATTCTCGTGTGACAGTTAACATGCACAAGGAACAATACCCTAACAGGATTATTCTCATTTGACAGAAGTAGGTAGCAATAAACCAAATAATCATTTTTTTCAATCATGGCATATCATATTTTGGGGGAATTAATTGAAATCTTTATTAATTTTGTTATGAAAGAAATCTATTGAATGAGCAAATAAAAACTGTTTCTATGTAAAATAAAAAAGTTGATATTAATATTGTGAGAACCACAGGTTAAATTCTTTATTTCAGTTTATCATTGAAATAGATACCCATGTAAAATAGAGATTCTTTGCTAATTTAACCAACTTCGTATTTCTTATAGTTCTCGAGATACCGATCTCTCCTTTTTTTTAAAAAAAGTCAGAAAATACAATATGTATTAAAATTTCATTAAGCGATATTTCGTTCTCTATAAATTACAAAAATATAATGAAAAAAATGTTCAAAATTAAAAACAAATAAATATGGACTGGAGATTTCTACATTATTGCCAGTTCCGTTGGTCATGTTGAAAATGCTAAATTACGAAGAAGTGGTAGCACCGCAGGACAAGGGACAGAGTGGGGAGAACGTAAAAAGTTGAACATCGGTCCATATTTATTTCACGGCAAGTATAACCGTTTTCTAAGAGTGATTTTTGTGCTTTAGATGAGGTTATTGTTGTTATACTTATTCATTTTTGACAACCGCTGAACGTAGAATAGTGTACCATTATTTACAAATATAATAATTCAAAGTAAATTTATCATATAAACTAATTAGAATCAACTCTGTGTGTTTTTAAGAGAGTTCATTTTCTCATTTTTTTAAAATTATTTTATTTAAAATTAGTTCATAAATATTTAATAAAATTATCACAGTTAAACTGCAATATACATAAGTATGTGTTTTGCTGCTACAGTTTCTTTTCATAAATAAAGCAAAATCATTTTATTTACTAAAATAGTTGTTATGTTGTAAATGTTGTAAGTAATTTTTGTGCGTTAGGTGAGGTTACTGTTTGTGTTTGGATGAATTGCATGACGACCGACCGTCGCGTATGTTCAGCGAGATAAGTTGATCCAACAACTAGACACTAGTGGAGAAATGTGTTTGGATAGGAATGTGTGGAGAAAGACGATTGGTACAGACATTAATCAAGTTTCTACCAACCCAAATTGTGTGAAAAAGACGTTAATGAATGCATGTATGTACTTACTTTCTCTTTTCTTTTGATTTTCTTGCTTTTTAGGCGTAACTGCATAATCATTATTATTGATGAATTCATGTGGTGAGTTTTCTATTGACGTAATGTTATTTGTACTACGCGTAACTGCAAAAATTAATAATTTTATTTACAAAAAAAAATTAGATTGAGTTAAGTATGACAGTAAATGAGCAAATTAGGTATTAGAATGAAAAAGTTACAATGTTCGTGGCTGATAATGAATATGACTGATTACTTGAACGTCTCATGTGTAAGTTGATGGCTTGTTACGAATACGAATGTTCCCAAATGTTAAAAAATAGAACAATGAGTATGTGTATTAAGAAAATTATCAAAGCGTAGTAGATGAAAGAAGAGTGTTCAGAAAAGACTTTTACCACATACGTACATACCTAATGCTTCGTTTTCTAAATCTATGTCCAATTGATCTAAAGAACATCCTTTGTATCGATTCAATTGTCCTTCATTAAAAGCTATTAGTAATTTAGAAAGTCGTGCTATTTGCAACGTTGAATCTGTTTTCCTGTAACTTTGTTCATAAATCAGTTGACTATGTCCCATGAACTGTGATAATAATTTGATGTCACTATCAGACATATCAATTATTTGGGTAACGGTTGCAATTTGTTTTCTTAAATGCGTTCCACGTAAAGAATTAGGGTTTGAAGCACCACAACGATTAGATACTTCTCTTAATATTTTACATGCTGATAAATGCGAAGCAACTCCAACTCCAAAAACATAAGGGTTATCAGTTGCTACACCAGCCGTTTCTCTTAAGGCAATAACCTGGTCTATATAAGTAACAAAAGTTTTTGTTAATAATAGTGGCACAAAGCGACCCCATTTTCCTCTAATTTCTAAACGGTAAAAGTTATCGGACAAAACTCTTTCATGTTTTTCTAAAGATTCATATATGTCTGTTCCTTTTATTATTGTTGATTTAGCATTATAATTATCTAATGAAAGTCGCTCAGTTTCTCCTGTTCTTCGTCTATTAAATATTAAAAGTAATACTAGGGTACAAGAAGCAAGATCATACCAGGAATTATATGAAAACGGTTCTTTCTGTAGTTTGATGCTAGCTGCTTCTGCAAAATTTCGTAAGTACGAGTTTAACTTACAAATATCTGACGCCAAAGGAACTGGTACCAATGACGTCAATTTATTTTGAATTAAATTTTCATGACCAATACGAACAATATCAGACAATTCCGTTTTTACCAAACTTCTAAACTTATCAATTTGCTGTCTCATATGCTCGTCATCATTCTGAATAAAATGTGTCAACATGGCTTCACAGCATTTCAGTAAAATACCTCTAAAGTGAAGAGCCGTTGATGGATTTTTAAAGCAACGTTTTTCATGGTCATATTAACAAACATCGCGCAGAGCAACCAATAAATTTTAGAACAATAATATAATGAAAAAAAATGTCCAAAATTAAAAACTGCATTAAATTTCCATACGTTCCTATCGAAAGATAGACGTAAAATAAAATTGATAATTTCTAGCTATTTATAAAGTGCAATGGAAAACAAAACATATCATCTCTCACTTGATTTAAATTATTTCTCACAAAATACCATTTTATCAATATAATTTTTCTCCGTACTTTTATTTTAGTTTTTTCATGTATATCTATATTCCTCATACCCATATTAATTAAAAATATAACAATAATTAGTTTTATCTAAATAAAAAATATCGCGTTATTTTTGTTGGCGAATTTGGCTTCTAGTTTTATTTCTCGTTTTGCGACAAATTAATTTTGTTATAAAAAAATCGTAAATAGGTAAAAAAATATAAACTATTATCTTACCTTCTCGCGATCTCGAAAAAATTGAACTATTTTTTTTTACTTCGTGGTTTAGGTTCCACTTTTCGTTTTCTTCCCATTATTTAATGTAGATCTATAATAAATTACATTACAAATTGTAACTCTAACTGTAACTTTATGGTTATAAAAATCAGAGTGAAATTGGCAGCCGATTGGCACAAATACATCTTTGGACACCCATGTCTCAAGCAAATAATATCCTACATTGCTGTATTCTCATTGAATTATTATTTAATTTCATAATAAACAATATTACAGCATGATTAAACATTACAACCGTAACACGCAAGAAGAAATGAAAGTCTAAGAGGTTACAGATACGTTTGCTAGAATAACTTGTGGATGAGTCCAGCTGAAATGTTTTGACACATGTATTCTTGCAAGTAAACGATATTTGTTATGAATGTATATTTAAAATATGTGTTATTAATGTTACAGATATTTTTATATAAATGTTAGTATTAAAGTCTCTATGACTCAGTGAATCACTCTACAAGTTCAAAATACACGTAAATATTAAATATAACTTACATATGTTAGCTAGTTAATATTCTGTACTTTATATAAAAATACTTATAATATTCATACTACAGACTTTCAACAAACATTCATAATAAATTAATGATAAAATTAGCCTTTATAGCAGAAATAGACCACAAAAATTAATGATCATTGACGATTAATTAGATACAATTTGCGCACGTGAACTTTAGACTATTAACAGATGTCAAAATTGCGTCTATTAACAAACCAGAAAATATTGAATGTAGTAAGCTCGTGCTACTTATTGTATTGTACTCCTACAGTACAAAACAATACATACTGCAGTAAATATTTTCTGGTTTGTTAATAGACGCAATTTTAACATCTGCCAATAGTCTCAAGTTCACGTGCGCATACTATATCTAACCGTTAATTACCATTAATTTTTGTCGTCTGTCTTGCGTATTAGACTCCATAACACTATAATTATTCATAAAAAATATTACCATTTACTTTTACATAGACAAGGATAATGTGACAAAACATTGCAACTGGATATTTTTCACTTATTCTCAAGTTACTTTATCAAAAGCTTCTGAACTCGTGTAGGCTTTTATTGCTTCTTGTATAAAATAGCTTATTTACATAATAAGTCTCGTAATAAGGTAATTATTAATTTTTCCTTTAGTGATTTCTGCTGTTTTGTCACTTTTCGAAAATTTTTAAGAACATGGGTCCGCTCCTCTCAAAGGAACATATTTTTTTTCTAACTACAGAAAATGTTCAGTACTCAATTCCTTAAAACCTCACTACGCATTGGCATGTACAGATAAATAAAGTAACAACATTTTGTGTGATAATTACACGTAATTTTAAAATATACACAATATAAACTTGGTTGTGATGTGGTTTTGGTACATGTTTATAAAGAAATATTTATATTTCATTCTATTTCATAACATATATTTATAAAAACTTACCTTATACACTTCTAAATAAATTTGAAACTGATTTTCAACAACTCAAACAAAAACTTTTCGTCAGCCAACACGTTTTAAACATTGATGATCATCTATACAGCACAAATTGTTTGTCGTCCAGGCAAGAAAGTATGGTTATATAGTTTGCACGTACTCCACTCAACTCAATATAAATACTGGCGAATACCAGGGTGTCCAGATTTTTTTTACAAGTAGTAGCCAAAAGATGTCACCGCAGTAGCCCAAAAGCGCCAACAATGTTGTGTTTTGTTCGTGCGAAAAATGTATCTTTATAAATGATTGTTTATACAAGTATCAATATTTGCAATACACATAATATATAAATAATACTATGTATTATATCCATTTATTTGTATAATTACGTGAAGATCTAAGGATTTAAGGAAATGTAATGGGTATGACAGGGAAATCAGAATTTTTTGCAGATTTTTTTAGTAAAAATAAACTATACTCAATTATTATTACTATTACATATTATATTTGAATTGTAATATGGCAATAACATTAGGTACACAATAAAAGAAAAATACATCAATTTGACTTTACTAAGTCTAATATCATCTAAAGGTAATTCAATGTCATCACTAACAGCACTCGTAGTGCTGCTAGAAGAACTGGAATAAATACTAGAATTAAATAATTTCAGCATGTCATCAGTTGGGATAAAATTTGTACAGCACAGTTTCCTATTTTGCATATATATTCTTATTCGTAGAACTGCTTCCAATGTGCTTAACTTCATTCTATTTCGTGTTTTCGTTTTCACGATATTCATTACTGAAAACACCCGTTCAACAACTGCGTTGCTTATCGGTACTGATAACATTCTTAGCACAACAGCAGCTAAATCTTTAAAAATTGAAGATGACGAAGCGTCTTTATAGTTATAAACAACAGGCCAGAATTCTACAATATTGTTAGGTATATTACCCATAAATTCTGCAGACCAAGAAACTAAAGATAATTTCCGCCATTGATTTTCTATCTCGTCACGGTTTTCCGATTCCAAAATAAAAGGCAATATCGGAAGATTACCAAAGCACTCTTGCTTTTGTCCTAAACAATGTAACGGACTTATCATGCTAAATTTATTATATATTTCAATATTAGATGGTAATCTTCCAACCATTTCTTTTAATAATATGATTAAAAAATTTAAACATCGATTTTGAATATCGGTTTTTTCTGTATTAGAAATACTACTTAATTGAGATAACTGGCTGGAGAAATCTGTTCCCAAATCAGCAGATTCTACAGATAGAAATGATAACTGATTATCAATGCACTTCATTATTTTTTTTAGAAAGTCTTTACCATCATCAGTGTTCAGAAATATTGGTTTAATAATTCTCCTTGCTAAAGATTGAATAACTAAAAACATATTGTTATACGCACTACCAACATCACAAGAATTACTTTGAAATGCAACGTTCAACAAATTTAAATCGGAAAGTATTGGTCTTAAAACATTTGATTAATTGTTCGAGCTGTATAACATTTTTCTGTTGAACTTGCTAGTTCAAAAAAAGTTTTTAATTCGAGCCAATGTTCCAAAATTCGCTTTATTACGTTGTATCGAGCTAGCCACCTAGTTGCTGATAACTGAATAAAATTTCTGAATTTTTTATCTTCACCTAAATTTATTAAGTCATATATTCTTCTATATTCAATTCGCCTTAATGGACTACAAGAAAACCAGTTATAAATTTCACGTGCCAAAAAATCTAAACAAGTAGGAAGTTCATTAGCTGCTTTTGAAACGCATAAATGAAGAGAATGACAGGTACATTTTAATAATATTAAATTCGGAATATCTGCTCTTAACAAAGTAAAAAGCGAATTCCGATTGCCACATAAATTGCTAGCACCATCTGTGCCTATCGCTAACATATTTTTTAACGGTAAATTTACTTTAGTTAAATAAGTAGTTAATACTTCATACAAATCATTAGCAGTTGCTCTTTCAATTTCAATTAAACCCAAAAAGTCTGTTACAATCATATTGTGTGTCTCGTTATAATATCTTACACAGAGAGCCATATATTTATTTACAGATACATCCGTAGATTCGTCCAGAATAAGGGAATAGCGCTTATTTCCTATACTTCTTACAAGTTCAGAGAGTACTGCACAACTTATAACATTTTTTATAATACTCGTACATTTTGTATGATGCAATCGAAGTTCCTCCAAATTAGATCCTTTTCCAATTGTTTTTAAAAGCTCACCAAGGTGATCAATCGACCTTACTGACGAATGGTTTACTATATGCATCACAAGTTTTAAATCTCGTATTTTCTCTTCATTAGTAAATGATTTGGATGTAACTTAAAATAGAAATAAAATTAGTCACAATTATTTACGCTGAAGCAATACATCATACTTGCAAAATTTAAAATTGTAGCTTTTTTGGGGGGAATATTTGACCTTTTCTTGTGTATTTTTGTTTTTGCATGCCTTTGTAAATCAGAAATATGTGCTCTAAGAGATGTTTGGCATGTAATACAATATGCCTCATTCAAGTCATTCTGGTTATAATATGGTAACGTCTTGTATTCTTTTAACCAACCTAAAATTTTATTAAGCATAGAGATAAATATAAATTAATTATAGTTATTTATGAACAAAATAACTTTTTCAGACGACCATCTATGAAAGTAGCTATAACAACACGCTAAATAACAACAGAATGTGCAACATAACACGCTAGTGATGTTATGAATCTAACACACTAGTGATGTTATGAGTTTTTAGTTCCATTAATCGACATCAGATGGCATTTCGGCAAAAAGTTAAATAAAATATAAGATAATTTACAATAACCGTCAAGTTGAACATTAATAATTATTATATTTGCTAATATTTATGTATCATTTAGTATTATTTATGTAATGTAGTTTTAGATTACGCGCGTGTAACGGATTGAGTTGCGCCGAGCGCCGGTAGTTGAACCTAACCTCAAACGTCAGCTGGCAGCGGTTTTGCTAAATGAAAATTTATCAACACAAAACATTCCAAGATAAAAGCCCGGTTAACTTTTATAACTGTAGTAACAACACTATTAACATTACATTTGTAAATAATAAATAATAAAAATAAAATAAAAATTTGCTTATAACAGTAAGAAGTGTATTAGTGTAAACAATTTTTTTTAAATATTTTGTGGTCGTCTGAAAAATAGTGTACATAACTCGCTCGAAAGTGTCTAGCATGCTCGTGTATTAAATCACTCGTCTTCAATCTCTACACTCGCACGCTATTTACCACTTTCCACGCTTGTTATGTAATGTACTAATAATACACACAACGCATCTCGTATCAATGATAATAAACAATAATAAATAGTACGTACCTTTTGCCCAATCTTGTTTCTCCCATTCATTAAAGTATTTTCTCTTGTATTTTCCATATTTTCCCATTGTTTTCAATTTAAAACAACAAGAACCAAATCAAAACACACGTGACGTGACAAAAATAACTAGTAATGTAATATTACATAAATGAATGAAGAAGAATGAATATAATCAGGAATACAATAACACAAACAATACAGATTTACTTGCAAAATTACATTGCGTTAGCGTTACTGCGTATTGCTTCTGCGCATTATATAGCAGCTGTATAGCTCGCAACAAGAACAAGAACTAGAACTAGTAGCGAGTAGTTACTTGTAAGAACATAGGTAGCGTTGCCTGTATCAACTTCCCCTTATGCATTCTGAATTTTGAAAATACTTTTACCTAAATCAGTAAATATAATTGGATATATTACAATATCGCCTATTTTTCACCAAAATTTTATTATAAATCGCCCAAAAAATGAAAAATCGCCAACATCGTTTTTCTATCGCCAAAAACATCTTTTTGTAGCCCATTTGGCGATAAAACGCCCAATCTGGACACCCTGGCGAATACTGGAATGAGCCGTGGCCCGTGGCGTCGCGCGTCGCCTATATTGCGTTATCTCTCCTATGAGTCACATACAAGCTTGGAAATGCAACGCACAAAGCTGGCAACTCCTAATATTTAACCGCTAGGTGCGCTTTTTCCGACCCCAATTTAAATTACTGCGTATAAGTAACAATGTAATAACCAAAAGCTTTCACAGTAAAAAACAATAAGTGCAATACAATTATTATGAAATAAATGGTTTTTAAAAAATAAACTCCTTTAGAGTATTAAATCTTTAATATTTTTCGATTTATTGGTTTTTTATCTACTTTTTTTTACCACAATAGTTCTCGCAACGTTATCCACCATGAGTTTTAAAATTTGTTCTAATAAAATAGACAGTAATAACGTATTTTCACATAATGTTGCATTTTAATTCTTCTGTTCATTTTTTTCTAATCCGTCTTTAATTTTTTTAACACTGACGTATAAAAATAAATCTTCTTTATTTTTCTGTCTCGAATCTTTTAATTCTGCTTTCAATTTCAAATTTTCTTTCATTTAGTTTTTACTTACTTTCTTACATTTGCAAAGATATTAATAATAAGCTTATTATTATAATTTCATATGCTTTTAAGAGATATTTAGCATTATTTATAATATTGTGTCAAATGATATTTGTTTATAATTTTTGTGTTACTAAACCACACATCATTTGTGTAGCTTTTGTGTAAATATCCGTCTACGTTTTAACTATTTTAAGAAAACTTATCAATAAATTTGTTTAAAAATCGTTTTTTATTGTAAAATAGATATATATATATATATATACACCATGATTAGGCAGTAACAATGATCAATTGTTAATATTTATTGTGAAATAACATTTGAAAATCGCGTTTTGGCTTCAACAAATAAATTAAATTATTATCTTCGTAGCCTGGTAATCTCTAATATAAATAATATGGTTTTAAGAGATATTTAGCATTATTTATATTATTTCAAATGGTATTTGTTTATAATGGGGGATTCTACCATTGTAAAGAAATAGTAAAATTTGATAATTATAAGGTAGCATACGCTAAATTAAGAGTTTTAGTAAAAATTCCCAGCCTACTAATTGGATCTTATCGTAAAAATTCGGATAAATTCGTTCAATTTTAAAGCAATTCGTAGTATTAAAAAGTTATAATTATTTTTAGTTTAACTGTATTTTATTTTTATCGAAACCTACAGCTATCTTTCACGCACCAACGACTATAGTAGGCTGCGCGAGAAAGATACCAATAGTTATGACGTCACAGTGGCACTAAAAATAAATTCAAATATCGCAAAGTAATCATTCAAAAAATGTTTTATTTTAATCTTAATCGTTATTTATTGAGTAGTACTTTTAGGATAAAGTGTACATTTTATTATTTTTTGTTATGGTGGACGACTCGATTATTAATCCATACATAAACCTTTACATTTCCTTAAATAGTATTTTAAAAAAAAATACAGAAAGAGATTTCATACTGGCTGATAAAGTGATTTATAATGTAGGGGATAAATAGAAAAATGAGCACTTAAATTTTTGTTTTTAAACGATGGCGCAATATATAAATTCCTAATACGTAGACGTAGACTATAATTATAAAATTTTGAAACAAGTTTATCGTACAGGTAACGAGAAGTACTAGTTATTAAAATTTTACGAATTAGGGTTAAATACATTTTTCTGTATTACAAAAGAAATAAAAAAGACAACTGCAATTAATCTGTGAAACAAACTTAAATAATATATTTTAAAATATTTAAACACTCATCTGTTTTTACAAATTTTCAAATTATAAATTATAACGTAACGTTTCACACACACACGTACAAAAAATTGCTTGTAGATGCAGACAGCAGATTACTGAGCTCGTCCCCTACCCTTCAGTCGTATGCGTTCTCATTCTCGCCAAGCGCACTCATTCAGTATTTATGTTAGGGCTGCAAAAAAACATCGATGTGATCGATCTGATCAGAAAATCTATTGATCGATCAAAATGATCACAGACAATATTTAATCGATCTGATCGATTAATCGAAAGATCGATCCATCAGCTGGTCAAAGTTATGTGAACGCACGCTCGTATCATGATTAATACATTAGCTTTTGATATGGTTAATATAATGTTATAAGAAATGACTGGCCAATACTAAAAAAAATCAAATTGTTATAATTATTGAGAATATCTACTCACCTACATTGATTTGACCGATTTCTGTAAATCAATTTGACCAAGATCGATCAAATGATATGAACGATCAAAATTAAGGATCAAAATCCAATCAGAATTTTTCAAAATCGAAAACAAATTTAACATATGCCTATAACTATATCCTTGCGTTAAAAAAAATTATAGCATTAATTTTACTATTTTAAAAAAGTTGAGTATTTAATTCACTTAATAACTATATAATTTTATTCTTAATAGATTTACAAAAATGGAATAATGTTTATAAATAAGCATAAAGTTACCATATCCATATATAATTAAGTTTTAACTAACAAAACTGACGACGCGCACTATACAACGTATAGCATTATTTCCACCATTTTAAAAAAGCTGAGTATTGAATTCACTTAATAACCATATAATTTTATTCTTAACAGATGTACAAAAATGGAATAATGTTTATAAATAAGCATAAAGTTACCATATCCATATATAATTAAGTTTTACTAACAAAACTGACGACGCGCACTATACAACGTATAGCATTATTTTCACCATTTTAAAAAAGCTGAGTATTGAATTCACTTAATAACCATATAATTTTATTCTTAACAGATGTACAAAAATGGAATAATGTTTATAAATAAGCATAAAGTTACCATATCCATATATAATTAAGTTTTACTAACAAAACTGATGACGCGCACTATACAACGTATAGCATTATTTTCACCATTTTAAAAAAGCTGAGTATTGAATTCACTTAATAACCATATAATTTTATTCTTAACAGATGTACAAAAATGGAATAATGTTTATAAATAAGCATAAAGTTACCATATCCATATATAATTAAGTTTTACTAACAAAACTGACGACGCGCACTATACAACGTATAGCATTATTTTCACCATTTTAAAAAAGCTGAGTATTGAATTCACTTAATAACCATATAATTTTATTCTTAACAGATGTACAAAAATGGAATAATGTTTATAAATAAGCATAAAGTTACCATATCCTTATATAATTAAGTTTTACTAACAAAACTGATGTCGCGCACTATGTAACGTATAGCATTATTTTCACCATTTTAAAAAATCTGAGTATTGAATTCACTTAATAACCATATAATTTTATTCTTAACAGATGTACAAAAATGGAATAATGTTTATAAATATGCATAAAGTTACTATATCCTTATATAATTAAGTTTTACTAACAAAACTGATGTCGCGCACTATGTAACGTATAGCATTATTTTCACTATTTTAAAAAAAGCTGAGAATTGAATTCATTTAATAACCATATAATTTTATTCTTAATAGATGTAAAAAAATGGCATAATGTTTATAAATATGCATAAAGTTACTATATCCTTATATAATTAAGTTTTACTCACAAAATTGATGTCGCGCACAATGCAACGTATAGCATTATTTTCACTATTTTAAAAAAGCTGAATATTAAATTCACTTAATAACCATATAATTTTTTTATTTTTATTATAGGTATTTTTGGGGCCCTTCAACAACTGGGTTATTAGGACCCCGTTACGGTACATTAATATGATACAATTGCAACACTATATTCATATATACATAGTTTTGATCTTATATTTATATATACATACATTATATTTTATGCATAAGTTTAATATCAGTAAGATATTGTATTACATTTCTCATGGTTTTAGCGTCGTTTCTTAATGTTTCGGGTACTGTGTTTGGTATTTTAAATTTTTGTCTCTGATTATTATACAGGGTACATTCAACTAATACGTGTTTTACCGTTAAATTTACATTACATGTTTCACAAATTGGGGGTTGTGTCTTCTGGAGTATGTGTTGATGTGTTAGGGCTGTATGTCCAATACGTAATCGTGTGATGGCAGCTTGATGTTTCCGGTTGTCGGGGGTTCTCCAGGTGGATGTTGTGTTTTTGATTTCCCTGAGTTTGTTGTTCGTTATGTTCGTCCATTCTGTGTTCCATAAGTCATGGATTTTGGCCTTCAATAAGCTAATTATATCTGAGCTAATAGCTGTGATGTTGCTGATTTCTTTTTGGTACGCTTCTTTCGCAGCCATGTCTGCTTTTTCATTTCCTTCTATGCCGACATGAGAAGGGGTCCAAAGGAAACAAAGGTTTATGTTTAGGGAATTTTTAATATAGTGTATGGATTCCAAGATTTTTGTGAGATGGGGCGTCGGATTCTTTAGGTTTTTTAGGTTTTGGAGGAAACTTAAGGAGTCGGTGCATATTGTATAGTTATTTTCACTGTTTTTATTCTTAATGTATTTTAAAGCTTCCATGATACTAAATACTTCGGCTGAGTATGAGCTGGTTGAGTGTGGGAGATGGTAGTATTCAGTTGTGTCGTCGTCAGTGACTATTGCTGCTCCAGTGACGTTGTTTTTCTTCGACCCGTCAGTGTATATGAAGGAATGGTTTACGAACTTTGTTGATTTTATTTCTCGGAAAAGTGCTATGTATTCTTCTTTGGTTGTTGAACTCTTATTTAGTCTAGTGAGTTCTAGGTTGATTTCAAGTTCATTTAGCATCCAGGGAGGTATGGAGATCAGGATATTTGGTTCGATTTGCAGGAAGGAAAAATTGCATTTGTTCAAGATGGAGTGAATATACTTATGTAGAGGAGTTGTATTTTTTATGACCTGGATATTGTTGTTTGTTGAGAAAATTTGGGAATAAGTCGGGATTTTTGGATTGCCGGCGAGTTTTGTGATATAGGACATAGTGAGTTTTTGTCTTCGTATATGGAGCGGTTCTTCGTCGGCTTCGCATAGTATACTACTTACAGGACTAGTCCTGAATGCTCCTATAGCTCTTCTAATTCCTGTATTATGTATTGAATCTATCAGTTTTAACAGATATGGTTTCGCATTGGCATAGAGCATACATGCGTAATCTAATTTAGAACGTATAGTTGCTCTATATAGAGTGAGCAATGTATTCAAGTCTGCTCCCCACTTGTTATTGCATAGGGCTTTAATTAGGTTCATTCTTCGTAAACAGTCGGTTCTTAATTGTGTGATATGATCTTTCCAAGTTAATTTTTTATCCAGATGTACTCCTAGAAATTTTATTTTATTTACAAACGTGATTCTTGTTTTCTTCAGGAAGAGTTTTGGTTCTATTTGTGGTCTTGTAAGTCTGCAAAAATGGATAGCTTTGGTTTTTGTTTCAGCGAATTTGAATCCGTTTTGTTCGGCCCAGTTCTCTAAATTGTTAATGGTAGTTTGTAACATACTCTCTATTGTTTTTAGGTTTTTCCCTCTGCAGTATACGATTATGTCATCCGCAAAGAGAGATAATTTTACATGTTCGGCTAAATGCTTTTTAATGTTGTTTATCGATATGTTAAAAAGAGTAGGGCTGATAACTGATCCCTGGGGGATACCGTTTTGCTGTTTATAGATATCTGAGAGAACTCCATTTACACGAACTTTAAATTTTCTTTCTTCGAGAAAATTATTCATATAATTTAAAATGTTACCATCTAGTCCATATTCTTTCGCTCTTTTAATAATGTTGTAGTGCCATGTTGTTTCGTATGCTTTTTCTAAGTCAAATGATACCGCTATAAGATGTTCTTTATTGTGAAAGGCAGTTTGAACCTCATTAGTAAGTGATGTAAGCGCGTCTAGTATGGATCTTCCGCTCCGAAAGCCGCTCTGTTCTGGTAATAGTATTTCCTTGCTCTCTAAGTACCACATTAGGCGTCTATTTATCATCTTTTCCATTAATTTCCCCATAATGTTTGATAATGCAATAGGGCGATAGCTTTTAGCTTCCATCTTGTTTTTATCGGGTTTAAGGATAGGGATGATATGTATCATTCTCCACTGATCTGGGAATTTATTTTTCATCCATATGTAGTTAAATATTTCTAGTACGTGGTTTGTAGCTTTTTCTGGTAAATATTGTATCATTTCTGTGGTTATGTTGTCTGGTCCCGGTGTGGTATTATTTTTCAAATCTTCAATGGCCGTTTTTAGTTCTGTTTTTGAGAATGGAATATTGATTGGATCATTATTGCCTATAATTGTTATTTGTTCTTGTTCGACATTTTCTTTTATTTCTACAAATTTTTTATTGTACTGTTAGTTAGATGAGTTATGTTGGAAGTTAAGTGCGATTTCATTTGCTATCCTTTTTCTGTCGGTTATTATCTCTTGATTTTTTTTATAGTAGATATTTCAGTTGTAGTTCTTTTTCCTTTTATGCTTCTTATTTTGTTCCATACATCGTTTATGGGAGTGTTACTGTTTATCGAATTGACATATATTTGCCATGATTGTTTTTTACTTAGTTGTATTATTCTTCTAGCGTTTGCCCTAGTTTTCTTTAGTATGATTAAGTTTTCCAACGTTTTGTTATTTTTGTATTTATACAAGGCTTGCTTCTATTCCTTGGTCGCTTTATAGCAGTCCTCGTTCCACCATGGAGTTACTGTTCTTCTTTTTGTTATATTTTTGTATCCTATTGAGATTTCTGCTGCCGCTGTTAGTTTCTTTTCTAAATTATCTATTAATTTGTTAATATCACTGTTTTCATTAATGGATTCATAATCCGATTCTAGTTCTAACTTATATTGCTCCCAATCTGCTCTCTTTATGTTCCATTTTTTTGGTAATTCGCTTTCTATATTTTGTATGTTATCGATGTGTGTGATGTGTATTGGGAAGTGATCGCTTCCAAAGAGGTTGGGAAGGGCACACCAATGTAAATTTTGAGCAATTTGAGGATGGGCAAAGGATAGGTCTATTCTGGAGAATGTACCATTTCTGGCACAAAAATGAGTAGCGCTTCCATCGTTCATGAGAATGTCTTCTTCAAATATTTTTTCTATTATTTTTCCTTTTTTGTCAGTATCATCGGAGCCCCAAATAAAGTTATGGCTGTTGAAATCTCCTAAGATTAAATAAGGTTTCGGTAGTTGTTTTATAATGTTCTCAAGTGATTCATTATTAAAGTTCTTATTTGGGGGAATGTAAATATTGCATATTGTGATGGTTTCCGGTGTGTATATTTTTATTGCTTGTGCTTCTAGTTCGGAATTTATATTTACTTCGGTTGCATGGTATGAGTTTTTAACTAGAATTGATACTCCGCCACTGGCATGATTGTGAACTCTATTTTTATTATAGCTGATATAGCCGCGTAAAGTTGCTTTTTGTTTGTGTTTTAAGTGTGTCTCTTGTAAACATATATAATTAGGGTTAAATTGTGCGGTTATGGTTTGGATTTCAGGTAGATGGGTATAAAATCCATTAATGTTCCACTGAATTAACATCTTTAGTCTTTTCGTTTTTATCGCTTGTTTCTTGTAGAAGTTGAATTTTTATTTTGGTTTGGAGTCTGGTTATTCGGTTTTTGATTGATCTATGAGTTAATAGGGGATATATATTACGTAACATGTCCAGAATTTCTTGAACATTTTCTGTGTGTTCCCTTGCCATCGAAAGTGGGTCATTAGACCCATGTACATTTTCCATGAAAAATTTTATTTGTTGGTAGGTTAGTGGATATTTATCTGGGTTGTTTTCTATGTCATCTTTCGCTGGTTGTAAGAGTTCATCTATTGGGGGTGCTTGACTTGGGCTTGGACTTTCATATTGTCTCTTCTGTTTTTTATTAATTTGAGAAATATTCTCTTCTGTAGATTTTGTTAATTGCCGTGACCGTGATTCTCTTGTCTTCTTATCATTTCCCACTTTACAGCTCTCATTTTCATCTATGGTTACGTTTACTTCCTCGCTTTTATTATTTGCTTCGTTAGTTGTTATTATATCGTCTATTCGCTCGGAAGCGGGTCTTTTAAATTTATTTGTGTTGTTTTGCGTAAAGTTTGAATTTTGATCTGTGGTTGTGGATTGAGAATTTGTTAGTGTAGGACATTTCGAGGCTGGGTGACCTAATTCTTGGCATTTTAAAGCATTTAATGTTTTCACCGCTGAAATATATTCTGTAGGTAGTTTCTTCATGGGTTATTAAAGCACTATCGGGTAATGAGGGGCTTTCTGGAGAGACATACACTTGTCTCCTGAAACTCAGGATGTGGGCATATTCTTCCTCTTTAATTCCTACTCGTAAACTGTTTATTTGTGATACCATTTTAATTCCAAAGTCTTTTAATATTTTTTCAATTTCAGAATTAGGGATTGTGGGGCATACATTTGATATAATGATTCTTTGTGCGGGTGTAACTAGTCGGCGAATATTTATACATCGTTCTTCTATTTCGATAGTTGGGTGGTTAGTTATTATTATATCAGTGATTTCTTTAGATTTCATGAAAATGCATATTCTATTATTTGATATTTTTGATGCGGAGTGTATGTTTTTTCCTCCGACTAAACTTCCGATTGCTTTTATGTAGTCTATTATTTGCAGTTCATCTGCTGAGTCCATAATTATTGCTTGATCTTTTTTGGGGTGTATGTCATTTTTTAATTGTTGAGCGTAAGAGATTTTGTTGGGAGCTGTCATTTGTTGTGAATTCATTGTGTTTATAGTTGTGTTTATACCTCTGTAGTCAGAAGTATAAACTATCGTGTTTTTATACAAAATTTAACTAATTAGTGGGTGTGCTACCTGTCTAAGTAGGCTCATCTCTCTTCTCCGATTTTGGGGAATCGCTACTATTCCACAGGTGTAGCTAGTTGTCCGGATGAGAACACTCACTAAGTAGGTTTGGATTTTTAAGTAAAGGTTAAGTGAAATTTATTTTAATTTGGTAAAGTTAGTGAATTATGAGGATATGTGATATGACTGATGGAGTATTAAATGGATTTGGAACTTATGTAGGGGTAAGATGGATGGATGGTATTAAGATTTAAACAAGAAGGGTTTAATTTTTAAGAGCACTTATCACTGTTAACTATCACCTTGAAGGTTCACGGTCAACTCCCATATAATTTTATTCTCAATTGATTTACAAAAATGGAATAAAGTTTATAAATAAGTCTAAAGTTACCATATCCTTATATAATCAGCTCAATATATTTGTATATAAATTCCTTGGTAATACAAAACACCGGCCGATCTCTTGCCGATATATGAAAATTCTAGGTCCCCGGTCCCCGGCTGGGAAACTAAATTTACTTTTGACCTGATATTGTGCATATGTACATATATAGTTTATTTCATGAAAATTATAAAAAAAATAATACTTTTAATATTACCTTATTTTAAATAAAAATTGAATAATCTTTTTTACTTACATATAATATTTTTCATATTTTTATGAAGTATTAATATAATTAATTGACGTATTATAAATGTAAAATTATTTATAAGAAGTCAATTAAAAAAATATACACATTAAGTATATATGATATCTATAGAGTACGTGCATATTTTGTTGACATCTAAGTCATAATTAGCTAAGTGGAAGTAAACATCTGATAGTAAGCAATAATTCCAATTTTTGGCGTACACCAATATAAGAGTCATTAAAGCACTTGTGCCTTTAAAAGCGTTCCGCTTCACATTTTAAACTTTTCACGCTTGCTTTAATGGCCGTTTATACACTTGCATCATAATATACTATTTTTAATCTTAATCGTTATTTATTGACTAGTACTTTAAGGATAAAGTGTACATTTTATTATTTTTTCTTATGACGGTGACCCCATTGTAATAGTAGTAAATAAATTCATATTAACTATTTATAGGAACGAAAACATTGAAATTATAATTTTGAAATTTTTGGATTGTTAGTATCTATTTGAGCTACGGTGTTTGCATGATCCCATTACACATACATAGGTGCACATAAGCATCACAGTATAAAAATACTTCAACCAGTAGCGACACTTCGCATATTTCATGATACCAAAATTTGGGTAGGCGTGGCCAGTTCTGCTGATGAGAAGATGGCCGCTTGCTCGCAGCCACTTGTCTGATTGTTGTTGTTATTGTCATTTTCACGTATAAAATGAGTAGAAAAAAGAGAGGTAGTTATGTGTGATATGAAAAACTGTAAAAACTTTTACAGTGTCGGTGGAATGAGTTATTTTGGATTTCCTACAGACCCAGAAAGGTAATATTTAAGTTTTACATTAATAACCAAGCTTTCATTATTTGTATTTCCTCATTAATATTTGATAAAATTGTATTGCCGTATGCACTAATTTTTATAAATACAAATTTAAAATCATCCAAAGGGAAACGGAAGCAAATTATAGTAAAACATTTGTAATATTATACAAAATAAAAATATTTGTATTTATAAAATATAGTTTTATTATATTTAATATAATTATACTTATTTGTAACCAATGAAATAATAAATACCGTACTAATATATCATTCGCAAATGACATTTGTTCAAATTCCCGCCACGTTCCGCTTATACCAAGATGGCCGCTTACTCCATTCGATGCGACATGAAGATCAAAGGTGCCGACAACAAGTGTCGCTACTGGTTAAGTATTTTTATACTGTGTAAGCATTAAGAAGAAAATACTAAAATCAAATATCGAGGAACACAAAACGATCTCTGACATAACCATATCATGTATAGGCATCAGGTAAAAAAGAAAAAGATAAATTATATCCGCTATATGTGCAATAAATTCAATTTTTCATGAAGATTATAATAAGAAGCTTAACGAATCTTATTTGGCAACGTGGGAAGCGGCAACGGCGCATTCCAGGAAGAGACATGACGCTGTGCTGTGCGCCGAAGGGGAGGGGGGGTTAGTCCCAGCGACTGACGAATGAACAGACCAGTCGCGCCCAAGAGTAGGGATTAGACTTGTTCGCCGACAAGAGTCAAGGCGGCGGCGGCGAATTGTTAAAATAATAGCGGCGGCGGCGGCGCGCCGGCGTATTTCTTTACTCTTTGACGGCGACGGCGTACTTGCTGTTTCAGCGGCGCGCCGGCGTTTTAATACAAATACTGATGTGATTTACTCAATCATACCTATATAAAACGTGAACTACATTTTTTCTTTACAATTATCAATTATCACGTATGAATATAATTTAGTTTACGGATAATGAACTTCGTTTTGCTGTTACTGTAAATCCTGTAACAGAAAATACTCGCTCACTGGTAGTACTAGTACCAGTACCAGTTAAATATAGGATTCTCATTTTCTTTCTGATCTGATAGTTTTCTAAACATTTTTTACAATACACTGTAATTCTCGCTATTTGATTTTGAACACTAAAGTTATTCTATTCTATTCTATTGCAGACAGAAAATCCCTATCTAAGAATATAACGGGATATTCAAATATTTTCACTATTAATTGACTACATATAACAAATACATAAACTATAATTCTAGCAAATAAAAAATAAATAGTAATTCTTCAAAAAAAAAAAAAATTTCAGTCTGGTCTCCATCTGCTACTTATTTATAAATACATACATGCTTTTAACATGTTTTTTAATGTGATCGGGACCCTCATTAAATATGCAGCAGTTAAATTCACTACATCGGTATAGGTGATTACTATATTATATAAGAACAATTTCTGCATGGCGCGAATGTTTAAATATTTTCCAAATTTTATATATAAAAAAATTACCACAAAATTGAAAAATCCTTCAATCCCTGGTAATACTTAAAAATCCTACGATTTGGGAACACTGTGTACAGTACAGATGACAGATCAGAAAAGCAATAAGCAGTGTTGAAAATCTCAAGAAAACAATTTCTGTACGTTAATATTACTTTCAAAAATATTTGCGATTAATGATTTCATTTACTGAAAATATAACCATTTATTATAGTATAATAATAATTAATACAGACGAGAACAACGACGGCGCGTCGTACAACAGATAGGCGACGCGCCGGTAATTGAAACAACGGCGGCAGTGGCGTGAAAAATATGTCGGCGGCGGCGGAGTGGCGCGGCGGGCACAGGTCTAGTAGGGATACGCAATCGAAAGATAGTATTGATATTTTTACTAATATAAAGTATCGGACAGAAGTATCGATAAGTACTCAAATATCGATTTGAAAATATCAATATTAGTAAATATCGATACAAAAGGATCAAAGTTATATTAATCAATAACATGTAAATAAAAAATAAATTATGACATTAAAAAAACAAGATATATTTATTTTGTACAAAATCTTCGAAATAATATTATATTAAAAAATATAATGTATAATTATAAATAAAAGTACAGATTCTAGAAAAACATGCAGCTGCAACAAGTGTCAGTCGAACATGAGCAGTGAGAGTGCACGCGAGACGCGCGTACAATAAACTTTAAGTGTACCTATCTATTGTTAACCATTGTAATTATACATGTATAATTGTAATTATTTATATTTAATATACGTAATGTTCAATACAAAACTGAATATAGTGGCTTAACAATGCAGATCTTTTCCTATATTTCACTAAATTACTATTTAACACAAATAGTACATTTTGTTTAAAATAAAAATCTAATTCTAATTTGGCGGTTATTGGAAAATGTGGAATATTTACTTACATTAAAATATATTTTGTTGTTATTTAAACATAAGATTGAATGGGTGTGCAGATCTACAGAAATCCATATAAGAGTGACTTTATTTACGGTTTTTAACGCAAATACTACATTTTGTTTAAAATAAAACCCTAATTCTAATTTATAACTCAATTGTTTATAATTATTATTATTATTGTTAATATTTAAAACCGATTTCTACGTATTTTGTTAAGCTATATGTAAATTTTTAAACATTGTGAGAATATAACTCAATTGTTTATAAATATTATAGCTGGGTGGCGGTGATTGCAAAATGTATATTATGTATTTATATTAAAATATTTTGTTTTTATTTAAACACAAGAGTAAATATTAACGCAAATATTACATTTTGTTTAAAATAAAACACTAATTCTAATTTGATGGTTATTGCAAAATGTGGATTACGTATTTAAATTAAAATATATTTTGTTGATATTAAATTAAGATTAAATTTTTGTGCAGATCTATAAAAATCCATACGCTGATGATTTTATTTATGATTTTTTAAAATAAGAGTTTATTAAAGAAAGCATATAATTAATATTTATTATTCCAGTTTTACAATTTTCCAGATGAAGTAGAATACTTTCTTGATAAACACAAGTATTAGTTACTGTTGAAGACGCTTGTTAATATTACATATTCATTCACATTCTTCAATTTCTTGGGAGTCACACTACACCATAAAGTCTTTGTATGCATATTCATATTGTCTGGTTGATTTATGGGGAATAAAACTAAAAATTTCACTTTGCGGTGCTTCTAACACTTCAGGAGACAAATTGTCTTTGTCACTTTATGATATCATTTTAATTGCTTGAATATTTTACTTGCAATATGTGAATTATGATGTGAATCGCGAACGTCGCAGAAAATTTAAGATAAAAATTTGATGTGACCAACACAATACCTCCCGCTATTTACCTATGGGGTCTCGTTGCCTGATGTCTGGTCGCGAATCTGGGGAATCCGATTCGATCCCGATCAACATCAAATAATTCGAATTTTAAATGGCATAAAATTCACCCTCGTGATAAACGTCCGCACAATACAATATATCATTACCGAAATGTGTGTATAAATCAGATTAGCACACCCAGCAATGGACAATATGCCTTGATAATATATTTATTTGTTTCTTTATTTAAATACTTACCTGCATATTTACGAATGCTACAAATTATGGACTTTAAGTTCTATTCCATAAAACTATTGTTATATTTACAATTTTCCTTTTAAAACGTTACTCTTATTAATTTGAAATGATTATGTTTTTGACAGTGATATTTATTTGTCAGTTACATACATTTGAGCTGAACTATGTAACCACGAAAATGTGTGCTGAACAAATTGAAAATCTAGCCAGCATCTGACCAAGACGGACGTTGGTTGAAAGTTGTAAAAGTTAGCGGTCGGCTTATTCGCTTTGTGCTTTCCAGGTAGACAACGAAAAATACCGTTATGTTAGTATGGATCAGAACCGTAATTCGCCATCTATTAGGGATATTTGTATATATACAGAGAAGTAGTTGTACGTTAAAGCGCTACTACATCATGGCGCTGTTTAGAAAACGCACCCTTAAAGCATAAGCTCCGAGATATAATTTTTATATTACTTTATAAATTTATCCATAAAATATATAGAAAAAGTATTAAAGCAAACTTGTAGAAAATGGAATAATCTTTAATTTTTATAACAACAAATTGAGAAAAAATATATAAGGTATTTTTGGAAGAAAAACTGTCTTGAGCTTCAAGTAAACTGTCATTTCCGGTTATCCGATTGCCACCAAAATCTAATGGCTTCTTTCCATATTAGAGTACGGTAGAAATACATGGTTTCAAAACTTTCTGAATGATAATATTTGACTTAAAACGACACACACACACGCACACGCACACACACACACACACACACACACACACACACACACACACACAAACACACACACAGACATCATCGTGAAAATGTTAAAAATGGATTCTAGGGACCTTAAAACGTGGTTATTTACTAAAATCTCGATATGCGATTTTTAGTACGATCCCTATACCTCCCTTACCAAGGGTAGCGGGAGGTAAAAATTAAAACGTTTGTTTGGCATCTATTGTCAACTAGTAGTCAACTCCTGGTTTAATAGCAATTATAAATATAGTTGTCACGGTAATATAAAATGTCACAATAATTAATCTTAAACGTCAATTTTTTTTATATTTTTATTAATTTTGGAACATAGTTTTCGAAAAACGTTGTATGACTTGATTGCGAACTGCTTTTACATTCTCGAATGTAAAAGTAACATTTACTTGTTTAATGTTTTAAATGTTTAAATTTATTATATGTAATTCAAACTATTTTGCAGCGCCATTTGTTACTTTCTTTGTCGTATTACAATGATTCTAAATAGCCCCTTAGCACCATCTGTCGAGTTTCATGTAGTTATGCTGTTTCCCGCTAGGGGATTAAGGCTAAAACTGTGTTTAGGAAGCCTTTTAGAAGTATAATCGCGTACAAACTTATTTTGGCGATGTTAAACAATTTAACACTACCAAATTATGCGGATAAATTAATAGCAGTAACTACTTTAAAAGATATGCTTAAAACATATGTTTACATACAAATAATACGAATTATCCCTTGGGAATAGGAAGCCATGAAGCCACCTATATATTGGCTTCGGATACCATGTTTTCAATGCATGCATGGCTTCGCAAACATAGGAAAATGAATATATATATATATATATATATATATATATATATATATATATATATATATATATATATATATATATATAAAGTAGCACGCACAATGCAAAAAACAACAAAAGAAAATACGTATAAAAATACTCAGAAGAAAAGTAAATATATATATATATATATATATATATATATATATATATATATATATATATATATATATATAAAGTAGCACGCACAAGGCAAAAAACAACAAAAGAAAATACGTATAAAAATACGTAAAAAAATCCAAAAATAATGAAAAATCAAAACAAAGGTACCTTCTTTGGATAAACTTAGAAAGAAAATTTTTGCAATACTTTTATGCAGAAAAACAACAAAAGAAAGTACGTATAAAAATACCTAAAATATATAAAAAGTAATGAAAAATTCAGAAGTAAGTTCTGTCGATCAACTTACCAAGAAGATTTTTGCAACATGAAATGTAGAATCACGAATGCAACGATGCAAAAACCAGCAATACAAAATACGTTTAAAAATACGTAAAATATTTAAAAAAGTAATAAAATCTCAAAAGAAAAACAACTTCTCTTAAGAATTTTTTACAGAACACAAAATGCAAAAAAAGAGAGTACCTACGTATAGAAATACGTAAAAATACAAAAAATATTCAAAAAAGCAAAAGAAAACCCACAAAAACACAAAATATAAAACACTGTCGCTACAAAATAATCAAAAACTCGTACAGATCAAAGTAGCAGTAGCAAATCCTCACAAATAGAGCGGGAAAATGTTATGTATTAAGATTGCAATAAAATGATATTGAAAATTCTTAATGCCAAACTAAAAAAATAAAAATAGGTAAAAATGCATCTAATACCAACAATCACAAATACACTAGATATAACTTCATAGCATGTGTTATGTTTTCGGCTAGACAGAACGAGACAACAAGGATAGAGATATATTGAGGCACCTCCTGGAGTAATCGCTAGATGTCACTGCTTGTTCTTGTACTATATTTGAAACATTTGAATTATTATTAACGAACCCCAATTATAAAATGCATGAAAGAAATTGATATTAGTATTAGGACAGGATAAAAAGAATTGTGTATAATTATTTATTGTATTCTATTGATCTGTAAACAATATGATTTTTGTATAAATGCTTCTTATTCTATTTGTACTTTTTTCTATTTTTTTTACGCTGAATCCAGATTTTGATATATACGTATGTCTAAAATTAAATTAAGTAATTGAATGCATGATTATTTAATAGCCGCGTGTCTGAGTGTCTGGTCACGAATCTGGGGAACCGGATTCGATCCCGACCAACGCCATATATTTCGAATTTTAAATGGCACAAAATTACCGCAATCTCTACACAAAGCAGATTGGCACACCCAGTAGTTGGTAAAATGCCGTGATGATATATTTATTTATTTATCCTGATCCAGCATAATATGGTTATAAAGATGTGTGTTCAATAAAAAACCTAATTCGAAGTAGAGTATGAACAGAGAAACGTATGTCTGATCAATTCAAAAGTCTAATTGTCATAATTGATCTTGAAACGTAATTTTAATGAGAAAATATAATAAAGAAGAATACAGTATATTGCCATTCAGCGTTTTCTAATTTGTTTCTATTTCTAATATAAGATTCAAGAAGAAAAGCTTTGATTTATTTAGATAACATTTTTGTCAATATCTCGTGTCAAATTGACATTTAATAAAACATTTATATTGACATACGTTTCTTTGTTCATAGCTTAATCCGAGTTTTTTTTAATACAAGTCTAAAATACCCGTAGGTAAATTTCTCATGGTAGTATTAATTAATTGTTTTTTTTATATTATTTCTAAAATTGATACCATTTGCTTTTGCATGTCTTATGCATTTTTCTGCAGCCCTGCACACGTCTATAACAAAATCAGATGCCTGCTGTAAATTGCCGTAAAAATGAATAAGAACGATAATTTTTTGGAATTATGCACATCTTATTTCAATACTTACTTGAAAAAGGCATATTTATAGAATAATAACAACGAAAAACAGAAAACAAACAAAACAGAACAACTGCCAAAATCCAAACAAGGGAGCAAAGTGTTACAAATTTATTATAATGAGTGTAGACATCTGTCGACAAACTTTAGAGTAGACATTATATATCTCTATCTCTGCACACCATCAGCACCACTGCACCTGATTACCGAGGCTGGTTCGGGAGCTAAAGCTGGCAGCCCCAGCACCGAACTCGTGCGCTGTGGGCTAATCACCTACACGTCTTAAAAATACGACGATTCGAGTAAATGCAGTGAAATTAAGCCGGACGGACAAAAAGGAAACGATATTTTCAGCAAAGACACGGACACGAGTAGGGACATGGAATGTAAATACGCTATACGAATCCTCAAAACTTGCCCAAGTCATTAAAGAAATGGACAACTACCATCTAGACATTCTGGGACTTAGCGAAACTAGGTGGAATGGCCAGGGTGAACATACAACAGATACAGGACACACACTACTATTTGCAGGAAGAAACCCCAATGAAGCTCACCTGTACGGTGTAGGCATACTGCTCACAAAAATCGCTAAGAAATCTCTACTCTCTAAGAAGCTCAATTTACTTTTGGACGTCCGAGTACGTAGATGAGCAGATGTTGCAAGCGACCACCATCTCTTAGTAGCAGAAACTAAACTGAAACTAAGAGCACACAAACGAAATTCAAGGTTCAATCAAAGACACCTTCACTTCAACCTTGAAAAACTAAAGGGACAGACAGGACAAGACTTTGCAACCAAACTGGAAAAAGAACTCGCGCCTCTGGTACCAGAACCAGCAACTAATAGCGACGAATTATGGTCAAAAGCAAAAGATATAATTATAAATACAGCCGAAAACACATTAGGCATAAAGAGCATCGAGAGGAAAACATGGATATCAGAAAGCACATGGAAGAAAATAGAACAACGAAAGAAAATCAAGGCCCAACAAAACAGAGAACTTAACCGCGAAACAAAACAAGAGCTGCAGAGGAGATACACAGAAGCCAATAAACTCGTAAAGGTCGCAGTAAGACAAGATAAAAGGAAAAGAATCAACGCGCTAGCTAACAAAGCCCAAGAAGCAGCAGAATCAGGAAAACTTAAAGAATTATATGAAACTACAAAGAAACCTGCGAATAGAAACTGCCTTCAAAACAACATACTAATCAGAAACAAAAACAACATTCTCCTCACTTCAACGGAAGACCTGATAAACAGATGGTATGAACACTTCAGTGAAGTACTCAACACTCCCATCGCTGAAGCGGATACTCAACCCCACACACAAGCAATTCACCCCCTTTCCCGTAGAAAAATACAGAAGTTGAAAACAACCCCACCTACTAAAATAGAAAACAAAAATGTAATCCTAAATCCGAAAAATCACAAAGCAGCGGGACCCGACAACATCCCAACAGAAATCATGAAACACGGGATGAGACCACTAAAAGATTTCTTGCACTCACTCCTAACGCAGGTGTGGAATAACGAGGTTATTCCACCCTCTTGGTGTAATATTTTTATATTATTATATATTTAATCATTTACACTTGGTGGTTGAGAATAATAATTTATTGCTTTATTATATACAAGTTTGACGTATCTGATCTGTTCTATCTATTATTGTTTTTTAGTGCAATGCCAACTATGGTATTTCAGTTACCATAGTTACATGAATATATCACTCGCCCCTTCTTTACACAAAAATAACTATTTAAAATTTTGCATAATTTAATTTTTCAGGTGGTCTAACTATACGACCGCTTTTAGTAATATATTCATGATTATTACTATTGGATTGGGGCATATTATGTTTCTTTGGAGTTACAACTATTCTGGTATTTCTGGAAGGGTCTTTTTCTAAAAACGAAGCGTTGTTTTCATCTTCTTTTTCTTCCAAAACGTTTGCAGATTCTGTAGTCGACGTAGGCTCATTGAGAGGTCGAAGCCTGTTTCGTCGGTATAGAGCATCGTCGATCTTGACATTGTAGTCGTTCGGACCTGACTTGCAAATGACAACTCCTGGTTTCCAACTTCTGCTTCTTTCTTGCATCAGAATAGACTGATGAGGCTTAAGCGTGGAGAGTTTCTTTGTGCGCATGTCGTAATAATCTTTCTGTAACATTTGATTAGCTTTTAGTTGTTGTTTTACACTTACTGGTTTCTTCGGCTTCAAATTGTTAATTCCCATTGGCAAGAGTGTTCGTAATCTTCTGCCCATTAATATGAGACTTGGTGAGGGTAAATTTAATTTGGGTGTTACATTGTAATTAAGTATAGCAAGGAATGGATCTTCACCATCATTGTAAGCTTTAGTTAAAAGGCCTTTAACTGTTTGTATTGCTCTTTCTACCATTCCATTTGATTTTGGATAATGTGGACTGGATGTTGATAAAACAATATCGTATTGTTTCCCAAAGTTCTTAAATACAGTTGAATTGAACGGCGGTCCATTATCAGAATAAATTTCCAGTGGTAGTCCAGTTATCGAAAATGTGTTTTTCAGAGAAGATATGACAGACTCAGCATTTTTATTTGTCAGTTTATTCACAATGACGAAGAGTAGTCAACAATAACTATGAAATTTAAATTGCCCAAGTTTTTAAAATCTATGCCAATTTTCTGCCAAGGGTAGTCAGGTACTTCATGTGGTATAAGTGGTTCATTTGTATTAGCTTTAGAATATTTTTGACAAATTAAACAACTCAATACATAATTTTCTATATCAGATGACATACCAGGCCAGTAGATTGCTTCTTGTGCTAATTTCTTACATGAAACTATACCTTGATGGGCTTGATGTATTAGTTTCAAAAATTCTTGTCGTAAACAATTTGGTATAATAATACGATTCTTGTAGAAAAGAATATCTTTGTTCAAGTGGATATCATTTTTAGTAGACCAAAACTTTTTTATTTCTGGTAGTAAGTTACTTTTGTGAACTGGCCAACCATGGAGAACATAATATTTAATTTTTTGTAGAACTTCATCTTCCTCTATTGCATTTTTTAATCTTGTTTGTTTTTCTTTGGTTGTAGCTACGACGCAAAATATTTGTATATTTTCATCTAAATATTTTGTATCAATATTTTCTTGGCATGGATCACGGCTAAGATAATCAGCAACTTGTTGCTGTTTTCCTGGAATATATATTAGATTAAAATTATACCTCAATAATCTAATAGTTAATCGTTGTATTCGAGGAGATAATTCATCCAGAGGTTTTTTTAGAAGACCTACTAATGGACGGTGATCTGTTTGAATTTTGAATTTACGGCCATAAAGATAATAATTAAAGCGTTCACAGCCAAATACGACAGCTAGCAATTCCTTTTCGATGTGGTTATATCTCTGTTGATTAGGGGTAAGGGATACTGAGGCATATTCAACAGGATGACCATCTTGAGAGATGTATGCGCCAATTCCGTAAGGACTAGCATCCACAGAAAGTATAGTTTCTTTTTCTGGATTAAAAAATGATAATACAGGTGCTGACGTTACTAATTGTTTCAAACGATCGAAGCATTGTTGTTCGTTTGAAGTCCATTGCCACTGTGTTTGATTGTTTAACAGCGAACGCAGAGTACTTGTTAGCTGCGATAAATTTGGTATAAATTTTGACAAATAAGTGATCATACCTAAAAACTTTTGTAAATCTTTCTTATTTTCCGGTATCTTCATGTCACATATGGCTTGTATTTTCTTCTTATCGGTCATAAGTCCTTCTTGTGTGATTATGTGTCCTAGAAATTTCACTTTCGTTACACAAATATGTGATTTTGTTAAGTTTAGAGTTAAACCACTCTCAGCAATTTTATTTAAAATATTTCTTAAATTTTGATTGTGTTCCTCCAAATTTTTTCCAAAAACTAAAATATCATCAAAATATGCGATTACTCCTTTAGAACCGTCTAGAATTTGGTAGACACATCTTTGGAAGACTTCTGGTGCTGAACAGATACCATATGGCAAACGTAAATACCGATATCGACCAAAGCAAGTCGCTACTGTGCACAAAAAGGAGCTTTCATGATGTAGTGGTATTTGGAGGAATGCAGAGGATGCATCTAACAGAGAAAAATATTTGGCACCTGCTAGTTCTGCAAATAAAGAATCTTGAGTGGGAATTTGAAAATTTTCACGTCTTACATATTTGTTAAGATATCTTGGATCCATACACAATCAAATATCCCCATTTGCTTTTGGTGCAATTACCATTGGATGTACCCAGTCAGTTGGTTCAGTTACAGGAACTATTATTTTTTCTGCCACCAATTGATCTAATTTTTCTTTAACTTTCTGTTTGAGAGCAATAGGTATTTTCCTGGCTGGACTTATATGTGGCTCAGCATTTTCCTTTAGTCTTATTTTGTATTCCATGTTTACTTTACCTATACCTGCAAAAACTGAGTTGTATGTTTTAATAACTTCTTGAGCACAATCAGAGGCTGATTGATCTTTTAATTCACAAATCATACTTTTCAATATTTTGAGTTTTTTAATTGCATCAAAGCCTAGGATTGAACTTGCACGAGTAGACTTCAATATATAAATTAATAAATTTTCCTTTACATCGTTACATTCACAATTTAAGTATATTTTACCAAGTATTTCAATTTTATGACCGGAATATGATGACAAATTAGCACTTGTTTTTGACAGTTCCTTGAAATTTCTTGAGAGCTTTTTAAAATCATCTAAATTTAAAATATTTACTTGACTTCCAGTATCAATTTTTAAATTTAATTTATTATTTCCTATCTTTATTTCCTGTAACCAGTCTACAGTATTAACTTCACAGTTAGTTACAGACCAAACAATATTATTTTCTTCATCAGTTTCATTATTACTATGTTCATCAACTTGATGAACATTGATTATAGTTTTGCAAAACTTACGGAAATGTCCTTTTAGTTTGCATTTACTACAAACCCGATTAAATGCAGGGCATTTTCCATAAACATGTTCAGTTCCACAGCGTGTACATTTGAATTTATTCTTAGTTTTGATATTCCTATTTTCATGGCACTTAGAATCGTCGCTGTACTGTTGTAAATAATGTTTCTTTCTTCCTTCCTGTGAATTAATAGCATTCACAGTTACAGTTTCTTTCAAAATTTCTTTTTGAGTAGTTTCGCTGCTCTCCATAGATCTACAAATTTGAATAGCATCATTTAGTTGAATATTACAAGATTGGAGTAATTTTTCTTGTATTCTGGGATTTCGAATACCCAGTACAATCCGATCACGAATTAGTATATCCTTGTCTGAAAATTCACAAGTAGCTGCAAGTTGCCTCAAAACCGTTAAAAATTGGTCAAATGTTTCGTCTGCTAACTGATCCCTCTTGAAAAACTTATAATGTTCAAATACGAGATTTTTCATTGGGTTGCAGTAAGACTCGAATTTATTTAGAATTATTTCCAATTCTTCTTTATTTTCAGTCTCTGCATACTCGAAGGTATTAAAAATATGCAATCCTTCATCACCCAATAAATTTAGCAGGATAGCAATTTTCGTTTAATCCGGTTGTGATTCTTTTCCACTTGCTGTTAAATATAAATCGAATTTTTGCCTCCATAATTTCCAGTTATTGGATATGTCGCCAGTGAAGGTCATAGACTGTGGTGCTCTAAAATCTGACATTTTTTATTTTTTTGTATTTACAACGTCGAACTTACAAATTTTTAATCTTCAACCAGCAAGAGCACTTTTTCACTGCCACCATGTAATATTTTTATATTATTATATATTTAATCATTTACACTTGGTGGTTGAGAATAATAATTTATTGCTTTATTATATACAAGTTTGACGTATCTGATCCTTGGAAAGAAGGATTAATCATCAAACTGCCGAAGAAAGGGAACTTAAGCCAATGTTGCAAGTGGCGCGGAATAACGCTACTTCATGTAATTAACAAAATCTTGGCTTATGTAATAATGAAAATAATCTCGGACGCCCACGCTGCGCCCCAATCAAGCAGGTTTTAGACCCAACAAATCATGCGTAGAGCACATTATTACATTACGTATAATTACAGAGCAGTCTGTAGAATTGAGGTCGCCTCTGTACTTAGTCTTCATCGACTATCAACGTGCCTTCGATAGCCTCAAACACAACGCTATATGGGAGGTTATTCGTAAAAAAGGCATACCTGAGAAACTAGTAAGTTTAATCATAACTCTATATGATAATTCTACATGTCAGATATCACACAAAGGATACCGCAGAAATCATATTCCTGTGCACGCTTGCGTGAAACAAGGATGCTTGCTTTCGCCTCTACTATTTAACTTGGTAGTCGATGCAATACGAGGGTGGGTCAATAAGTACCTGTGTTAAATGAAGACGCAAATTTTTTCACAATTTTTGTTTTTATTTTTCAACATAATCTTCTTTCAGGGCGATACACTTTTCTCAACGTCCCTGCCATTTATTTAACCCCTCCAAACAATATGATTTTTCAAACCCCGCAAAATAGACTTCTATCGCGCCGATGACCTCCTCATTTGAGCTGATTGTTTTTCCCGCGAGCCAAGTTTTCATGCTGGGGAACAGAAAAAATCGCAGGGAGCCAGGTCGCGCGAGTTCGGTGGGTGTGGCAACAGTTCGTACCGCAATTCATGCAGTTTGGTCGCGACGGTTTCGGATGAGTGAACAGGGACATTGTCGTGGTGGAACAGAACTTTTTTCTTTGCCAAATGGGGCCGTGTCTCCTTTAATTTCTCGTTGAATCGATCCATCAAGTCACTGTAATACTTTCCCGTGATGTGTCCTATCTCCAAAATGTCCATGAGGATTATTCCCTTCGAATCCCAAAAAATCGTGGCCATGACCTTTCCAGCCGATGGACCGTCTTTGCCTTTTTCGGAGCAGGTTTACCCGGGAAAGTCCATTGTTTTGACTGTTGCTTGGTCTCTGGCGTATAGTGATGGATCCAGGTTTCATCGACGGTGACGATTCGACGCATAAACTCCTGCGGATTTCGCTTAAAGAGGTCCAAACTCTGCTTCGACATTGTCTTTCGTATCTGCTTGTTGTCCACCGTAAGCAATCGCGGCACCCACCAGGCCGACAGATTTCTCATGCCTAACTTATCATGTAAAATATTAAATGCCGATCCGTGTGACACGCCAACAGCCTCTGGTACTTCGCGCACTTTCATTCGGCGATCAGTGAGAATCATAACGTGGACCTTTTCAACGATTTCCTCAGTAACCACGTCTGCCGGGCGTCCTGGCCGCTCCTCATCAAAAACAGATGTACGGCCGCGTTTAAATTTATTAAACCAATATCTCACGGTTGTCATTGATGGTGAAAGGTCCCCCATAAACAGCATCCAGCTTCTCTTTTATTTCTTCGCAAGTTTTCCTTCCAAAAATAAAACGCGAATTACGGACCGATATTGTTCTTTTTCCATTTTATTTAAAGACACCAAACACGCTTAATACAAATGAGTGTCAAATCAGAAGTAACCTATGAATCTGTCTGAAATTATGTATGGCGACGTTTGAAAGATGGCAGTACTTGGTGGTAATGCCACCGCTCCTCAATAACGCCATCTGTTTTCAAACACAGGTACTTATTGATCCACCCTCGTACTTCTAATTTCTACAGAAGATCAGCGCGGCATAAGATAAAGTCTAACACAACACCTAGAAGACCTTGACTATGCCGATGACATATGCCTACAGGCACATGCACACAAAGCTATGCAAGACAAACTCAAAACACTTGTTGAGAACTCAGAAAAAGTGAGACTACACGTCAATATCAACAAAACTAAAGCACTGCGCATTGGAACCCACAACCACACTCCTTTCCTTATTAACAGCTGCCCAGTGGAAGATGTGGACGAATTCTGCTACCTTGGAAGCATCATAGCTGCCGACGGAGGAATAGAAAAAGACGTAGATCAAAGAATCAGAAAGGCAAGACAAGCCTTTGGTATACTCCACAAAATATGGAATTCCACATACATTTCCAAAAGAACAAAAATTAAGATATTTAACAGCAATGTAAAATCAGTCCTACTGTTTGGATGCGAGACGTAGAAGATGACGAAAGTTATTGACCACCGCATTCAAACAATTATAAACCGATGCCTAAGGAAGATACTGGGAATATATTGGCCAAATATAATTCCCAATGCTGAACTACTTGAACAGTGCAAACAACAGCCTATCTTACAACAAATAAAACAAAGGAAATGGGGTTGGATTGGGCATACGCTTCGTCGTGAAACAACATCAATAAGCAAACAAGCACTAGACTGGAACCCTCAAGGAAGTCGTAGAAGAGGTAGACCTACAACAACCTGGCGACGAACTGTTTGGAAGGAAGCACTAGAAAATGGAAAAACATGGAATGAAGTGAAAGCACTTGCACAAAATAGAACACGCCGGAGAAATTTCACTGAATCCCGATGCTTCCCATAGGAGCGCAGAAGGGTCTATATATCTCTAGTTGTCTCTTTCTGTCCAGCCGAGAACATAACAAATAATAGTGAAGTATTGGGCATGTTTTGTCTAGTATATTTGTGGTCGTTGGCTAATAAAAATTTAAAATTTAAACAGAATAGAAATGAATCAAGAGTTTCCATCCCTCTATTTTCTCATATACGCATATGTAGGATGGGTCACTATAATCAAATCAATTACATTTCAAATCTTCCGGTTCTTCGATTGAATTTAAATTTGATATTAGTCGGTTTGTTGTACAGTGAAACAGATCTAGAAATTTTTATTTTAAATTACTATCAAATGGTTTCTTAGACATTTTATATTCACCACTAAATGCAAATGGAGAAATAAAAATATCCGTTTTAATGTAATATTTTTATAAGAATGAATAAATTTATAAATAAATATATCATCACGGCATATTATCCATTGCTGGGTGTGCCAATCTGCTTTGAACACAGATTTCGGTAATGATGATGAGATATTTATTATTATTATTTATAAATAAATGTTCATACAGTAGCCTCATAAGCAATGTATAAACCATCAATATATGTTACAGGTCTGCCAGAAAACAATTCAAAGGAGCTTGAGATAAAGTAAAAAGTAAAACAAGATAAAAACCGGTATAGTATTCGATGTCATTGAAGCAACAAAAATATTAAAATGCAAATGAACAGGTCACGTATTATGAAAAAATGACGATATGTGCTCATATGAACCTTAAGAAATACTTTCTGGACACCGAGCGCCAACAAAAAAATCTGATGTGCACAATACCTTCCGTCAATCCTGTGTATTATGTACAAATTCCATACATAAATTTTCTTGCAAAAGATTATAAATTTCCAGTAATATTATTTCATGCAAATGGCAATTGATACTGACATCTTCTTCTTCTTTAGCTTTTCCCATTCGTTAGGAGTCGCTATTTTTTATTTTTTTCTTACATTCATTTCTGTTTTGCGGGTCATCCTCACGTCAAAATTTTTCATTCAATATTTCATTTTTTGGTATTTTGATTCCTTTTCTCGGCAACTGAATTCCACACCCCTGATAATAAATAAACCACATGAAATAAGAAAATCATGAAATTTTGAATGAAAAATTATGACATTTGTCAGTTATTGACGTAATTATTATCTGTCATTTTGACACGAGTCCACATTCATATCTGCTTGCCAAAGTCAGTAAAGTCACGTCACTGCACGCGCCCTACACATAAAAGATCCTATATTTCCAGTTAAATTATTTAATAAAACTATGCGAATTGCACTTGACACTAACATCTTCTTCTTCTTTAGTTTTTGCCATTTGTTAGGGGATCGCTATTTTTTTTTCTTTTTCTACTAATTTTTGTTTTGCGTGTCGTCCTCATCCAGTTCCTTTTCTATTCTTTCATCTTATATTTGGTCTTTCTATGTTTCTTCCACCTTCTGTTATAAGCTATTCATTCTTCCAATGTACTCATCTCTCCTCACGACATGTTCAAACCAATGTAATCTTCTCTCTTTTATCTTTCTAGAAACGTTCAACACTACAGTTATTTCCCTTACTCTTTCATACATTTACTATTTATTGATACTGACATCTGTCAATTTGAATTACCTGAATTTATTAGCAGTTTCCATGGTTAAGTTAGCATAGCTGGCTGAATTATAAAATTTATTATCTTTATAATTCTTTAACTCTATATCTGTTGAATATGAAATATAAAATGCAATCAAATCGTATAGAGAATAATATATTCTTTAAGTTATAATAACATTTAACTGAGTTTTTCAAGAAAAACTGTTAAAATCTTCAAATGAGGGTACTTCCGGTTGACCAATTATAACCAAAATATAATCAAGTCTACATATGGTTGTAAGGAAGAGGAATACGCAAGAATTGTAATTTTTGGAATTCTAGTATTGGAGATATCGTGCACGAAACGGCGGTCCACACACACACACACACACACACACACACACACACACACACACACGCACACACGAACACACACACACACACACACACACACACACACACACACATACAGACATCATCGTAAAAATAGAAAAATCGTATTGCAAAGACCCTAAAACGTGCTTATTCAATGAAAACTCACCACCGAATTTTTTGACCAAAGACAAAAGAAGCAGAAAAAAGGATATAGAGGGATGAAATTCAACTACATATTTCACAAGCATTGATTTTGTTCTAGTCGTTTTTGTGTCAATATCTTATTTTTCACATATTTGATTTTATATTTGCTAATAAACTTACCAGTTGACTTAGTTTTGAATTTTGAATGCTTTTACTATAACATATATTTTTATAATAATAAAATAACAGTAGTATCTTTTGTATCCTCATAAAAACAAAGTAAACGACTCTACTGAATTTGACAGAATGGGCGGAGCTAAAATCTTAATTCATACAATTCGTAGATGACCTTGATCGGACTTCTTATAAAAAAAATTCTGTACATCTATTTTTTGGTGTATTGAGTCGTCTTGATTTTTAACTTGTCAATGTTACTATACTCTATATCCGTTTTAACTTTAGAACGTTGGGTAAGATAGGGCCTACGATTCTAGCTTTCTGATTGGTTCAAACGTGACCCGAGTTTACACAGCAAAATAATTGACGCGATATTTAAATTTGCTTGACAACTGTATAAATTATTTTGATTTATGTTATAACTTCTGACAAAATAAATAACGCGATTTAAGTGAATAATAAACGATTTATTACATATTATTAATTTGTGTTCAATTCTGTTTGTTAATTATATTATTGTTCTTTTCGCTTATATCATTTTCATATTGTTTTGGCGTTATATTTCATACTACATAGTTATTATTAAGTTGTGCACGTTTTATTAGTTTTTAGTTTAGTAGTTCGTTAGTTTTTTTATTGTTCTTTTCGTTTATATTATGGATAAAAATCCTTTCAATTAAGATGGCAAAATTATAATCAATAAAAAATAAAATAAATAAATATTTCATCACGGCATATTACCCATTGCTGGGTGTGCCAATCTGCTTTGTATCCATTTTAAATATAAGGCGTTTTCTATTCATGTAACCGGGTTACATTTGGTTAACCGCGCAGTAAGCTCGGTAACCGGTGTGAATAAAATATGCCCAGTTTTGTTACATTTAATTTAAAGCGTAGTAAAGTACTACAAAATACATTGACGAAAAATGTCACAGATTCCATGTTTACTTTTACTGAAAATTGCTTATACTTTGTTGCACCTTACCAATTTAATATTGTAGAGAATAGGGTGCGAGATATAGTTTTGAACTCACTGATTGGCTGAAATTGGACACAAGTTTACGCAATTTCAGACTAGTGTCAGTGTACATGACATGTGACATCTCGTGTCATTTTTATGTGCAATGTTAAGTCAGATTTGGTAAGGAGATATATAATATACAAAGTTTCGATGACATTATGATACCTTTTTAATATTTTAATAAATTATTAGAAAACAGCAGTTGGATACCACTATTTTTAATTTCGGCTACTTAAAACTGGCGCTGATGCGAGTGCCTTCTGCTGAATTGGTTAAATGGAATAGAATATAACTCCTAAAATGTCAGCGTTTTGACAGCTAGAAAAGGGTAGCTATAGTAGCCTGACACGTAACCATCCTACATACTGCAGTTACACGTTTGACGTAACTAGGATACTCAAAAAAATGCGGTTATCATGTAACAGGAGGTAACCGCTCTGAACAAAAAACGCCTTCATACTTGGTTGTTCATTTTTGTGGAATATATTTGTAATTTAATAGTAAATTAAACAAAATGAAGCATTTGCTTCATGCACACTTGATGAAAGTGACAACTTCATTCTCAGTTTTAAAGAAATCGCATTTAATTGGAAATAACGCGAAAACTCTGTTAATTGATTTTTTAAGTTGTACGCGATTTTTGTAAGCCAATGTACTTTTGAACAGTTTATAATCAATAAACCTTTTCAATTTAAAGAGATCAGATTTACGCAATGGGATCTGCACATAGTAAGTCAACAGCTGGCGGAAGTCATGGTTACGTGCTTGTAAAATGAGATCCATGATGGCGTTTGTTTTTTCAAAATATAGACGTAAAATGTAAGGAAAGTCTTTGACAACTTTAAAAAATCTGTTGTGGCCAGCACAATACCTACCGTCATTGTCGTGTATGATGAATAAATTCCATAATTTTTCTTACAAAAGATTCTAAATTTCCAGTAAAATTATTTCATAAACAAACTATTCAAATTGCACTTGACACTGGCATCTTCTTCTTCTTTAGCTTTTCCCATTCGTTAGGGGTCGCTATTTTTGCATGTCGTTCTCATTCAGTTCCTTTTCTCTCAAATCTTCCGCAATACAGTCCTTCCATCTTATCTTTGGTCTTCCTCTGTTTCTTTAACGTCCTATTACTAAACTATTCATTCTTGTTCCAATATAATTCTTCATTTCTCCTCATGACATGTTCAAACCAATGTAATCGTCTTTCTTGTATCTTTCTAAAAACTTGTAACACTAGAGTTATTTTCTTACCGTATCTTTCCGTGTATTCCCCAATATCTACTTCAAAATCCTCATATCTGCCACATTAATTTACTTTTTATTGATACGGACATCTGTCAATTTGAATTATATGAATATATTACTAGTTCCCAAGTTTGGCATAGCTATTTTTGCATGTCGTTCTCATTCAGTTCCTTTTCTCTCATATCTTCCGCAATACAGTCCTTCCATCTTATCTTTGGTCTTCCTCTGTTTCATTAACGTCCTATTACTAAACTATTCATTCTTGTTCCAATATAATTCTTCATTTCTCCTCATGACATGTTCAAACCAATGTAATCGTCTTTCTTGTATCTTTCTAAAAACTTGTAACACTAGAGTTATTTTCTTACCGTATCTTTCCGTGTATTCCCCAATATCTACTTCAACATCCTCATATCTGCCACATTAATTTACTTTTTATTGATACGGACATCTGTCAATTTGAATTATATGAATATATTACTAGTTCCCAAAAAAATTAGAAATGTCTTTATTGTAAAAATAAATCACATTTTGTAATAAAACAATAGCTAAATTATAATGGGCGCTGTATGCCGAATGCAGTTGCAAAACTAATCGCATTCGTCCATTCATTGTGATCGGCAAACTTCGGTGCTCAGCGATGAGAGGTGCTGAACGCGGCCAATCATTGAAAATATTAATTCTTCTGTTTCTGGGTGCGTTGCGGTATTTCAATCAACGCATGGTGTACTCTTTGAACTCGTCTTTAGTAACATCACGATTCGCTGATTTAACGGTATCTGATATATAATTAGAAAATTGAGTTTATCGATTCTTATGTTGAACAATAATACTTACAATAAGCCACTTTCTCAATTTGAGTGTTTTTAAATTGATATTTAGGCTTTGTTCCGCAATAGTTGAAGTTTGCTGCTAATTTAGTAGTCATTAACTGGCTCAGAACTGAATACACAGATTTACCTGTTTCTTTGCAAGTAAAAGTCTTTAAATACGAAATTTCCAAATTTGAATATAGTGTAATAAAAATAATGTGAACAATATTTACAATTTTTCTGCAGTAATCATCGTCTTGTACATGTAATTCGAATGCATCCACGTCAGGAATACTTGATAACTGTAACTCTTCTATGCCATTATAATATATTTCACTTTCATTCATCATTGAACTGATATATTGTAACAGTTTATCTTGCTTTTTTAAGAATTCTACTATTTTTATTTGGTTTTGAACTACGTCGTGTAAAGTCCACTTCGCTGTAAAAAAGAGAACCAAATATTTTATTCAAAACTACACCTGCTCAAACTTACGTGAACTAGTACGATGAGTATCTAATGGGGCAGAAATACCGCGTGGCAATATAAAAAGAAATAAACTTACGAGTCTTCATATATATTACGTTCACTAAGATCTGTCAAATTATTTGAACTAAAATGGAATTTTTATATATTAATATTGGAAAAAAAACAAAAGTTTCGAACATACGAACGCATACAATTTATTTGTGAACCTTCCGTATTGAACAATTCATCATTTGATAAAATATTTCCAATTGATGATAATGGTTTCCTAGATAATTTTTTATTTATTGATGGTTTACTGCAATTATTAATTATTTTTAACAATAAAAACAAAAGATACTTATTTCAAAAATGTTTAGTATTATAACATACCCAGATTTCAGTAAAGACTGTGATGTTTGTGTCTCATTCTTATTTTCAGCAGTAAAATATTCCAAATTATTTAATAATAATAATATAACTTTATTGACATCATCAGCCAAAGGCGGGGTTCAGCCAAAGGCTGCTTTTCAATCCAACCATTACATATATATATATAAATTAAGTAATACGACTACTCTTAGAAATGCTGACTAAGAGTAAAGTTATAAACTTTCCACAAAATAAAGTAAAAGATAGATAGACATAGGATAGTCAGTCTTAAGGCAGCTCTCCAGCTGAAACCAAGCTTTGTATAACTCTGTATTCGCAACAAAACAATATAAAATGTTTAATAATATAATTGGCGCAGTGAAAAACCACAATAAGTTACTCATCTCATTGTCATATTTTTATATGAGAATTGGCTATCCAGAACAACTTTCAAAGTGCAACGATTTCAAATATATAAAGGCTATATCAATAAGACCTTATTCGTCAGTCCATATCACGGCTAAACAGTGCCCATCAAGGACTATTCAAACGTCCCATCAGACCACCCCGGCGATCCCTCTTGCTGTCCAATCGACCACAAGAACCCAGAGTACAAGCTTCAAGAACTTCACATCTCGTCTACTCCTGTCTACGAGAAACAGTTCGAAAAACCCATAGAAGACTCCTTACAATGAAAACAATAGCCATAAGTCTATCCTTGTAAGTAAAAAAAAAAATAACATTATAATACACAGGGTACTCTCTAGCTAGTACTAGTAATAAAGAGTACGAGCCCCGACACAAAATCTATGTCAGATTCTGAAAACGAAGAATTTGTAAATATCGCTCAAAATAATATTAGGCGAATTATATTAAATCCACCAAGATTTAATTTTGTAGAAAACAATATGACTTCTATACAAGATATCAAAAATTATGTCGATATGATCCCGACATATGAAGGGGACATAACGACGCTTAGTAATTTCATCCAAACTGTGGATGAAACATACGTTATTCTTGACACATTAGCACTGTCGGCAGCACAAAAAGTGTTTGCTTTTAATCTAATTAAAAACAGATTAGTAAATAACGCAAAAAAGATTGTTTCACAAAAAAAAATCAAAAATTGGGAAGAGTTGAAACTATTTCTAAATTCAAATTTCTCAAATAAAACAACACCTGAGACATTAATAGGAGAACTATTTGATACCAAATACAAAGTGCAGAAGACACATTAAAAACCATGTTGGATATATATGAAATATACAAATCAAAAATCCTTGCAAAAACTTACACTCAAGAACAGAAAAATGCTATTCTCGATGAAAATGAGAAAGCAATCGTAAATAAATTCATATCATTGTTACCCCCCTTAATAAAAGGATCTTTCATTGTGAAACAACCTTCGACACTAGAACAATGCGAATCATTACTGAAAAATGAATTTAGCTATGCCAATTCTATACATAACAGCCCATTGACACGAAATGATCAAAAACAAAATGTTAACACTCCAAAAAATTTCACCTTTAACCCTGTTCCAAAAAAATTCCCCGGACAATATTTTCCCTCAAACCCAGTCAACATTTACAAGTCGTCAACTCCAGGTCCTAACAGATTTAAAAGACAAAATTTAGTAAACAGTTTTGAAACACGCAAACTCCCACCTCAACCAATGTCTTTACAAACACGTAGTACTCAACCCATGTCCACATCAACAATTAGACAAAATTATAACAATGAAATTGAAAACGAAAATATTGTAGTCGACGAACAAAATACCGAGGAATACGAGGAAGAAAATTACGATAACGACACCAATCCTTTTTTAGAGGAGACTCTAGAAACAATAGAACAAAATACGTAATGACCCCAAAATTAAAATCCATTCCTCTAATAAGATTTAATGATTATTTCATTTTAATTGATTCGGGCTCTGATATAAATTTAATCTCCCCAAATATTGTTAAACAAAGAAATTTAAAAATTATTCAGAAACCAATTACTTTCAAAACAGCCCAAGGAAAAGTGAAGTGTAAAAATTGTGTTGAAATAAAAATCCAAAATAAAAATTTCGAATTCTTTGTACATGATTTTCATAAAGAAAGCAACATGTTATTTGGTGTAAAAATATTAGAACATTGTAATGCTTTAATGGACTTTAAAAATAAAATTATAACACTTGGGAACAGAAAATTCAAATTACTATCTTCACAAACAATAAACAACTCATTTGTACAATTTAGACACGAACATCTCACTTACGACCAAAAAAGAAAAATAAAGAACTTATTAGAAAAATATTCAAATTTATTTCCAAAAGCCGACGAAGAACTATCTGCTACAAATGTCACTACCCATAAAATCCGAACAACAGACGACATACCAGTTTTTCAAAAAAACTATAGACTTCCACAAATATACGAGAAAGATATCGAAGAACATATTCAAAATTTATTAAAAACTAAAGTAATCCAAAAATCAAAAAGTCCATGTAATTCTCCCATATGGATAGTGCCAAAAAAAAAATGGACGCATCAGGAAAGCGTAAAACAAGATTAGTGATAGATTTTAGAAAATTGAACCAAAAAACGATCGAAGATAAATTCCCCTTGCCCAACATCGACACATTATTAGACCATATCGGAAAACCAAAATTTTTTACGACATTAGATTTGCATTCCGGCTTCCACCAGATATTAATGGATGAAAAAGACAGAAAAAACAGCTTTTTCTACGTCCTCAGGGCATTACGAATTCGTCCGTATGCCTTTCGGACTAATTAACGCACCGGCATCATTTCAAAGAATGATGAACGAAGTACTTTCAGAATATATTAACAAAATTTGCCTAGTCTATATGGACGATATTATCATACTCGGAAACTCTTTAGAAGAACACCTACAAAATATAGAAAAAATCTTTTCAAAATTACAAGACGCAAATCTCAAAATACAAATTGATAAGTCAGAATTTCTAAAAACCGAAACAGAATATTTAGGATTTATAATATCACAAGATGGGCTTAAACCCAATAAAAACAAAATCGAGGCAATTGAAAAATTAATGATCCCCAAAACAGTAAAAGAGATAAAATCATTTTTAGGTAAACTCTCTTGGTATAGGCGTTTTATTTCAAATTTCTCGAAACTCACCAAACCTTTTACAGAATGTTTAAAAAAGAATAAACAAATAGACATAACAAATAAAGAATACCAAGACTCATTTAAAACCGCCAAAGAATTGATAAGTAATCCACCAATTCTCGAATATCCTGATTTCTCAAAAAAAATTATTCTCACTACTGACGCGTCAGATTACGCAATGGGTTCAGTAGTTTCACAAGTTCTAAATGGACAAGAAAAACCAATCGCTTATGCTTCAAAAACATTTAATTCGGCAGAACAAAATTATAGTACAATCGAAAAGGAACTAAAATCAATAGTTTGGTCTATAAATAATTTCAACACGTACCTATATGGCAGAAAATTTACGATTCGTACCGACCATAAACCCCTTACATGGTTATTTTCCATGAAAAACGCAAATCAAAAACTTATGCGATGGAAAATAGAACTGGGCGAATATAATTTTGACATCGAATATTTACCAGGAAAAACAAATAAAATTGCAGACTTTTTATCAAGACAAAGAGATAAATTCAAAATTATAAAAAAATCAGGTGACGTAACAAATACTAATATTTTCGCACATTGCATATCAAAAGATTTAAAATTTTCAAAAGGTCTCGCCAGACAAATAGATTTAAAATTTAACAGTAAAAATTATTGTGAAAGAAACATCAACAACAAAAACGTTATAATTCAGAATATGGAAAATCAAACAATTTTCCATTTAATTACAAAAAATATTTATTTAGAAAACGTAAATAGAAAATATTTCAAGAAAACACTTACCGAGTTACGCGATTATCTAATAAAGAACGACATATATGAATTCAATATACCTTATTTATCATGCGGATTAGATAAATTAGAAAAAACAGAATTAATTAAAATTTTAGAACACATCTTCGATAACACGCAAATACAAATAAACTTATATGAATATGAACAACCACAAAATTTTAGTTTAGAAACAGACGAAATAGATCAAATAGTAAACGATACACTAAATACCATCTATAATGATGACAGAAATGAACAACAAAGTATAGTTGCAAATAAGTCAGAATCAGATAATACAGTTCATAGTTCAAATGAGAATCCAATTACTGGATTAAAATTCGTAGACAACCGAATAAACACAGCAAAAAATCAAATCATATTTCATTTTTCTAATAAACCATTTGAAATAGAAGTAAAAAAATTATTTGATCATCAAAAGCAAAGATTTATAGTAAACATTAATATAAACAAAAAGGAAGAACAATTATTAGAATTTCTAAAAAATTACATAGTGCCAAAAATCAAATACTTGATATTAATTCCCAAACAATACGAACAAACATTGAATCAAATAATAATAATACTTTATTAAATAGCGTTAGCTAATCCAAAACAAATTTGAGGCAAATATGATAAATCTAATAAAATGTAATAAACTCGTAGAAGACGTCGAGAACGAAGAAAAACAGACCCAAATAATTTTTGACAATCATAACGGCTACTTAAATCATAGAAGAATAATGGCAACCTATCAAGAACTCAAAGAAAAATACTTTTGGCCCAATATGGTTAAAGATATTACAGAAATTATTAATCAATGTAGAATATGCAAAGAAAATAAATATGACCGACACCCTATACAACTACATGATAATTTAACCCCTACACCAAAAACCCCTTTCGAAATTATAAATATAGATCTCCTTACATTAAATAAAGAATACTTCGTCACTATATTTGATCAATTTTCCAAATTTGGATTTATTCACCCTACCTTCAATAAGACAGGAAAAGAAACAATGTTAATAATTGAGGACTTCATAAAAACTTACAAAAAACCAAATATGATCATCGCTGATCATGGCCTAGAATTTAATAACGCTTTAGTAAAAAATTATTGTAACAATCACGATATAAAATTACACTTAATTAGCATAGCAAACCCAAAATCAAATGCAGTAGAGAGATTTCACTCTATATTAATAGAACATCTTCGGATATTACATTCAACAAATAAAAATAAAGATTTACAATATAACATAAATAAAGCAATAACAGCATACAATAATACCAAACATTCAATAACAAAAATGACCTCTTGTGAAATACTTTTCGGACAAAATGAACAAAACAAATATTTTCAAAAACAAAGATCCGAAGAAGAAGTTATAAATGACTATTTCATCAATAAATCAGAAACAAATAAAAAAATAAATAAAATAATCGATAAAGATAAGACGAAGAGAACAAAAGAAAACGAATTACTTTTAAAATTACCGGAAAAAGTCTATGTTAAACAAAATAATAGACTAATGCACAAATATAAAAAACCCATATTTAAAAGAGTTACAGTAGAAAATTATAACCCCATATTAGGAACAGTAGAAATAAAAAATAAGACATATTAGAAAATTCAAATTAGATAAAATTAAACTTTGATTTCAGGGCTTTTACCACCGCTCAACTAGTGGCCATATCAAATAACACTGGGTTCCTTTTATTCGGAATAGGTGATTGCAAATTAAAAGAAGGAGAAATAATACATTATTTCAATTATAATATTACCCCCCTTTATAAAGAATATTCAAAATTAAATAATATTACAATTAATACTATAAAACAAATTCAGAATAATTATTATCTTGAAGAACAGAAGAAAGCACTATCTTATTTTCTTGACGACTTGACACAACAAATCCAAAAACTTTTTACCAAAAGAACCAAACGAGGTTTAATAAATGGATTAGGTAATATAATTAAATCAATTACAGGTAACTTAGACCAAAGTGACGCGGAGAAATATGATAACATAATAGACAAATTAAAAGATAACCAAAAGATTCTTCAAAATCAAAACGAACAAATAATAAAAAACGAAAACCATTTAACAGACAAATTCAATTCAAAATTAGAACAAATAAAGTCAAACGAAAACAAATTATTAGAAAACCTTAAAGTCATGACAGATCTCTTAAATGAAGAACAAACGTGGCAAACTTTAATTGACGCAGAAATAAAGATTAATAAACTATCAATAATTATTCAAAATCTATCAGAATTCTGCAAACATATAGAACTAATGTTAGTAATTTGTTCATTAAATAAATTAGACACCACTATTATAAACCATGACGATTTAATTCAAATCACGGGCGACAAGGATATTTGGTTACAAGTAGATAAGATAATCACATATTGTAGACTAGAAAACGAACAAATTCACATGTTATTAATAGAACCAGAACTCTCGCAAAACTCCTATCCTCTATATCAATTATACCCAATTCCTTTTATCCATCATAAAAAATTATATGAATTAACAGAACCACCCACATATTACATAAATAAACACAACAAAAACATATTAATAGAAAAATTCAATAGAGAATCTAACAACATAAACTATTGTCAAACAAAAGGTGTAGAAGTAAATAATTGTATTAATAATATAGTATTAAGTGAAAATAATGATGACTGTGAAATAATTGAAAAATACACAAAAAACAATGTAATACAAATCCCATACACAAATAATATAATAATTACCTCCCCCATTAATCAAGAACTAGTAATAAATTGTAAAAACAAAGATATAAAGAAAAACGTCCAAGGAATCTTTAGACTTATCAACGATGGAAATTGTAAAGTCAACCCATGGACATTTAATGAAATATCAACAGCCTATAAAGAACTAGAATTAAATAATGTCCAACTCCAAAATTTCGATACAAAAATAAATAAAATCAATTTAAAACCATTACAAAAATTAAATATTTCATTCCCACAATTACAAAAAATAAAAGACATTCAAAATCACGAAAGTAACACTCATCATTATTATATAATTTATATTATACTTGTAATGTTATTAACTATAATCATAAAAATTGTATATCAATATTATAAGAATTATAAATCTAAGCAGTCAAGAAATAATAGAGAATTACGGAATTTAGAACAAATAAGCGAAAAATTATAAAATTTGTGTAAAGTTTAAACTTGCCCGGGAGGAATTAAGTAATACGACTACTCTTAGAAATGCTGACTAAGAGTAAAGTTATAAACTTTCCACAAAATAAAGTAAAAGATAGATAGACATAGGATAGTCAGTCTTAAGGCAGCTCTCCAGCTGAAACCAAGCTTTGTATAACTCTGTATTCGCAACAAATAAACTTTTTTAAAAACAATATAAATTGTTTAATAATATAATTTTTATATATATATATAAATTATATTATATATCTGTTGTAAGAATATCGGCGTTCATAATGGTTATTTTGTATATATATATATATATATATATATATATATATATATATATATATATATATATATATATATATATATATATATATATAAAATAACCATTATGAACGCCGATATTCTTACAACAGATAATACACACATACATATAAAAAATTAATTGAATTAAACAACATGAAAAAAAGAAAAAAACTAGATGAATAAGTATTATAAACCAGCAATCATTGAACCACATGTTTACAGCTAAAATCACTAGATACTAAAATAATACATCATTATTAAAATTATAATTTTTCAAATGAAATTTAAAGGATTTTACGGACAGAGATTTCATGTCGGATGGTATAGAGTTGTATAAAGTAGGTGCTAAATAAAAAAATGATCGCTTTAATTTATATTTTTTAAAAGATGGCACAATATATAAATCCTTAATACGTAAACTGTAGTTATAGAATTTTGGAATAAGTTTGTCATACAAATATGACGGTGTGCGAGTAATTACAGTTTTATGAACTAAAGAGACATACATTTTTCTAGTACGAGATTCTATATCTTCCAATTTTGCGATGTCTCTGTAATTTGAAATATGATCAAATTTACGCACATTATATACATATCGTAAGCAAGAATTTTGAAAAATTTGTATTCTGTGTTTATCGGCTTGCGATAAATTAGGTATATACACACACGCACAATAATCAAATAGTGGTAGTACTAGTTTTATATCTGAAGATAAAATATCACGAAACTGATATAAATGTTTTAATTTAATGAATGCTGCCTTCAGTTTAGACTGTAAGTGAAAATGAAAATTAAGATCTTTATCAAAGAACATACCTAAACTTTTGCAAACTATTTCAGGCTGTAAATTTATTCCATCTAGTACCAAGTCAGGAGCCTCACAATTTCCAATCAATAACATAGTTGATTTATCCGGATTAATACTGAGACCATTGAACTAAATTATTCAAATCTGAATTAATCTTATTTCGTAGATCCAACATGCCTGAAGGATAACCTGAGGCTAATATTTGTGTGTCATCAGCGTATGAGTGTATGTCACAGTGATTTAATTCAGCAGGTAAGTCAGCCACATAGATTAAAAAAAACAATGGTCCCAGGATATATCCTTGAGGTACTCCCCGGGCTAAAGGGAATGCGGGTGAATTTAAGGTTTGAGGATTGTGCATCATACAAACTCGAAATTCTCTATTACTAAAATAATTCTCACACCACTTTAACGCATTGACTGATAATTTATAGTATTTTAGTTTAGCTAAAAGTAAAAAATGGTCAATCATATCAAAAGCTTTAGAGAAGTCTATTTGAATAAGAATAGAGATTTTAGATTCATCATAGTTTTTGATTAGTGTATCAAGAATGTTAAGTAAGCATTTATTAGTGCTATATCCGCTTCTAAAACCAGATTGCTTCGGTGGAAGAATATTATTCAGTATGACATAGTTCATTACTTGTTCGCAACATATTTCCTCTAAAACTTTTGATAGGGTTGGTAAAATACTAATAGGACGTAAATCACTGAAGGTGGATGAATTACTGTGTTTCGGAATGGGTTTAACAATTGCTGAATTCCATATATCAGGAACTGTTCCAGTTAACAAACATGAATTAATAATGTGCGTATTATGATTGATTATTACAGGAAGAATTAAATTAATCATTTTTCTAGATATTTCATCAATCCCGATTGCATTGGACTTCAAGTTTTTCAAAATGGATTCAATTTTTTCATTATCCACACAATTAAAGTTGAAGAAATCAGTGTGTGTGTTAGAAAACTTGTTAGTATCATAGATGTTTTTAGTATCAGGGTTTATATTTGTTGAGCCAGTCTGATTTAGAAGATAAAGTCCGTAATCATCGGGTTTAAATTTTTTTTCATCCATATGACTTTGTGAGATATTACTAACATCTATCTGTCTTAGATTGGTCCATAGTTTACTGGGATTTTTAGTGTTGTTATTAACATTATGGTTTAAGTAGGATTGTTTTTCTCGCCTAATCGCAGCTGTAATTAGATTTCGTAATTCTTTATAATATTGCAATTTCGCTTCAGTTCCATATTTCTTATAATTTGCAAGAGCATTATTACGTTTTCGCTGCATGATTCTGATAACAGGGGTAATCCACGGGGTAAATTGTTTTTTAGTGACGATTTCTTTTAAAGGTGCATGATGATTAAATAAATTTAAAATATTTTCGTTAAGAAATTGTACCTTATCATTAATATTATTTAAGTAAATAATGTGATCCCAGTTCACTAATTCACAATCGGATAGATAGTATATATATATAAGTCAAAATATTTGAAATCTCTGTACGTAATTTTTTTCCCAGGCAATGAGGTTTTTGGAAAATTAAGTACACAATAAACACAATCGTGATCACTCAATTCTTGACAATCAATAATACCTGAAGTAACACAGATACTTTTATCGAGACAGAATCATAACATCTAGCAGTGATTTTGAAGCAGGTCTTGTGTATTTAGTAATTATTTGATTCATATTGTAAGCAGATAAAAGATCAGAAAAATATTGTGTTTTATAGTCATCAGCTAATAAATTAATATTAATATCACCTGTGCAAATTAGGTAATCACATTGTAAAATAAGCTCAGTGAATACAGTCTCTAGAATTGCTAGTTCACGGTAATATCGAGAATGAGGATTATATACGACACCTAAACATACTTTTACATTTTGTATTGTGCATAATATCCAAGCATGTTCAATATTATTTCCTGGAATAAATGTATCTAAAACTTTAAAATTAATACCATTACGAACGTAGAATGCGACACCTCCACCAACTGTATGGGTTCTATCAAAACTTAATAAATTGTAGTTAGAAATATTAAATAAATAACTTAGAGAGTTTGTGCCAATCCAAGTTTCGGTAACGGCAACAATATCAAAGTTGTAAATTTTCACAAATTCAGAAAATTTTACAAAACAGGAATTAATAGATCTAATATTTATCTTTTGAATTGGTGAAAGAACAGCGTGCTATTGTTTTGCGCACCAATAATATACTCAAATCCGGGAATTATTGTGCCTACAAACAAAACAATTAACAGATAAAGTGTAGTATAGTGTGTAGTGATAGTGTTATTGAAGCTAAGTGTAGAATCAAGGGTTTAACTTATGAAAATAACTAAAACAAAACTATAGAAGAAGTAGGGTTAAGTGAAAATTTTGATAAACAGTAGGTTACTCGCGCTCGACGACTTAACTCGCGCATGCGCAATAAACGAGAGTCAGGGCCGTATTCAGGAAGCCGGACTTAGGAAAATTTTTCAGTACACTGTACTTTAATAAATGAGCGGAAAATACAGGGAGAGAACCAATTCGGACTCAAAACGAAGAAGAAGTGAAAAAGTCCTAGAAGAAAACGAAGAAATATTTAAAAGGAGTAAGACAACACCGAGAACACCACCGGAAAAATCTGAGGAAAACTCTGCCGCAAATATTATGGAAATGGACGGTATAAGAAAACTGCTCGATAAGTTGACTGAAGACCTTAAACAAGAAATGAAAATAAATAAAGAAGATCTGAAAGAACACATAAATGATAATAGTGAATTAATTAAAAAACTACAACTCGATATTACAGAAAAAGAGAGAAAATGGGAAGAAGAAAAGAAGCAAATTTACGACAGGCTCGAAAAACTTGAGGAACAACTAGAAAAGAAAAACAAAATGGAAAGGAAAAACAATATAGTTATCAAAGGGCTTAAAATAGAAAACGGAAATAGGAAAGAAAATATAAAGGAAGATGTAAAGAAATTCCTACAAGAAGAACTAGAAGTAGAACCGGAAATAAAGAATTTAAATACAATCACTACGAAAGACGAACAGGTAATAATAATAACAGAACTCAATAGCTGGGAAAACAAAACAGAAATTATGAAAAACAAATACAGACTGGGAAATAAAAAAATCTACATCGAAGACGATTTAACTAAAGAAGAAAGGAAGATCCAAGCGATAATTAGGCAACGGGTGAAACAAGAGAAACAAGCGGGAAATATAGCAAAGGTTGGGCATATGAAAATGGTCATTAACGACAAAATATATACCTGGAACAAAACAACCAACCAACTAGAAGAAAAACGAGGAAAGCAATACCCATCCCACAAGTTACACGTACCAAAAAACTAAAAATAAACAACACGTTGCTAATATCGAAGCCAACCCTAGCAAAAAAACAGGACACGAATAAGGAAAATAAAAACAATAATCCAAAAGAGACAAAACCATATGAAATAGTTAAAATCGGAACGTGGAATATAAGAAGCATAACAGGGAAACAATTCGAACTTATTGAAGAATTTGAAAAATCAAAGATCAGTATACTAGGTATTACGGAAACAAAAATGAAGGGGAAAGGTATACAAACTCTTAAAGGTCACACTCTAATCTACAATGGAGTAGCTTTGGAAGAAAATGCAAGAGAAGGAGTTGGGTGCCTAATTGAACATACAATAGCCAATACAATACACCACTGGAATTTCTATTCAGAACGTGCACTATCGGTAACATTAGATATAGGAACAACGAAAACAAGGATACTAGTCATATACGCACCAAACGAAGACGAATCAAAAAACAATAAAGACATATTCTGGGAGGAATTGCAGAACATTTTCGAACAGATACCTGGCCCTATTATCATAATAGGTGACTTGAACGCTCGAGTGGGTAATACCACTTTAGGTATAGAAGAAACAATAGGCCCTTTTGGAGAACAAACAAGAAACAATAATGGAAACCGATTAATTGATTTCTGCATAGTAAACGACCTAATAATAACGAACACCTTTTTCTGCCACAGAGACATACACAAGTACACAAGGGAAGTCATAAGTCGAAATGAAAAATCAATAATCGATTATGTCCTAGTCAGCAGGCAAGACAAACAAAAAATAAATGATGTACGAGTCAAACGTGGATATGAGATAGGAAGCGACCACTACTTATTAGAAGCAAAAATAAGAGTAAAAAGGAATCAAGAACCTACAACCCATAAACGGGAAAAAACAAACAAATTCACAATTAAAACATATAAGTTGAAAAACGAGGAAATAAGAAACAAATATGAACAATTAGTACACGAAAAAATAACAAAACTTGGAGACTATAAAAACCTACCGACAGAAAAAATATGGAATACATTAAAAGATATTATCTTCCGAGCAGCAGAAATTACATGTGGATTGACCAATACGACGACAAAGAAAAAACGCACACATTGGTGGAATGAAGAAATAAAAACAGAAGTTAAAAAGAAAAAACAAAAATGGAAAAACTACCTAAATTGTAAAAACCCAGCAAACTATGCTAAATATACAGAACAACGGAAGAAAACAAAAGAGCTAATCCAACAAAGTAAGAGAGAAGAATGGGACGAATTTAGTAGGCAACTGGAAAGAAACTATAAAGAGAACAAAAAATTATTCTACAAAACTACAAAGAACTTACGAAAGAAGAAGGAAACTCCTCTAAAACAAATCAAAGATAAAAATGGAAATATTATTAACAATGACAACGATATAATGGCAAGATGGAAAGAGTATTTTGAAGAACTCCTAGAAACCGAGAAGACCGGAATAGGATACACAATCGTACCAGCCAAATACAGCAACGACGAAGCAGAAATAACCCTAGAAGAAATAAATGAACCATTAAAGAAAATAAAAATAGGGAAAGCAGCAGGCTATGATGACATAAAGCCAGAGCAAATAAAATACATTGGAGATAAAGGCATAGAGATGCTGCACATTTTATTTAATAAAATATGGAATGGAGAAAATATCCCAAAAGACTGGGAAAAAACGGTAATAATGCCAATTTATAAGAAAGGGGACTCAAGAAACTGCTCAAACTATAGGGGAATAGCATTATTATGTATAACAGCCAAAATATACGAAACAATACTGGAGGACAAACTACAAAAGAAAATAGACAACAAACTACAAGAAACACAAAGCGGATTTCGAAGGGGCTACAGTACACAAGACCATATCTTTGCCATTAGACAAATTACAGAAAGAACTTTAATGTTTAATAAGGAAGTATACCTCGGTTTTATCGACATTGAAAAAGCATTCGATAAGGTAAACCGAAGGCAAATGTGGGAAATCTTAGAGAAGAGGAAAGTAGGAAACAAACTACTGCGAGCAATACAGAACATCTATAAAAACACGAGGAACTATGTACGCACCGGAAACTGTATGTCAGAACAATTCAAGACCACCCAAGGACTAAAGCAAGGGGGAAACCTAAGCCCACTATTATTCATTATATATATGGATGAAATAACACGAAAGACAAAAGAAAGAACAAAAAAGATAACCATAGGATATTTAAATTTAAACACAGTAGAAGTTTCAGAACTACTATTTGCAGACGATATGGTCATATTTGGAAGCACCGAAACAAAACTGCAAAACAACATACAGTTATGGCAAGAAGAACTTATAAAGGCCAATATGACAATAAATCTAGAAAAATCGAAAGTAATGCGAATAGGAAAAGGAAACAAGAACATGGAAATAACCGTTAACTCCAAAAAACTAGAGCAAGTACAGAGCTTCAAATATTTAGGAAGCATCATAGAGAGCCACGGAGGATATGAAGAAGAAATAAACAACAGAGTTAAAACAACGGCCAAAATATACCACCAACTACAATCAACGTTTTTCAGAAACAAAAACATATCAACAAGGCCAAAACTAACAGTATATAAAACAATAGTTCTACCGACCCTATTATATGGTAGTGAAACCTGGACAGTGAACCAAAACCAGAACAGCAAGATCCAAACCCTTGAAATGAAATATCTAAGAGCAATAGCAGGAACAACAAAACTAGACAGAATACGAAATGAAGACACCCGGAAAACTCTGGAAATAAAACCAGTTAAACGATTAATAGAAGAGAAGCAACTAAGTTGGTTCGGACACCTCATCAGACTGCCAGAAACAAGAAATGTCAAAAAGATATGGAAAACACGCACAACTGGCAAGCGAAGCAGGGGAAGACCACAAACAACTTGGGATGACATAACAAAAAATATCTTACGAAAGAAGAATACAACAAGCAGCTCGGCACGCCAACTAGCAAAAAATAAACTAGAATGGAAGAACTTCGTCGAAAACTAATTTGAAGGAAAACAACCTCTACACCCAAAGGGTAGAAGAGGAATCAGACTATATATATATATATATATATATATATATATATATATATATATATATATATATATATATATATATATATATATATATATATATATATATATATATATATATATATTTATCTGACAAATTGTAAAAAACTTATCATATACATCAATGATTTGCTGGTTGCAATCGACAGAATTAAACATAAAGAGGAAATAAATAAACCGCAAGAGTATGCCAGTAAGTCAAGGACAAGTAAACAGAGTTCATTGACTTGAGGCATGTTCTGGCTTAAGTAATTAAACTACAAAAAACCACAGTGGTTCACAAAATGTTTAATTTCGATTATTGAACAAAGTCATTGTTAGTTCAAAATCAGAGATTTGTATATAGGATTAAGTTATTAGACTTCTAAATCTTTGAAACTATTAATATAAATATTTTTAGATCCTGCCTTACCTCCTTCATTTGGATTAACAATGACTCGTCCATCAAAGGTCCACACATTTCTATAAGAAAATTTATCAATCGCTGCCTGAAGGAGAGTCAGTCTTGCTGTTGTGAGGTCTTCTCGGATGGTGATGCCGGAATTTTTCAAATTCTTCTTTGCACTGTACACTTTTTGGCGCGAACGGTAGCTCACAAATTTGACGATGACTGGACGATTTTTGTTAGCTTATATCTTTCCAAGCCTATGACAGCGATCTATTCCACTGGATGAAACCACAATATTTAATTTATCGCGGAACAATTTCACAACACTCTCTTCAGTTTTGTCGTTTTTCGATTCGGGCAAACCGAATATTCTTATATTATTTCTACGGGTGTATTGTTCCAAATCGTCTATTTTGTTATCATTGTTGGCACAGGATTCAATGAAATCTTTGTTGTCTTGTTTTAGTGAGGCAATTTCCTTTTGAAGAACTTTTAACTTTTCTTCATAAACACGTTGCACTGCACTGGTCACCTGGTTCACAATTAGTTCAACCACAGACGCAATATATATTGCGTCTGTGGTTGGGTTCAACGAAGTCTTTATTCTCACCCAATTTGGATAGAGCTGCACTGGTCACCTGGGTCACAATTAGTTCAACGAAGTCTTTATTCTCACCCAATTTGGATAGAGATTCAACAATCATTGCTGTAACTGCTTCTCTATCGACGCGAGTTAACATTTTGAGATACAACTACGATTTAAGAATATTTAAAAAATTGAGTAGCTATCGCCAGAACACTGACACACGTCTAGTACGGACGGCAGTTCATTTACATCGAACATTTGAACTAAAAGGTATTATTATAATATATTAATACAGGAAAAAAAAATAAAAACAAAAATTTTGAACATACGAAAGCATAAGATGTATTTGTGAGCCTTCTGTATTGAACAATTCATCATTTGATAAAATAGTTCCCACTGATGATAGTGGTTTCTTAGCTGAATTTTTATTTATTAATGGTTTACTGCAATTATTAAGTATTTTAAACAATGAAAACAATAGATACTTATTTTAAAAATGTTTAGTATAACATGATTTCAGTAAAGACTTTGATGATTGTGTCTCATCCTTATTTGCAGCAGCAAAATCTTCCAAATTATTTGAACTAAAAAGAAAACAACAATTTTAATATGTTAATAGTGAAAATAAATTTACAAATCATGTTCCAATCATAGCAACGGGCAAGTCCTAATTCTTCTGTATTGGACAGATAACCATTTAATAAAATATTAGTAACTGGTTACAGTGGCTTCTTAGTCACATTATTTGTATATGTTACTGATTTACTACAATATATGACATTAAACAGTAAAAAAATAGATAATTATCTGCATTCTTACGTACAGCAGCTATAGCAGACGACTGATTTTTTTTTGTTTTTATTCACTAGTAGGTATA